>JAIGNY010002470.1:0-27500 GCA_020152595.1 Chiridota heheva
ATGTGGTGAAACATTAAACAATCTTTTACAATTCCATTTTTTAATTCCATTTGTCAATTCATGTTCATGATTTAAGGGCAGAGTCTCGAATAGGAGAGATGCAGTCTATAATGATTGGGGAAATTAGCCATGAAGGTAATGATGGTGATGATTATTTTATATATGAATTGGAGAACGGGGACTCTTCGCCTTGGGGTATTGCCCCCGCATCAGTGGCGTAGCCAGGATTCTCATATTGGGGGGCGGGAAATTGAATTGAACCGACACAGATATATGTAGTGGTGTAGTTGAGGTGACAACGAAGCTTCGAACGCAAAGCGCTCGAACTGATAGTGTAAAAGTAAATCCCCCCTCCCCTCCCCCCCCCCCTCCCCAGTACATTTTGGCCCCCGGACCTTATTTCCTAGGAAATTTGTTCCTCAAAACTTTTGAAGTCCTCTTTCATATAAAATGGACATGTTTGACCACTGAACTAATTCTTTGATATCTCCATAACAGAATACGATTTTTGAATGCTTTCTTCACCATTTTGTTTTTGTTGAAGTCCTCTATGATATAAGATGAATATGCTTGACCCCTGAACTAATCCTTTAAAATTTAATTGAAAGAATAAAACTGATCCGACCTTTTTAAATCACCCGTTTTACACAGTACAAGGACCCCGTGTTAAGGGATTGGTAGTAAAATGCATTGGAAGATCCCTTCAACGTTGCAATATTCTGTTATTAATGTGTACGCGTGTACAATTTTTGTTTTTGTTTGAGAAAAAAAAAATACATGCTTTCAGACTATTGTAGTGGATATTTCTAATACATCATTTTTGAAAGCTTGACTGATCAAGTTTGTTAATGTTTGGACACTGTTCTACTCCGCATAATTATTTGCAAGGTGTGCGTAAGTACCTTTATATATTTTCAGGGCTGTATCAGTATTTTTACCCATGCACAAATATAAGTCAACCAACATTCTTCCACACACCCGCGAGTCAACGCTGTTACGCCGTGGTCAATCAACCAATTAATTTTCGTATACCTGATTATTTGAGGAAATATACAAATTTGTTAAGTCTCTATTTTCTTAAAGAGGCGAAGTCGTCATTCAATTTTTTTAAATAATTGAATTTTCAACCAATTGCTGCACGATTCGTTGGTTCTTACTTCACAATATATTATTAATAAAACCTCTACGGAATATGACAGAAAGCTTAGGTCGTTTGGCCGTTAGCTTGGAAGTTTTTTAAATCAATAAGTATGGCTTCGAACCCAGACGGATTTATTTTAATTCCTCTTTTCTCTCTCATTGTGATTTTCGTCTGGTGACTAATATTCTAGTATTATCTTACTAATTTTTCACTTTTACTTTTCTTTCTGACAAACACGTTGAAAAACCAGTTTCCCGTATCGTTAGAACTTTATGCACTATGCAGGAAACTTCACACACACACACACACACACACCCTCACCCACACGCGCACACACACACACACACACACACACACGCACACACACAACACAGTGTATGCGTGGTAAAGGTTCTCATCACATAATTTTACTGAGGCGAGCCTCCCTCTTTGAATAATTCATTTCAAGATCCGTCCTTTAGCAACAACTCCATTCCTATTTTCGTGGCCTGTGACATTTAATTCATGATAAGGTTATACCTTCTTAAAAGTACTTGGAAGTTGAAGTTTGGAATTTCGAAAAACCATTCCGTGGCAAAGAAAGGTGCTTCTTTGAAAATTAGTACTACACTTTTATTCGCAGATTGTTATTTGAAGAAAGCACCCCTTGAAACATGGACGGGATGAAACTGCCAATGTCATTTTCATTCCGTTCGATGGACGCTCTCTCAAGGACTTAAAAAGGTATTACGCAAGTATTCGACCACACAGGTAGTTGAGACATTTCAAAACAAAAAAATTGTTTAATTTTATAAGAACTGAATATTTGAACATCAAGGAGTACCCTGAAAACTGGTTTAATTATTTCATTTGGTGCACAAATCGTTAAAATAGCACCATTTTCAACAGCGTAATTCTGAGTGACTTTCAAAATCTTGCCTACCCGTTCGCGTAACCTGCTCCTCTTGACACCATTTCGATAAACAATCCTGCGCTTAACAATATTTCCATTCATCAGTGCACTATACGCGTAAGGACTCTTTGTGTCTAGAGGTCAGGAATAATGCACCATCGAGCATACTTACGTAAAGCAAACACGTACAGTGCGAAAGGTATTTTCCAGAAATGGTAGGCAATAGCAATTACACATACACTCAAGCTTCGAATATGAATATACAAGAAATACACTTTACAAGTTTCTTTATGCCTAAGACTCCAAAGACAACACATATTGATGTTATTCAAATAAAGCTCTCCTCGTTTTGCCGTTATACGGGGATGGATGAAGTTTTATTATTGGAAAGCTGCTCTTGACAGTCGGAAACATGACCTCGATGAAAATTTTAATCAAAATCACGTGACATTCAATTTGAATTCGAGTGATGAATTTCCATTGAATCTCTCTTCCAGATCAGGGCAATTTGCTCTAAAACCGAGAAAAAAAAGGATGAAAATCACGATAAAAACAACTGACCAATTCGTGAAATAAAACCAAATGTTGTTTAAACTATGAAAAAAATGATTTCAAATTCATCTTAGGTTAAATTACAAACCAAGAGCCTAAGAAAAGTTCTATCACAATTCGATTAGACCCGTCGTCGGCTTAAATTGGACGCCATGATTATAACGCATGCGCATTGAGTGTATACCGCAAAACGGAATGTACAACACCAATAGACGATCTACAGCGCCCTGCCTCTCTAGAACAACTGATGCTTCTGGAGGGGAAATGACCGCTCGAGGTTTAAAAAATACTTTAAGATTCGATTGTATAGCAGAGAACGGCTTTATTTGGTAATTTATAAGAGTAATTTCATACCTAATTTCAAGATATCTACCCGTCATATCAGGTTTAGCGTTTAAAAAGCTTAATACCTCCCAATTTACCTCATTTAATAGTATGAGGTAGCATTTATTACAAATTTGGACATTTTGTGTATTCCTATCAGCCAACAATCGAACACAATTTAGTGAAAGGGGCTCTGGGGCCCCCAAACCGTGACAGTTTTCATATTTCGCCTGGAAAATGAGTTTGTTATATATCTTTTACTTTTTTTGGTATTTTGTGGCAAAACTTCGATTTTTTTTACCATGATTCCCCCTCCCTGAATAGGTCCAGCACTGTTTAATGGGAGCCCCCTTGTTGAATTATTCAAAACACACCACTGTGAAGGGGCAGGCTCCCAACTAAGTTGGAAAATGTTATTTTGCAGCTATTCTCATATACATAGCATGGGGCTTCAACATGAAGTAGTCCGCAGTCCGTGGTGTAGCCACGGGGTGAATGGGGGAAGGGGACCTCTTTTTACAAAAAAAATTCAAAAATTAGGATAATCTTTGTTTATATGTATATTTCGCTTTTCAAAATTGCCTTTAGAATTGGGCTAAATTTGAACAATTTTGTCTTTAGAGGGGGTCTTGGACCCCTTACTTTTTAAATGCTAGCTACACCACAATCAGTAATGCAGCTATCGTCCATGGGGCATATTGTTTTCGGGACGCTGAGTCCAAGTATTTGCAATATGACATTGCTTAAGCCGCTCATATTTACGTTGAGATGTACGCAAACACTTGAATCACACTGGCATAGTATGGAGGTTTACCCATTAAAAATGGTACCTCATTGGTTAGAGACCCTGGAAATAGAAGCACAAGCCTGGTATGCTGGCTTTTTTAACTCCAAGTCACTTGTGTCTCCTTACCAAGAACGTTACTGGTGTATTCTGATTGAACTCGGGGTCTTCTGAATGGTGGTGATGGGGGTTGAGGCATCAATTTCCCAACTGGGAGGATTTATGAGGGTTTCCCGAAGAGGAACGGTTGAATTTCCAACTGCCATGTTAATTTTCCAACTGGCGTCCTATGTTGGGACCTTATACAGTTATAGTGACGTCTCTGCTCCTTACCAACCATGTTGTTACACACCTGGTAGGAATTTTTATCTCTGAAACTTTTATAGCTTACCCATGTAATATGGAACTCCAGACTTGGTTGAATTAAAAATCCAGCTCTAAATAAGTCTGTCCATCTGTCATGAATTCAAGTGGTTCTTCTTCTGTGCAATGTGGGGCAAACTGTCACTTGGGAGTGAATAGGGTGGGACATGAAGGGCACTGTCACTAAGCAATCCATTGGAGAATAACTCTTGACTACTAGAAGATCATGAATAGTTGCACGTAAGGGGTATACATGGCACCACTCAGGTGCAGTTCCCACCATGGGAACTCGGATAACATATAATATTAAAGCACTATTATGAGGGCTGGGGCAACCTATCGAAAACAATCATGGGAAAGGCCTGAGAGGAGTAAAATGATTGGGAAATCGATTGACTATAAGGCATACAAGTGATGTAGTCAGAGGGCTGTGCCGCGTCTCCTTGTCACTAACTGTCAGTCTGTCAATGTTGTGATACTGTTTTCATCTGGATGTGCTTGAAGGTAATCTAAATGATCCAAGGTGCTTTCAAATTTTAATCAGAAATTGAGTTATTTTAAGTCACTGCAAATTTTCCATTCACCGAATTCCATCCCCTCTTCTGTGTGAATGAACCGTTTTCATGAAAGGCTGAAAGTTTAATACAGGGTCTTATCTAAGGCTTCACATGAGTGGTATAACCTAATAATTAACCAAATGTGGCACCACCACAGTATTAGAGATCTAAACTAAGATCATGATACCAATTTTTCATTTTTAAGGGAAAATGTACCTCTGCAACAGACATGCATCAATATTTGAATGAAATGTAACTTTTAACACAATGCGGTTTTTCTTTCCCCTGGAAAATCTATCTCACACTTTTCAATAAAATCATTGTAGCACTTTTGTTTGTGCAAATCCAATTCAATTTTACAACTGATGGTGCATTACTCTTTTCCCATTATCTATTAAATTATTTCAAGAATAAGCATTTTGAAATTGGGCATAACTTTTCTCTGGGCTGTCAGATTGCATAGAAAAACTTTTCAATATCACTTTTATACTTTCCATCCTTGTTTCTGACAAAAGATAAAACAATAAATTATTGGATTGGTTTAGTGTTACACAACACATTACTTTGCGAATGCAGGACATGCATGTGTACTTTGCAGATCTGTTACAATAAGCCTGTCTGCTATTTCAATTAAAAAGTGGCTCCACCAGATCTACAGTAACCTAAAACACAAAATACATACAAAACTGGTATGTCTATCCTTGTTTGAGGCAGATGAATTTATACATAAATAATAAAGGGATAAATGGTACACAAATACAAACATTCACATAACACAGTCAAAGAAAATTCACATAACACAGAAAAGTCAAAGAAAATACTTTATTTGATAGTACATTTTATCTATCTCTTTTGGTTCAAATGTAAGTCTAGTTTCAACTTCGTCATAAATAAGCAATGCATTAAAGCCTTCATATGCATAAGTGCTTCTCTAAAGATATATGAATGTGTAGCAGCAACTTATGCTAAATTGCTTTAAATTCCATGGAAAATAGCACAAAAAAATCATCCAAATCGATTAAAATTTGTTCATTTTAGAACATTTGAATTTTTAGGCTAAATTATGCAAATTTGTATTCCTCTTCATCTTCCTCTTCTGATGTATGAGTAGGCGGAAATTCTTATTTCCTGATGTAACCCCTTTCTTTTGTTTTTTAATTTATTGTCACACATTGTCACACATTTGTGAAAAATGGAAAGGAATTTTATCCAAATGTTTTTAAATGTTGACCATACCCTTAACTAGAATCTAGCAGGAATAGACTTTATCTTCATTTTTAAGAACTGAAATTTTTAAAGATGGTAATCATTGACCATTAACCAGTTACATGGCACTTTACTTTTCCTAAGCTGAGTTTTCTAAAGGACCAATAATGATAGTTTGCATAAGACATTAAGCCATCTGCATCTTGTTTACCTTTTCTGTTGATGCATAGATATATTGTGCTACCCATATCCATGTCTTACACTGCTTAAATATCAAAATGTACTGATCCAATTCATTACTGCATGTAAAACAAAGAAAAATATGATATGAAAGAACCATCTCATGAAACAATATTTCACATATAGTATTAACACTTATTTCATTTAATCATGTATGAAGTATGCTGTAAAAAAACAGGATGGATGGGGACATCATTCAATGCTGTACAGCAGTATCACTGTTAGTCACAACGTTCTTCTTCAGTTGGTGTTGCTGTAGCTTCAATGCAAGCTAAATGACTGATGGATAAATACAGATCTAGTCCTAATACTGCACTTATTTTAGCACATTTGTTCTGCTACAAATATAGTACTTATTTGATTTCTCTGTTGCTCTGCCACAATCTTTGAGGGAAAGTAAAAGGTAGTGATAAGTTAATATAAAGATAATGTGATGCTGCACGGTACTTTCCTCTCAAACAGCTGAGAGATACTTGAAAACAAATTTAACATCAAATGACACTGTAGGTTATGAATACGAATATGACATGTGAGGTTAACAAAACTTGTGGTGGTTTTGCTATGCAAACCATTTAGGTTTTGCTATTCAAATATTTTTGACCAAATGTGTATTTTAATTGAAGTTTTGAGCTTTTTCAATGTTTGAGCAGAAGCAGAGTTTAAATAATTTGCAAGTAGCACAAAGAGTAATTTCAAGTAGACAAGACAGCGTTTTAACAATGTAAACATTGATCCTTCTTACGTTCTGGGCTGCAAAAATTAGGATTCAGATTTAAAATCTTAATTAATTTTCCCCTAATATACACTGTTTGAAATGAATATGATTTGTTAATTTTGGATATACATTATAGGGGCCTTAAAGCAACATGCATAAAGGCAATTTGAGTGTACAAATCAATTGTTAGCTTTCTTAACTTAAGAATGAATGTATGAAGGTGAGAAAAATGGCTGCAATATAATAGCAGAACTATAAAAGAGAGTAACACTCCATCTGCCCATATGGAACCGAACTACATCCAATTTATACTCTTTTCAATCTCTTATCAATTCAATATCTGTAATTACTGAATCACAATACTTTTGAAGACGGTACATATTGTTACTGTAAAGTCCTGTCAACAGTACACTGCTTTATATATACTGTATCTAAAGGGCCAAACTGAGAATTAACAGAGGTGACAAAATTTGTTGTCTACCTCAGTAGTCTATTGCTAAAGAAAAAAAAAAAAAACGTTTTTCAGATCTACATGTACTGTAAGATTGGTTTACGGGGCCTGTGAAAGCATGAAATAACCACAAATCTGCAATGTAAAACAACAAGCATAAAATGTTTCAAATGATATCAGTTCTGAAGTGAGAACAAGACTGAGAACAAAAACAACAAAATAGTGTATAGTATTGTAGCTTGTTCCTCACTTTAAAAAAAAAACAGTAATTGTTTCTACATTTAATGCTTTATACTGGTCTAGCCACAGATCCCTATCTTGATTTAAAAACGGACAGGGTGCTAGACTTGATGAGGGGCACATTAATGCGTGCGCACCGCTGCGTCGTTTTTACATGTAGTCCAGGGGCCCCTTAAGGCTCAAGCCCCCGGTGGAGAAGCTCTGGGATTTTAGCTATCATCATACCTCTTAATGAAATTATTTTGATTAATAAGGACCAGTCATTAGCCAGACAGGACAATTGCTAACTATGCTATGAGGCTATTATTCTGTGTTCTGCCTCCATGTAAGGTATTCATTTATGAGGTTCAATCAAATTAATAATAAAAATAAAAACATCAATTGTTACATTTCTCTGAGGGGCAGGGCGGACCCCACGGGGGCAGGCGGACCATCGAAAGTGCAGGGCGGGCTGCCCCTGTGAAACAGCAAGCTAGGGGTCTGAGCCAGATAATGATAAAGAGTATGTTTAAAATCAAGTTAAAAAAACTGCTCTACCTACAGACCTATGTGCTTAGCTTTTCAACATGCCAGAATTTTGATAAAATTGTTTTTGGAACAAACAAAAAACATTTTGCTGTAATTTAATCTAGTTAATATTTCATCACCTTTCTATATCCAGGCGTTGTGTAAGTAAATATACAGTGTATGATTGGGCACAAGGCGTTGTGTATTAAGAGATTAAAGGTAAATATACAATATGTGATAGGGCATTGCAAACTTATGATCAAAACCAATATCATTTTTATGTTATGTTTTTGTGTGTTATATCTGTGATCCAAAAGTAAATAAATTGGTACATTTTTGACCAAAAAAATAAGTTGCGAAAAAGTAGCAAATAATCAACATTCATTAACAGTACCACCTGACCACGATGCAATGTTAAGGGTCATACTATGTTGTAACTGTGCAGCTTGCATTGCATCTGGATGACCGTTTCAGAATTTGACAGAAGTTTTGTTTTTGATGTAAAAAATGACACAATAATTTTTAAATATTTCTTAGTAGTCTGAAATTATCTGAGTATGACCACGACTACTCCAACAAACTAAACAGGACTATACAGTATATTAAACTGCTACTTTACTTAGGACACACCAGAGAAAACGGTAAATATTAACAATTTTTCAACACTTCGGGACACGCAAACTCAAGGGGGCGGATACTACTATAATTCCTAAATTTTGTTAGAATCTGCAGTTGCTATTTAGAATGTTACACAAAATGAATGAGTAATATTAGAACTTAGCAAATTATTATCAATGTCGAATACTTACATTTTGAAACACTAAGAATATCATTTATAAGGTAAGATTTTAGTAAGAATATTAATGCTAAGGGCAATCCAACACGGGGATGATGCGGGCTGTGAATGTATGCTTTATATATTATATTTATGGAACTGCCATTTCCAGCATTCACTTGGATCAGTTTTTGTCTGCTGAAGTTCTGTTATGTAATAAATGATGTGGTCAACTGCCGGTAGGCCCTATGTCAGTATGTCGCAAATTATTTTTTGGGGTGACTCATAATAGTACTGCATGGTCTAGTCTAACTTCTAAGCAGGGACTATTCAGTTATTGGTCTGACTGAGTAAAGCAATCAATTAAATAGGCTTCTAGACCTACATAGTATTTGAGGCATGCCCATGATCTAGGCCTTATATGTCTCCCATGCACCTTCATATGCCTACTATGTACTCATCAATCATAAAAATGAACTTTTTTACATAACAATTTTGTCCGACTTCGCTAAGGTGGGTAACAAATTCGGGTCAAACTACAGTAATAGGCCCTAGTAAGCCTTAGTACTAGACCAAGAAATATGCCTACTGCCAGTGTCACTAGGCCTAGGGCCTAAGTATTTGGTGCATAAACAGATCGTTCTTTAGTAGGCCTAAATCTGGTACCAGGAAATCCAAAATTGTGGATAACGGTAACAAGAATATCAGTTATCTATATCCGTAAGCTCTGTCAATAATCGTACAACCAAATAAATTTTATTTTGTATAATTCCGTCCTATGTCTCAATGCATTGCCATAATAACAACCTAGTGTTACGAAAAAGCTACACCTTATCACGTTAGGAAGTAAATGAGGTCTAAGAAGTGAGAATTTGGACTGGAATTTTTTCTGGGCATTTTCATCCACTAAAAGTACTTAAAAGTGGCTTAAATTTGACGATACTATACTTCACTTTATAAAAAGCATACTGAGCCTAATAGAAAGTTGTCTGCTATGAGGAAAAGTGACTTTCACAGATCAGAAAAAACGATTGACGAATCTTACCTTTTCAAAGATCATCACGAAATGGGCCACAAAAAATCTTTATTTTGAGAACTTTATCGAGACTGGAAATGGTCGGATCCCAATTTAACCCGAAATATAATGTCTTGTACGTCATTAATCTTCTCCTGTAGTGACAAACATTGAAACTGCATAAGTTAGAGCAATTTGAATTATCCGGATTCATTCGGGAGTGATCGTTTTACAAACCACGAAATGCTCAATTCGAACTTGCGGGTCAAGGCCTCAGAAATGAATAATATTGCAATAACGGTCATTATAGCAAGGTCATGTTCCCCACTGTTGATATTTCTTCTTAACTTCGAAATGTATTTACATGGAAATACGAAATATAGCGTCAATATCGATGTTCAAAGGTTGAATCATCTAACAATTTGTCCAAATGAAACAAAATTCACATATTCTACACCTTTAGACTGTTAGAGGGCAAATTTTGTTAAAACGCGAAGTGGAATAATTTGGAAATAAACTGGAATTTTCAAACCGCCACATGCGGTTATTGAAATGCTACAGGCACCATAGGCGTACGGAACAGTTTCATTTCTTTTTTTTTGGGGGGAAGGGGGGGGCAGAACTTTTCCCCCAAATCCTCCAATCTTGCCCTAATTTAAAACAATTCATGAATATACTCATAAAATCCACATTTCATGTTGCCACAATGCCAAATCATCTGCTTTTAAACAACAAACAACTGAACAAATCATATTTGATCATATTTATATCTAAACAAAATGGTAAATCAAAGTGGTAAATCAGTTTTGCCCGAATTTAACTAATTAAGTACTTAAAATCAGAAAATATTTGAGTTTATGACCAAAATATGTTTACACTGTCACACAATTTGACACATAGATGTGTGGCACATGATAAATTCCCCGGATTCCATCTTTTAACTTTCTGACTTTTCGCACAAAAATATTCAGTTAAGAATTTGGTTTTATTCAGAAAATATTTAAGTCAGTTCTTTTTAACACAGTTTTGCCCGAATTTTGATACCCATTTCCCCCGAATTCTTGGGTGCCCAATTTTTGTGGGAGGAGTCTTCCCTCTGCCCCCCCACCCTCCGCCCTGTATGCCTATGACAGGCACAGAAAATTAGGATGGACTTCTGTTCAAGGGGCGAGTTCTGTAATGTGAGGCAATCAATTTTCGATGAATACATAAACAAACTTAAACATTATCTTGGATCTGCAAGTATGACAATGATTGCACTGTACACTGCGAGGTCACTTTCCAACACACTGTCTGGTGAATTTTTTGCAATGTAGGCCTACTCACTCACTCACTCCGGTATGGCGTCTTCGACGTCAACCGACTGAGCAAGCACATGCCTCCATTCTTTTCGATCTCGTGCAATAGTTTGCAAATCCTTCTCTCAATTCCCACCACCTCAGCATAACGCCTAACAACATCCATCCAGAGGGTCCTGCATCTTCCCCTCTTTCGCTTCCCTCCCACAGACTCTGGTTTCCATTCCAGCTGAGTTCTGGGGAGTCTAGCCTTGTCCATACGAACAACATGCATATACCATCTCAGACATGATTTCTTCATGATAAGAGACGCCAAAGGTTGACCAGTTTTGTTTCTGATTTCTGTGTTTCTGATTTCTGATGTGTTGGAACCACTTGATTTTGAGTATTCGGCAAAGACATCTGAGACATCGGGAGTCAAAGGCGTCAAGTCGCTTTTTCTTAGTCAGGGTAGTAACCCAAATCTCTGCTGCATAGAGGAGTGTGGAGATGACAACAACATTGTATATTTGTAATATAGTCTTTAGGCTCATTTTGCTATTCCAGACCTTGGACAGTTGGCCAAAGGAAGAAGACGCTCTGCCAATCTTTACATTGAGCTCATTGACTAGCCTTTCATTTGACATGACGTAAACCCCAGAGCCCGAAAGTGATCTTGTCTTCAGTGGTACATCATCTAGGTGGGCTGTGCCTGCAGTGTCTCCAATAGATTTAGGTGCCGAGACAGACAGCCCAACCTCTCCATCAGTTCTTTGAATTGAACGTAGGAGTAAGTCTCCTCTGTTATCGCTTCTTGCAAGTAGTGTAATGTCATCAGCATAGTCCAGGTCTGGTAGAGGCCAAGGTCTATTCCAAATATAGTGCGTTTTCGTTCATGTATACAAATTCCGTAAAGATTTTGATCACATGACTTCCTGAGGACGAAGTCGAAGAGTATTTCAAAGAGGAGTGGACAAATGGAGACCACACGCAACCTTGCCGTACCCCTGTTTCAACCCTGAACCAGTCAGTTCGCTCATTGTCAACAATTACAGCTGCTTGGTAGACAACACGTATTAGGCGAATATATTTCTCAGAAATACCATAGTAATCAGGTAATGAAGTATTTGCCAAATAAAGGGACGATGGATACTGTTAAACAGTCAAAGGCTCCTTGAAATCCACAAATATAGCAAAAGGGGGTAGTACTTTTCACTCAGAATTCGAAGACAGAAAATCTGATTGGTATATACATCCTCGTCCTTCTCTGAAACCTCCTTGGTTCTCACGGAGCTTACTATCTACAGCATCACGCAATCTGTGTAGGAGGAATGTAGGCCTAACAAATCCCAAAACGGAACAAGACATCAACATGTTTTTTCACCAATTTGTTTTTATAGGCGTATATGGAAATCCACGTGAATATTCCTTCAAATCCTACGGCACTGAATTTCGGGGCATCGCAAGAGTTTTGAACAATGGCGAGATTTTGGGGCCCCTTTCTTCCACTTTCTCCATATTTTATATGGTGAATATTAGGTATATTATGGGTGATTTTATGACTTCCCCCCCCTCCTTTTCTCACCCCCAACACACACTTTCGGTGGGACAATCCCGTTTGTGGTTTTAAATATTTCTCATTTTTCTCTTTTTTAAAGAGCTGCACCATCTGGGCAGTTCGCAACATCACCAGGCATGTCAGGTGCCGATCGTGTGATCGATGAAGTGATGCAAAAGTATACGAAAAATCAACTGAATATTAACGAAGGATTCTCGTCTCATGATGATTGCTTGAGCCGTTAGAAATAAATCCAATACAAACTAGTAACTTCACTTCCGTGGCAGTTATTGATTGGCTTGTTGGTGATTGTGTAAATATTTCGTCCAATCAGAAACGTTAGATTACAGTGTATCTATATCTCTACGTTAAAACGATATCTTCGAAACCAATCTCGTCCACCATGTCTCGGGTCAACCAAGTCCTTCGCCTCTTAGGTGTCATTCTCATCATCTTCCTCATGCACCAATTTGGTCGGCGGTTACGGATCAATATTCTCGATGTCCCGCACACAATCGTTACCTATAATGTAAAGCAGCGCTTCTTTAACGTTCTCTGTGGTGCCGTACCGGTGGTTATTTTGGTCGTATTTGGTCGCAGGATGATTCGGTCATTCCGAAGAGGCGTGAGAGAATCTTCAGTGGAAATTGCTATAATTTTGATGTGCACAATTTTCGTTCTGTTTCTTTTGAGTTATTTTGGATTGGCTTAACCAAGCAGCGTAGGAGTTTACACTAATAAAATACCCTAACTGCCTAATACATTGCTACATTTTTTAACGAAATTTGTTAACAATGAAACCTGTTTCTTTTAAAGGAATTTACGATGAATAAACATTTTTGCCAGTTTGAAGGGGGTTGTGTTTAAAGCGAAGACCTCTAAAACGAAGATAGATTTTTTTAACATTGTCGGACTTTATTAATTTTTTCAACTCCTTTACATTTTTCTATTGTAATTTTTGAAGAAATCTTCGTCAAATTTTCAACATATTTTCACCTCCTGAAAAAATAGCAATAAGCCCAAAAATTAAACTATTTTCAAGCAATATTGTAAGTAGTTTATGTTTCACTGGTTTTTTTTAATTTTCCCATAGTAATTTTCTGAGAAAAAAACATTTTCAACATTTTCGTGAACAGGTGAAGTTTTCTTCAATGTTCGTGAAATTTCCTTCATTTTAGAGGAACATTCTTCAATTTTCGGGAAATATGATTAAATTCTTCCAAAATTTCCAATAATTTTACGACCTCTAACCCTTATTTATTACAAATATACTTTTTGGACCGTTATACGAGACATACATTTGTGTATGTTTGTTGGGACAAATATCAAAATATGGCCCTCTATTTCAAATATCTTCCTATACGCTGCTAACTGTCAGACTGTAAAATGCTGAGTAACTTAATTTTTAAGCATCTATGTACAAACTGCTATACGTATACTTTTGTGCTTAACAATGAACCAGAGCCGTAATTCTCATTTGGAAAGTGGGGAGGGGAAGGGGGAGGGGGCGACATGGCCTCTTATCCGAAAAGTGAGGTGACATGGCTTCTTGACCAAAAAGTGGGGTGACATGGCCTCTTATCCAAAAAGTAGGGGACATGGCCTCTTATCCAAAAAGTGGGGTGACATAGTTTCTTATCAAAAAGTGGAATGGGGGGACATGGCCTCTTATCCAAAAGTGAGGTGACATGGCCTCTTGTCCAAAAGTGGGGACATGGCCTCCTATCCAAAAAGTGGGGGTACATGGCCTCCTATCCAAAAAGTGGGGTGACATGGCCTCTTATCCAAAAAGTGGGGGGTATGGCCTCTTGTCCGAAAAGTGAGGTGACATGGCCTCTTATCCAAAAAGTGGGGGGACATGGCCTCTTATCCAGAAAAGTGGGGTGACATGGCCTCTTATCTAAAAAGTGAGGTGACATGGCCTCTTATTCAAAAAGTAGGGGGGACATTGCCTCTTATCCAAAAAGTGGGGTGACATGGCCTCTTATCCAAAAAGTGGGGGCATGGCCTCTTATCCAAAAAGTGGGGTGACATGGCCTCATGTCCAAAAAGTGGGGTGACATGGCCTCTTATCCAAAAAGTGTGGAGGCATGGTATCTTGTCCAAAAAGTGGGGAGGGGGGGGCAAGGCCCCTTATCCAAAAAGTGGGGGGACATGGCCTCTTATCCAAAAAGTGGGGTGACATGGCCTCTTATCCAAAAAGTGGGGTGACATGGCCTCCTATCCAAAAAGTGGGGTGACATGGCCTCTTATCCAAAAAGTGGGGTGACATGGCCTCTTATCCAAAAAGTGGGGGGACATGGCCTATTATCCAAAAAGTGGGGTGACATGGCCTCTTGTCCAAAAAGTGGGGGACATGACCTCTCATCCAAAAAGTGTGTGTGTAGGAGGAACATGGCCTCTTATCCAAAAAGGGGGGTCAACAGGCATATTTTCCCTAAAATGTACTACTTTTTTTCAATTCTGCTGAAAAGTGGGGGAGGAGGCATGTCCCCCTGTTCCCTGGGAATTACGGCCCTGCAATGAACTTACTTTCTGTGAGTGTTATGCATCATATTTTGTAAGCCTATTCATCATTTCAATTTTTGAGCGCTTAATTTAAAATGCATGTATTTAAAATATTGAGATTTTGACTTAAATGCGAAAGTTTTAAATCGTTGTTCTGTTTTGTGTGTGTGTGTGTGTGTATGGGTGTGTGAGGGAGGGTGTGTGTGTGTGTGTTTCAATTCAATGTCTTGTTTTTTCTCATTTGGATCAAACTTGTCATGCAGTAATATCAACAGCAGGTGCGGGCCCGGGCATATGGGACATGCTCATCTCAAGGGCTTCGCCATGGGGTGTAGGGGGTGCAGCACCCCCCCTCCAATTGTTGTCGGGAAAATCATGCCGTTTGTCGGAGATATTCTCCCAGTTTTCGGGAAATTGAACATATAAAGTACGTCTCGTCGGGGAGATGACCTATCAAGGCTGTCGCCTGTCGGGTAGATTCTTGTTCGCCCTGTTTGTCAGGAAGCCTAGCAGCATCGTTCTTACAGTAAAACTCTGTTTAATCAGAACTGATTTGCCGAAAAATGTGTCGGGAAATGTTGCTATGGGTTTTTTCCCCTATATCATGCATCTGTTGTCGAGAGGATTTTATAATGGAGTGATCTTATTCCGTCTCATTCACAAATTGTTTTAGCTTCTTGAAACATATTTTCTTGATATTGTTATGGACCAATAATATACAAGTAACAGAAGAATGCCAAAAGATAAATTTAAGATGAGTGGCTTTGAAAATTGAACTTGTTATATTCCAAACTTCAAACTTTACAAATATTTAACATTATAATGTATACTTATTTAAATATCCTAACCTGACACAGTGAAGATGATGAGCTATCTGTCTAGTATCTCTTTGGGCGACGGTTGACCTTTAGTTATTGCAATATATATGATCTAATATCTAGTTCCTCGAAGAATCGTGTAACAACCTTGATGCGATGATTTCACTCAAAGTTTTAATTTCGTAAGATTTGAATATGAGCTCATTGATAGACTTTAACAGCTGTAGATACATATCCATTTTAAAAGTTAAATGATATAATTTCGACAAAACAGTTTTGGGCAAAAGAGACTTTTGATTCAAGCAGAAGTCAACGATAATTCAAGTTGACTATGATAATCCACACACTGAAGGCAGTTAATCAATTCTCGATGTAAGAGCACAGACAAATTGATAAAACCTCGCCGATTGTCCTAAAAACAGCTGCTTTTAATTCTCAAATTCTATTTTTGTTACACAGGCGTAGCCGGGCGTAGAACTCAATGATGTCATCGATGAAATATTTAGAAATTTTGTAATCTTGTAATGTTCCAATTCTAGAAGATAGCGTCAGTACGTATGTTTTCTGAGCGAGACAATGGCGGGAAATATAACACATAGTGTGTAACTTGACAACATGTTTTGTTGACGCGTCCATCCATGTCGTGGGAACACCGGGTGTTCTGTTACTTACAACAAAGAGCGTGTAGAAGCTCCTTGCTCTTTGCTTATAATCAGCGTAAAAGCTGGTAATTAGAATCGTATTATATTGATAAGAACACATTGACGCATGGTGTTCATTAAAGAGTGACGCCAGTGTTATGATATCAAACATCTATAATCCTGATGAAGAACACACACGCGTGCATAATTTGAACACTTTAGCAACAAACAGAACGCTGAAAAGACGCGTCAGGCGTCAGGTATATTTGCAGTGTATCCAAGTGCAAAGAGCGAGATTTCCGGTGGGGTCCAGGGGCCTACTTAAAGGCCCGTGGGAGGGGCCAGGGAGACATCTCCGGTAAGATCCAGGGACGAAGCCCCCGGAAGCTGATGTATTTTAACCCCTTTGACTGTTTGAGGGTCAAGATTTGATCTAGGAGTAGCGAGGCAGATCTTTTTAAGGAATTTTAAATTGGTCTGTCAATTGATGGCAAAACTAAATTGTAAGGGTCTAGGCCCCCCGGAAACTGGAGCATTTTAACCGTTTTGAGGGTCTAAAATGATTTAAGTTCAGCCCATTTTGGAGGAGTAGTGAAACAGGACTTTAAAGGAATTTTCATTGGTGGGTCAGAATGGCACTATAGACAATGAATTCCTCAAACAGAAGCGACGCGACGTTGATCAGATGAGGGTAGCCACTAGCCGGGAAGAGACGGGTCCTCCACGTTAAAGGATTAGTTCAGGGATTAAGCAAGTCTATCTTAAATGAAAGAGGACTTCAAAAGAAACAAAATAGTGGAGAAAGCATTAAAACATATTATTCCGTTTGGGTATTATCTAAGTTTAATGTTTGGTATCATTTGTGAAGACACGACTGAAATCAGACTAGTTGTGACGTTATAGCCTCAAAATCCTCAAAGTCTGTATGTATTCTAGGCATATTTTGTCCTGCTATTTTGTAGCTTAAAAATCATGGGATTTGTCAAAAAAGTAATAAAACTGAATCTAGGAGGAAATGTTTTAATATACCACCTGATGAAAGCTCGAGGAAAAATAATCAAAATCTAAATAGTGAACAAATTAAATAAACTTTCTTTAAAATACATTAACACTTGTTAAGAATGTGAGGATGAAAACGCAAATTTTCCATAGTAGACTTACTACACCAGTCATTTCTACACACTGTCAGATAAGACAGAGCTTAAAACTTGACTTGAAATCCTAACAGAATACGATTTTTTAACGCTTTCTTCACCATTTTGTTTCTTTTGAATCCTCTTTTCTTGTTTCCCTTTTTCTTTTTGTATTAGATGGATATGCTTGACCACTGAACTAATCCTGTAAGAAAATAATGACACAAGTATTACCTAAAAGAACCCCTTAAAAGTGATTTTCCCCTTCAAATTATAGCTAATGAACCTTATTTAGTTTATCATGCAGGTTGGCCCACCAGTAGGCCTATATAAATATGTAAAGTATATGCTAGTGGCGGCCAAGCCTGGGTTGGGTAGACCGTCAGTGTACCACAACTGGTAATCAAAGGCCTTGGACATTGACTTGGTTGTCGATGTTATGTCTGTCTGTACGTCGTACCTGTGTTATCGTCCGGGTCGTATTAAGCGTTTCGTGATAGCATTGTTACTATCATAACGGATTACGCAGGCGACGACCCCGTCATTGTAACTGTGTGTTCACTCGTCGTCGTCGCTAGTGGCGGCGACCTCTGTTTAATTTGAAAATTGCACAATTTTAGAACAATATGCAGTGAAATCAGGGCATTTTGGACCAATGTTAGGGAGAATTTAAATACTGACTCAGGGGAAATTGAATAATCATAATGTCTTCAAAAAACGTTCTGGATTTCCTTCACAAATTAGGGCATATATTTTGTTTCGGGCCAGGTTTATATTTGGGGATCAGTGACGCAACAATATGGAAGGGTGGGTAAATCCTACGGACCCTAAGCATATATCGAGATTTGGGGGCCCGAGCAATGACACTGCGTTATGTTTGTTTATAGGGTCTCGACCTCTATATTTCCCACGGGCCCCTAGAGCTCTAGTTGTGCTACTGTTGGGGGTGACATAATTTCATTTGAGGGGGCGGGGGCAGGCTTCACATGCCCACCGTGGCTACGTCACTGTTTTTAAAGTAAGACCCTCACTATATATCAAACATATATATATATATATATATATATATATATATATATATATATATATATATATATATATATATATATATATATATATATATATATATATATATATATACATATGTATATATATATATATATATATATATATATATATATATATATATATATATATATATATATATATATATATACATATATATATATATATATATATATATATATATATATATATATATATATATATATATATATATATATATATATATATATATATATATATATATATATATATATATATATATATATATATATATATATATATATATATATATATATATATATATATATATATATATATATATATATATATATATATATATATATATATATATATATATATATATATATATATATATATATATATATATATATATATATATATATATATATATATATATATATATATATATATATATATATATATATATATATATATATATATATATATATATATATATATATATATATATATATATATATATATATATATATATATATATATATATATATATATTTATATATATATATAGACCTACCTGCCTACGAGGCCGAGCTATTTAAAGAAAGGAGTTTAGTATACTACTGAACATTTGAACTAACCCTCTAACGCATGGACGTGATCGCCTCTTTTCCAAAGCTCGCGCACGTCTGATATTATCAGATTGATAACAATGAGCTGAGCCAACGGACAAGCAATATGATGTAGTTTCGTCGTGCTGTCATAAGTTGATTGAAAATAAACTTAGGAAATCCGAAACTTGAAATGAAATGTCTTGACCTTTTTCGATTGAAATGAGAATCTTGTTTGAGCTTCTTTTAGTAGGGGCCTAGGAATTCGAAAGGAATTTTCCTCGCAATATTCAAGAGCTTCATAACCAGGGGTTATGGGAGTTTTCAAGAAAGAAAATCTACAAAATTTGACTCGTTTTTTGTGCGTGGATGTAGGTCACAATTGCAAATCTGAAGTCGTGATATGACCGCTATTGACTCATTTTTAACGAGTGCAGCTTGACCCGGAGGTGCTTCCATCGATACTGCGCGAAGATTACCTAAATGTTATGCCACGTTCTTATTTTAGAATACGGGGCTAATAGCTATTAATATTCGGATGCGGTAAAATCTGTTGAAAAGCAGTTTATCACTGTATTATATTTTTCTATACATTTAAATTTATTTTACATGATCACATTCAGGTGTATCGTAGAGATCGATAGGGCTGACAGTCACCCTAACCCCACCCTCTAAATTAATTTAAAAAACCCATACTGAATCCGGGATTATGATCAGCACCGTCGACAGAGTGAGAGGGAGGGGAGGGGTGGTAACTCCTGACATGTCAGTATGTGCATTCAACAGTTCGCCGAAAGATGAAATAATCGCTTTCTGCTGGCGCTACACCTGGCATATGGAAATTTTGCTCGAATTAACATTTTCAGAAGACCCTTCAGCGTATAGTGTGCCTTACAAATAGCCTTACAAATTGGGGAGGGGGTCCCAAGGAGAAAATTGCTAAAATGCCTAAAATATTTTTTTTGAGAGAGAGAGGAGGAAGGAAGGGGGGGGGGAGGGGGGGGGAAGTGTCGGAGTACACGTGATACAGAATAGGCTCATTTTAAAAGTTTGACAACATTAACACAAGTATGTATTAAATTATTGAAAACATTTTTTTTAGACAACCCATATTTTTCAAAGAGTGACGATAAACCTAACCATGTACAAACGTAAACAATAAATCATTATATTTCCACATTATGCGTTTTCATGATTTTGTGTTTTGTATATGGTGTATTATATATAGCTCTTTTTGACATTGATTTTGATTTGTATAATACACCTTCTTACTATGCGTTGTGACATACTTTTTTTGCCCTCGAAATGTCAATTTTGCGAGAGCTTCCGGGGGCGGGGTTTCACCTCAACTACGCCACTGAATTTCGTGTCGGTTTAATTACCGCCCCCTTCCCCGCCCCTCCTACCCCAATAGCAAAACCCTGGCTACGCCACTTGGCCCGGGTCATAAGAGGCCATACAAATGGAAAAAAGGAATGTGCGTTAAAACAGCGCAGCCCAAAAAGTAAGGGAAAACCTATGGTAGACAATGGCGAAAACGATGTAAAATTGAACAGAAATAGGTGATGACCCTTGTTTTTTTCTCTCTTCAGATTTTTCCGATATTCACGGTCCGGATTTCAACATTGTTCCCTGGGCCTCGCGATCCCCTCGGCAGGACGGGCATGGTGGAAACCAAGTTACAAAACAACACCCGTTCTATGGAGTACAACGAATCCGTCATTTGTTCAAGTCAACGGTAGTAATTAATACACATGCAACAATCATTTGCCGCTCGCTCTTTTAACAGTTTGCCAAGGAACATGAGCATAGGTCTGAATGAGACCATTGTAGCCTAGAGGAAAAGTTGTGCGTAAGTACTTTTATATATTTTCATGATAATGGAAAAATTCCACGTCAAGGCAATATCCTTGTCGATCACAGATATCGCTTAATAGATATTAGGTGAGGGGTGGGGGGAGCGGCAGCTGAGATGAATAATCTAGCAGGGCAAAACAATACACACATATATATATATATATATATATATATATATATATATATATATATATATATATATATATATATATATATATATATATATATATATATATAAATATATATATATATATATATATATATATATATATATATATATATATATATATATATATATATATATATATATATATATATATATATATATATATATATATATATATATATATATATATATATATATATATATATATATATATATATATATATATATATATGTATATTTATTTCTTTAATTACACGCGCATAGCGTGCACCAAACGGCATGATATCCACGATCATGGGTCCGCTTAAGGGCCCCTGGTGTGGTCAAGGACCCAGGGTTGTTATTTTCACAACACAATATGTCTGGCCCGTACCCAGGAATCTGGAATGGGGTTCGTTTTTTTTATATAAAAGAGTAACAAACTTTAAAATGGTATGGGTGCTTATTATTCTTTTAGATTTAGATTTAAAAATGGCACTTTCTCAACAAAAGGAGTTATCATTGGAACATTTTTATTGTGTTGTGGGACAGGTTTTTATTCAGAAAACGACAGCAATCAGTGAACGTCAGCCAACAAGAAAGAAAGAAAAAAAGATCTGTAAGGCCATAAACGGTCGGAACGCGAATGGAGGTATATGACGAATAAACATAGGCGAGATTTGAGAGGGGAAAAGGGGCACCCCCTACTTTTTTTCTCATAATTTGTATCTCAAGTTGTATGGTGTTTTTTTGCATCCTAGCATAATTTTGTGACTTTGCCCGCACTTTTGACTTTGCCCTCCCCCCTCCCCCCCCCCCCTTCCACCCCCTTCCTTTCGGTATAGGCAAATCCCGCCCACCCTGCCATACGAATAACTAGGGCCGAGCGAAGGGATTCCGTGTTTTTGATGCCCCAACATGCCTAATTTCATAGATGGACAAATTTCAATGATTTTGCATTAGGGTACTGTGGGTACACACATTTTTAACACTTCAATTAATGAAAAAAAAGAAAACTTTCAATTTGGGAACAAAGCTAAACCAACGCTGAAAAATGAGGAACTTCGAGAAAAATCAGTGAAAAGGGTCACAAAAGCGAGAAAAGCAAAGAAAAATAATCATACGCATAATTTGTTGGTATCTTGCCGACAATTGTGAAAAAAATGCTGGAAAGTAATTAAAAATTTGAATGGTAGCTTATGAATGTCTCCCAGACGTTTGAGTAGGATATGATTGTGTGAAAACTTCCGTGATTTTCGTCTCCCATCGAGGGCACGTAATTCGTAGTAAACATGTATTTTCCGAGAACAATATTTTGATTTATTAGCATAAACCGGGCATAAACCCCATCTAAATTTGATGAAGATATGCATAAATTAAACATGTATGTGAGTGTAGCCAGTCTTTTTGATGTGTGGGAGAACGGGGTGGGGAAAGGAAAGGGGGAGGGGGTCATATAACGTGCATGGTGTCAATTAGCGGTCTTTAAACTGTATGCATGTTTAAGGTTACGGAGCAAAAAAAAAAGGTCATTCCCTCAAAATCTGGACCTTTTCGCAAAATTTCTGACCCTTTCAGCAAATGACGTTGTGAAGGTCCCGTGGACTTTAGTTTTTGGAAACTGGTTGACATTAAAACTATAAGGGTTGGATTCCACCTTGCTAAGGCTGGCTACACCACATGGTTTTGATCATACTTGTATCTTTATTTCTTTGCTTTCTCTATTATAGATACTACTCTGCACTATCTGAATAATCCTGACGCACAAGTGAAATTATACCAGTATATTGTGATGCAAACATTATCCATCCAAATAAATTAAAAGTATTGGAAACTAGTCTCGTCCACCATCTGACCACTATAAACTGATAAAGTGGTACCTCCATGATCTGACCATGTGTGAGAGCATCGATAAATGCATGAGAGATGGTGTAAAAGCCCTTTGCTTTTTATTTGGTATGCTCGTTATCTTCCTCGTGTGCCAATATCCTCAGTGGTCATGGATCCTTATTTTGGTCGTACTGGTGGGTATGTTTGAGTATTTCTGTAGCTGCGGGAAAGAGTATTCAGACAAGGCAGAGGTCATATAATCAGATAATATATAATATTATATTTTTGACAACTTCCGTTATTTTGGATTGGCTTAAACAAGTTGGAGAAGTGAGCCGAGGAAGGGGATAATCAGGATGATCGTCGACAACCATGTAATGCAACAAGCCTGAAAGGTATTAACGGCCATTTCAAAAGAAGTGTAAGTCTTCATCAAGTGAAGCCTCGCAGACTGTTATTCAATCGATCGACTTTAATGGCATTTATTTGTTTATAAAGCGACAAAATCAAGGAAGGTTTGGTAAGGTGTCCTATACTTCACTGAGTACCGGTGAAATGTGAATGATCATTGCGCCATAGCTGTCTTAATTTGGTTTGGGAGGAACTTTATCCAGGAAGAGTGACAACTCCCTGCTTTAACTACAGTGAAGATGTTGATTGAAGTGTTAAACAGTCAAAGGAATATTCCCATGGAATTCCATCTGATATAACTGATAAAGAACATTTTTAGAAACAGATTTTTACAAAAACCATGTTGATATCTCATCCTAAGAAGAAGTTATTGAACTTTAACAGTTTAAAGGAGACATAAAGTCTGACATAATCCTTATTTCATATGATAGTATTAGAAAATAACAAATCTTCTGACCAGGTTTCATACCTCCCGAAGAAATGTAACACATTTTTAGTAATTATTAAAAACTATGGGAGCCACCATTTTGATTTCAATCCATGCAGATTATGATGTCATCAGCCCAGCAGGATGTAGGAATGCTTTGTATTTCTGTATAATCTACCTCAAGTTTTCTAGCTTATGAAAAAATGTTTTTCTTTTTTAGGGACCAAAACATTTCAAAATATGCTGTTAAAACTTTGTGTCACATCATTTTGGAATAAAAACTTTAATCACATTTATAAAGAAATACATTATAATCCTTATGTATCCGTTGGGGAAATTATGTCATCATGCACAATACTTTATTACAGAATTGAACAAAATGACAGCCTACATGTGTCGACTTCAAACATGAATAACTTTTGATAGGATTAAGATTTTGACTTGCTGTTTTTGGTAGTGGGTTAAGATTTTAATCCTCTATCATATGAACTAATGATTGTATCAGACTTTATGTCTCCGTTAAAGATTTTTCTTGCCCGCATAAACATTACTTTTGTGCTGAGTCTAAGTCATAATTTTGACTTAATCACAGCACTTCCTGTACTCTTCTTCATGTATTTCTTTGGAAACTATTTTCATTATTCAAATATAAGTTACAAGAATAGATTGGAAAACATTATTGTAAATTTCATTTAAAACTATTCTTAATAAGTTTTGAAGAAGAAAATGTGAAATAAATTTTAAAAGAAATGTACATGAAGTGCTGTGATGACATCATCATGCAGTCATGACGCCTTTGACTCAGACCAACAATCTCTTTTACACAGACAAAAATCTTTAAAATTCAAGAACTTCTTGTAGGAATAAGATATTAACTTGGTTTTGTCACCAATCTGTTTCTTTTATTGTCCTCTATTAAATAACTTAAAATGATATTCCATGGGAATATTCCTTTAAACATTTTTGACGTGGCTTGAAGGGCTGCAATTTGTGAATACCTCATGAGTTATAAAGACTTACAATTTCTATAGGCTGTACAGCGGCGTAGGAAATTATTTGGTATTGGGAGATTGGGTGCCAGATTTTATTTTTGTCCCAACAAACCTTGTACGAATCTCTTATCACGATAAAACTATTTATAAAAGGGGGGTAAGGGGTCGTAAAATGATAGGAAATTTGGGTAAAATGGATTGAGGTTATTCACGAAAATTGAAGCAAATTTCACGAAAATTGATGAAATTTTCCCCAAAATAAACAATTTCCCGAAAATGATGAAAATTTCACGAAATGGAAGGAAATTTTACGAAAATTGATAAAAATTTGCCGAAAATGAAAACAATTCCACCAAAATTTAATGGAAATTTCACAAGATTGAAGAAAATTGTCTGAAAATTTCCCAAAAGTTAAGACAATTTTCCAAAAATGAAGGAGATTTCACAAAAAGTTCAAGGAAATTTCACAAAAACTGAAGCAAATTTCACAAGAATTGATGCAAATTTCTCGAAAATGAGGAAGATATCCCGAAAATTGAAACAATTTTCACGACTCTTAAAGGAGATTTCTTGAAAATTGGAGATTTCCGGAAGAAAAGATGCTATGATGGAATCTGACCTACGCCATGCCACTGGGCTACATACTGATGCAGGGCGGGATATATCGTGACGGTGAATACAGAATTGAAATTTTCTCTACTCTATTACAACAGTACAGCAGTGTTTGCTGAAAAACAATTAATTATTAAGCATAAACGTTGTTCACCAGATTAGGGATACAATACCACATAGTTGGTTAAACATTGCTAAACTAGCTGACTATGGTGGAACTCTCGGACGGATCCAGACTTTTCGATAAAAGATTAGTCTATGTAAAAAAAAATAACCTGGGTGTAGCGTCTAACTCATTCAGTTCTCGCCCGGCGGAGGGGGGAGGGGGGGCACTACATAGTAAAAGTGGTAGGGGTGTGCAGCCCACCAATCGAAAAACATACCCGCATGTATGACAGATTTTTTGGTAACTGCAGTATGAATTATACAATTTTGATACCCGCAGTATGAAAGAAGTTAATTTTGATACCTGCAGTATGAGTATTCAACGAAAATATGGTAAAAGTGGATCAACAGTACGTACAAATTAACACAGTACAACCTCATTTTTTAAGACATGCACTACGTAAATTATGAAGGAAAAAAAACGATTGTTTAGTACAATTTTTAATATTTTTTTATAGTAAAAAAAGACACCTGCACTACGAAAATGGTGCAAAAAAAGGCACCGGCCCGGGGGCAAATATACAGATACCTCACATTTGGAAGTGCCCCTCCCCCGCCCCTCCCTCTCAGGAGTTCTCGCTGTATACAGGTATAGTTATAGCTAGAAATGACAAAATACACAGAAAAGGGAGTGTTGGCCCACCGTAGAACCCCTTTGGATCTGCCTATTTTCGCACCACGTATCGCGGTTAGCCCACGCCAGACTAACACAAACCCTTATAGTCTACATGGTCTGTTTATCAATCAAGGACCCAACTTTACTTAGAATTTGCTACGTGACGGCGAAGTTTTTCTATAGTCTATGACACATGTTTTCCTCTTTTGTAGCAGAACTGTCCCCGTTTGTATCACGCACAAATATTATGGCGCTGGCAG
This sequence comes from Chiridota heheva, assembly GCA_020152595.1. NCBI lineage: Eukaryota > Metazoa > Echinodermata > Holothuroidea > Apodida > Chiridotidae > Chiridota > Chiridota heheva. The sequence goes on from JAIGNY010002470.1 coordinate 26,668, forward strand.
CAATGACGTAGCTTTAAAGGGCCACTAAACCGAAAGGTGAGGGGGTATTTTTCGAGAGACTCTAAAATATTCTGCAAAACATGTCAATAAATATTTAAAAAACAATTCACTAAAAATACGGCCTCACTGATCAGCTTATATGTCTATGCTCTCAATTCTCCTGTAACAGTTTAACTGTTTAAAAGCTTGTCCAAAATCATGCAACTTTCAGACTTTCATCTGTTCATTAAAATTGGTTGAAAATTGATAACGTTGTTTGAATTTTCAGGCTTTATTGTTCTAATTTGTGATGTATATATGATGTTGTGATTTTCCTTGATATCTTATGTAAATCCCTTGCTTTAACAGTTTAATTGTTTATCAAACACTAACTCTCCAATGAATGTGAAAATGCCAAGTTACTTATTTTCTTGAAGATTTATATGGACAGGTACAAATGTTTGGTGTTCAACCACAAAAAGCATTAATTTGGTTTAAGTTTAATCAGTCCGGTAGAATGCCTACTAATGGGAACATACATATTCCTATTATTGGGAACATTTTGCTACATGGAAGCCGCCATTTTGTAATATTTCCCATGATCCTTTGCTATCCTAACGTTAAAGGCCTTATGCAATGTTATATTTCTCACATTCGAAATACGTCTGGGGAAAATATCTTTGCTAGGGGAAACTTCAAACTTATGAAAATACCTTCATTACTGTCATGGCTACAACTTTTCCACTCCCATTTAATATGTTCACCACACGCCGTTTTCAAAATATTAGATTAAATAGAGCTAGGCTTTTAGGCGCGAAACGACAAATTGAAAATTAAAATGTTTTTCAACACAA
>JAIGNY010002470.1:35000-132500 GCA_020152595.1 Chiridota heheva
ATAATAATATGCCCACGTGATACTTGGAAAGCTGATCATGTGCACTTTCATTTTCACAAAGTAGATAAAATATTTAATACTAACATTAAAAATTAACTTTGCCATTTCCTTGTCTTTGTCTATAGAAAAGCAGAACATTATAAATAGTAAAGAATAACTTGAGTGCCTCTAATTATTGCATACAATTATACAGCCGGCAGACCGGCAAAATTGACATCAGGTTCCGACCCAACAAACTGACAAATTGCCAATTTGAGCAATAATAATCAAACCAAACATTTTTTCTTGCGACAATAAACTGATAGACCTCTACACCACGACCACTGGCCCTGTCCTGAATTTACCTAGCAGCCTATAACGGTGTCTATCCAACAAATTGAATTGGTTAGCATTTTAACGCAAGTCTGATAGTGGCGCCTGTGGGCCGTACATCACATAGGAACTTGCATGTGTCACATGCATGGGCGTGCTGGGGCACGAATCTCATAAATGCGGGCCAAGTTACAAGCAGAAATTATGCATTATCCAATCTACAGGAATGTGGCCAAGGTCACTTTCTTGTACTGTTGGTGGAATATCCGATTGACCTGTTGACCAACTTTAAAACAAAATGTAACAACATTTTAGACAACTAAAATTTTGAAGAAAATAGAGTCATCGACTTGTTGTAGGCGTATACTGATATATGTACAGATGTAGTGGTACATGGCAGTATGTACAGATGTAGTGGTACATGGCAGTATGTACAGATGTAGTGGTACATGGCAGTATGTACAGATGTAGTGGTACATGGCAGTATGTACAGATGTAGTGGTACATGGCAGTATGTACAGATGTAGTGGTACATGGCAGTATGTACAGATGTAGTGGTACATGGCAGTATGTACAGATGTAGTGGTACATGGCAGTATGTACAGATGTAGTGGTACATGTCAGTATGTACAGATGTAGTGGTACATGGCAGTGTGTACATATGTAGTGGTACATGGCAGTATGTACAGATGTAGTGGTACATGGCAGTATGTACAGATGTAGTGGTACATGGCAGTATGTACAGATGTAGTGGTACATGTCAGTATGTACAGATGTAGTGGTACATGGCAGTATGTACAGATGTAGTGGTACATGGCAGTATGTACAGATGTAGTGGTACATGGCAGTATGTACAGATGTAGTGGTACATGGCAGTATGTACAGATGTAGTGGTACATGGCAGTATGTACAGATGTAGTGGTACATGGCAGTATGTACAGATGTAGTGGTACATGGCAGCATGAACAGATGTAGTGGTACATGGCAGCATGTACAGATGTAACTCCATAAATCAGACAATTCCCAGTATTTCAAAAGGTTAGTATCGTAATGAAATACAAGTTGCAAATGACATAATCTGATACTCAAAATCAGACACAGATTGATGGGAAGTTTTAAGTGTACTGTTTTTTGAAATTATTTTCATAACTTAATGAACTTGGTCCTTGAGTTTACAGTCTGACAGTGGGTGCAGCCTGGGGCAAAGCTCCCAGTCTGACAGTGGGTGTAGCCTGGGGCAAAGCTCCCAGTCTGACAGTGGGTGCAGCCTGGGGCAAAGCTCCAGTCTGACAGTGGGTGCAGCCTGGGGCAAAGCTCCCAGTCTGACAGTGGGTGCAGCCTGGAGCAAAGCTCCCCGTCTGACAGTGGGTGCAGCCTGGGGCAAAGCTCCCAGTCTGACAGTGGGTGCAGCCTGGGGCAAAGCTCCCAGTCTGACAGTGGGTGCAGCCTGGGGCAAAGCTCCCAGTCTGACAGTGGGTGCAGCCTGGGGCAAAGCTCCCAGTCTGACAGTGGGTGCAGCCTGGGGCAAAGCTCGCAGTCTGACAGTGGGTGCAGCCTGGGGCAAAGCTCCTATAAGTCATTAGGCCTAAGTAATGAGGGTTCCAAGCATTTTACAAGGCTGCAGCTCGTGTTAGAAGTTCACGCTCCAGATGAAATATTTGGATATTCAGAAGCTGCTACAGATTCATATTCGACCATTATATTTTTCATAATCATCCCAGTGTTTTTTTTTGTTTGTTTGCATTACTTATAGTGTATACAAAAGAGGGTCGAAGGGTGGAGTTAAATTGTGAGCATACTAAAGGCATATGGTTTAGGGGCAAAACGCCTATAGTATACTAGCGTTCTATCTATACAGATACACAGATATAGGGATATACAGATATAGGGATTTTCATGAAGGAAATTAAAGCTGCCAATGACATTTTGATATCAAATGCTATTTTAGACAAATCAAATTTGGATAAAAACACCGTGGTCATGGACTTTTGCTTGTGGTTTCCACATGTCCCATGTAGCTTTGCAATTCACAGTAGGCTTATCTGCTTATGCATCGTGATGAAATCGTGTGGCAAGGGTCCCCATTTGAACAGCCACTGTATGTTTTTTCAGAACCCAAATTAACAGCCACTGTATGTTTGTTTTAGAACCCAAATTAACAGCCACTGTGTGTTTTTTTTAGAACCCAAATTAACCAGTTAACAGCCACTATTGTTTTTTCAGAACCCAAATTAACAGCCAGTCACTGTATGTTTTTTTCAGAACCCAAATTAACAGCCACTGTATGTTTTTTTCAGAACCCAAATTAACCAGTTAACAGCCACTGTATGTTTTTTTAGAACCCAAATTAACAGCAACTGTATGTTTTTTCAGAACCCAAATTAATCAGTTAACAGCCACTATTGTTTTATCAGAACCCAAATTAAGAGAGTTAACAGCCACTATTGTTTTTTTCAGAACCCAAATTAACAGCCACTGTATGTTTTTTCAGAACCCAAATTAACAGCCACTGTATGTTTTTTTTTTCAGAACCCAAATTAACCAGGTAACAGCCACTATTGTTTTTTCAGAAGCCAACATTAACAGCCACTGTATGTTTTTTCAGAACCCAAATTAACAGCCACTGCATTTTTTCTTTTTTCAGAACCAAATTAACAGCCACTGTATGTTTTTTCAGAACCAAATTAACAGCCACTGTATGTTTTTTCAGAACCCAAATTAACAGCCACTGTATGTTTTTTCAGAACCCAAATTAACAGCCACTGCATTTTTTCTTCTTTCAGAACCCAAATTAACAGCAGTGTTTTTTTTTCAGAACCCAAATTAACAGCTTAAAGGTGCTCCACAAGTATAGGCGGGATTTGAGGGGGGGGGGCACTTTCTCCCACTTTTTTCAGAATTTTGTATCTTTGGTATGGTAATGTTTTGCATCTTAGCATGATTTGATCCCCCCCTCCCTTCCCCCTTTTCCCACACACACACACACACTTTTGACTTTTGACTTTTCCCCACCAATTGCGGTTTGAAATTGTTTTTCTTTTGCTTGATGTGCGTGTTACTTTCTTCAACAGTTGAATCTGCTAATAAATAAGAGGACTTCAGTTTATGACATAACAATAGCCCGGGTCCAAATAGTTTTGCCCTGCATGGCCCATTTCAAAGATGCTATTTGGGGTGGCTCGCACACTACACAAATGCCCTATTTTTTACAGTTGTTACAAATATTATAAGCTGGGAGAACAAAGGTGGGCAGAGGGGAAGGTTTTTTAGTATGAAAAAGTCTAACATGTAGGGCTGTTGGGTCCCTAAATTTGTCTTGACAGTCCGGAAGCATGCCTATTAATAGGAACATTTATAACACACGAGAATATTAAAGTCATGCGTCCATATTGTTCAGATGTTGCAATAAAATGTTATAGTTCCTAATTTCTGTACTTAAAATATTAAAAATCATTGTGTTGAAAAACATTTGAACTTCAAAATGGCCGTTTCGCACCTAAAAGCCTAGCTCTATTGTCTTTTTTTCTTCTAATATTTCGAAAACGGCGTGGTGAACATATCAAATGGGAGTGGAAAAGTGACAGTAATGAAAGTATTGTCATGCGTTTTAAGTTTCCCCTAGCAAAGATATTTTTTCCAGACGTATTTCAAATTTGAAATTTATAACATTGCATAAGGCTTTAATGTTAGATTGGGAAATATCACAAAATGGCGGCTTCCATGTAGCAAAATGTTCCCATTTCTAGATTTATGTTCCCATTATTAGGCATGCTACCGGACTGCTTGAGAGGAATTTATAATAGTGTATGCGCGCGAAATTTCACAATTTTAGTCTTTTTAGGGCGATGTTTGTGTTACTTTCTAGATCAGATATATAACAGTATAATATTTAAAGAAAAAGTTTTTCAATCTTTATAGAGGCATGTTCCTTCTCTTAACAAGGCACTTGTCCTTTTGAAAATGCAGTTTTCCTTCTGACAAACTGGGGCACTTTTCCTCTTTGAAAGGGCACTTTTTAAACTTTTGAGAAAAGAAGTGTGTGTGTGGGTGTGGGAAAGGGGAGGGGGGACACATGCTCTCTGTCCCCATCGGTTCCGCCACCTATGTAAAAGTGTCCGTGTTTGAAGAACTTTGGAAGAGCTTTCGTGAGAGAAATGCAAGCAGCAGATGGCACATTTTGATACTAAAAAGAGGCAAATGATTAAAAAAACCATTTCAACCCTTTAATATTTTTTATGACTCCGTTGTTTTTTCTTAAGTTCTACAAATATGAAAACAGAGACACCGTTAGCCAGATAGCTTTAATATTGATTAAAGACCTTGAATGTAGCAACAAACTGACAAATATAATCAAAATCGGTTAAAAATTGACCAGCTGCAGATTATGCAATATTTTAATGCTAATTTGTGATCGGATGTATTTCAGTATTACGAGTTATTTTGGTACTTTCTAATGTAAATCATGTTTTTAAAGGCCAGTTGTCGTCTCTAACGTATACGAGGTAAATGAAATTCAAATCCTGTGTTTTGATTGGTCGAAACACAATGGTATAGTGTGCACTTACATTGATAGGCCAATCAGTATCGTTTTGGAATAAATTGTACGCCGCCACATTTTAATCACGATAGATGGCCTTTAATCGTCTTTCATATTGTCATTCTACGATGGGCCCAGTAAATTCAATCAATTTCTATCAGGAATAGACCTTTTCATTAGTTTCAGATATAGAAAAGAAATTAAAAGACTTACGCCTATAAAGATTTCAAGTTGTCCGACCAGTTTGGTTACAAACTTAGATTTAAAACTTATCAACCTTTAATCAGCCATAACTCGAAAACTTAAAAGTGCTATTTTCAAAATTCAAAATCTGAACTGCTAAGATTTTAGAATTCTTTTACTTTTTTTGTTTGATCAACGAAAATATTGCGTAAATTACGAAGCGTATCCAGCGTTATATAAGATTTTTCATCAGAGAAATTCAAGTTGCAAATATTATTTACCCCCAAAAAGAAGCAAAGATGCATTCTTGTTAAAGAGAACACCCAGTTAGTAATTTTATGGCTATACCTTTAAACTGTTACAGAGAACACCCAGTTAGTAATTTTATGGCTATATACCTTTAAACTATTACAGAGAACACCCAGTTAGTAATTTTATGGCTATATACCTTTAAACTATTACAGAGAACACCCAGCTAGTAATTTTATGGCTATATACCATTAAACTATTACAGAGAACACCCAGTTAGTAATTTTATGGCTATATACCTTTAAACTGTTACAGAGAACACCCAGTTAGTAATTGTATGGCTATATACCTTTAAACTGTTACAGTGACCACCCAGTTAGTAATTGTATGGCTATATACCTTTAAACTATTACAGAGACACCCAGTTAGTAGCTATATACCTTTAAATTGACCACCCTACTGTTACAGAGACCACACAGTTAGTAACTGTATGGCTATATACCTTTAAACTATTACACAGAGAACACCCAGTTAGTAATTTTTGGCTATATACCTTTAAACTATTACAGAGAACACCCAGTTAGTAATTTTATGGCTATATACCTTTAAACTGTTACAGTGACCACCCAGTTAGTAATTTTATGGCTATATACGCAATACATAAATCACTTCTTTTATCATACAGTTTTACAAGTCATTGGCTTTGGCCTTTTCATCATAATGTTTTGCAATTATTGGGGCCATGCCCCACCGGCCCCGGGTCCTACAGTCCTGACTGCCTGATGCCACTTTTAAAACTTTCAGTTGCGTCTGTATAGTATAATGTTTAATCCATCCCATACAGGAGAATGGTCCGACTGCCCCATCCATTGTCTTCTGATCACGCTTCTGATCCCACGAAAACGAACGCCCTACCCTCCCACACACGTCGCCACTATATAAAGCGTGACATCAGAAAATAATCATTCAACAGTTCAATGTCGTTATCATGCACGTCAGTCATAGGCGGGATTTGAGGAACCAAGAGGACACTTCTCCCATTTTCCCCTAATTCATTCTGTATGGTGATTTTGTTGTTTGTTAGTGTGATGTGCCCCCCTTCCCCACACACTTCTGACTTTGCCTCCCCTCCCCCACCACCACCACTCTCGGTAGGCAAATCCCGCCTATGCCATACATCCAAGAACTATGCTGGAAAGGTGGCACCACAATTAGGGCAGGTCCGTTGCCTCATCATGAAACAGCAAATCATTCCAATTGGGAAAAGTAAGACGCCACAGCAGATGCCAAGCATGGTGAAGTGCTCCACGGGTACCCCTACTTTGCAGGACGGACATTGCATACCGGCATTCACAATCACATGTGTAACCGTTGTACCTGTCTGGGGTGGTGCATGCATCATGTTGGCGTTAGGAGGTGGGTATCCATCTATGAGAATGAAAAACGAATACCCTCATAAATGATATTGATATTGATATATATATATATATATATATATATATATATATATATATATATATATATATATATATATATATATATATATATATATATATATATATATATATATATATATATATATATATATATATATATATATATATATATTATATATATATATATATATATATATATATATATATATATATATATATATATATATATATATATATATATATATATATATATATATATATATATATATATATAGCATTATCAAACTGAGTAAAGCAATTTTTATTTTTAAAGGTATATGGACAGCTAGCAATCACTTTGCATAAATTGATACAAATGCCCTTCATAACCACTCACCACAAACACTTTCTTACAAAATCGATCCGAAAATGTGAAAAATCCGGCTTCTTTCTAGGTCTCCAAACGTATGCTCATTACGTATTTTTGTCGTGACTTGAGGATAGACATTATATCACGTGATCCACTCTGATTGAATGACACACAATGATATGATAACTTGTAGAAATTCTTCATCTTTCCATTTGCCCTTTTCCCAATCGTTTTATACAATAAATCACTTTCAATAAATGAACCATTTTTGTGCAATTTTATCCACAAGAAAATGTTGTATACATTAATTAATAGCTAGTTTCAGCGTACAACATGATTGGCCAATCATAAAGAAATAGGCCAACTGGAACTGAACTTGAATCGATATTTCCTCTTTATCCACATGAAAATGTCACACATCATTAATTAATAATACATGATTCGTATAATTATGTTTTAGCGGTAAAATCCTAGTAAAAACGGTGCACCTTTGGAAAATGATTTTTTGATGCAGCCTGCCGTTACGGCTGACAGAGTGATTTACTACAGTGAAAGTATAAACGCTGGTGTTTATTCAGTCAGACGTTTGTTTTTCAAAAGTGCAAAACCATCCGTTTCTTGGGGCTTAATTTTTCACTTTTTGCGAATATCTCAGAAACGAGTAGAAATATTTGATAGAAATATGTTAATGAAATGTTCAGAATATTAAAAGGAATATATTTATGGAAAAATCTATACCTGTTCATTTACCTTTAACAGTTTGGGCAAAAGAGTTATGACTGCGCTCCAAGAAATCGTGAAGGAATATTACAATGATTTGCCAAGTGGATTTACATGAGAAGGAATTGAAAAAACAATTTAGTTTAAAACGATTTTGAAAATTGAAATCCATTGAAAAAAGTTATCACATTTCATAGATTCCAAAAGTGACTGGTTCACTAAGTCTAATTCAACCGTGTGATGTCCAGGCACGTAGCCAGGAATTTGAAAGGTGGGGTGGGGGTGGGTGGAGGGAAGGGGGGGGGGGGGAGGGGGCTGGGGTGGGGAGACCTGTATACAAAAATGTTGGTTGTCAGAAATGTGTATACTGCGTGCGCCAAACGGCGTGGCGTCCAGTGGCCTGCTTAAGGGGCCTGCGTAAGGGACTGCTTAATTGGCTTGCTTAAGGGACCTGCTGAAGGGGCCTGCTTAAGGGGCAAGTTTAAGGGACCTGCTTAATTGGCTTGCTTAAGGGACCTGCTGAAGGGGCCTGCTTAAGGGGCCTGCTTAAGGGGCCTGCTTAAGGAGCCTGCTTAAGGGGCAAGTTTAAGGGGCCTGCTTAAGGCCCCTGGTGGGTTCAGGGGCGAAGCCTTGGTGGGGAACCAGGGGCGAAGCCCTGCGTTTTTTTTGTGTGTGTGCTTTTGGTTGTAGGAAATTGCTTAAAATTCATGTCAAATACACACTAATGTGTATTCATGGAAATGCATTTTAGATTTTTTTGTTTTTGTGTTGGTACAAATTGGAGCCTATTTATTTATTTTCTGCCTGAGATGACCAGACCAAATAAGATTCTCCTTGATCAGTAGGCAAAAGATATTCAGTCGGATGAAACGAGACTCAATCGGGGGAATGAGAGTCAGAATTGATAAACTTTCAAGACAACCTTTTCCAGCCACGGAAATGATACAAACATTTTTGATGATGTATTTTTTTAAGACTTTTCTAAATTTAGAAATTATAGGCATTTAAGACTGGAAGAGTAGAAGTAGTGAAGGAAAGAGAGGAACTAGAGTGGGATTCTTGGAACGAAGCCAAACACGTTGCCAGAGACAGGATACGTTTGATGAGAGAGTACACTGCAGCCGTATGGGATACATGGCCTGAAGAGGACAGTGAGTGTGAAGACTGGAAGAAAATAACATATTTCACTACACATATCAAAACCTGCGCGCGTCAGTCAGACGTCAATCATTCGAAGGTAGGCCTTCCGCAAAACAAAAGAGGAAAATTTTTTTGATATATAGCAGTTTAAAGCAAAAGAAGACGAAGGTTTTGCGAACTTGCAAAACATCGATGACACGGTCGATATTGATTTTCTCGCCAGCATGGATGTACATCAAGGCTAGACCGGTTAAACGTCTTTTACTTGTCCTGTTCCTGAGATATGTTTTCAGCAGTCGCAATGATGAAAATGATCTTTCAACTGTTGCAGTTAATATTGGTAGAACAGCGGCAATGTTTAATAATGCATGGATGCAGGGAAAATGTCGATGTCACATTCTTTTACTGTAGACACATGGTCAGTGGGGGATTTGTCCGAGAACTTTCTTTGCCACCTGAATACCCACTGCTTATATTGTGCAAGGGCGCGAATTCCCGTTGTATCATCTGGTCATAAGAGCTATTGTCACATGCAGGATTTTGAAGTAAATAAAGCAGACAAACTCAGAATCATAACCATTACAATAAATAAAAAGACGCCCCAAAAAAATAATATCCAAAAAGACGCCCACAAAAAATAATATTCAGCAAAGGGGGGGGGGGCGGCTACCACCCCTGGCTACGTGCCTGGTGATGTCATAGTTGCACTTCAAGATAATTTGTATTTATTTCTTTGAAAAATTATTACATCTTTCTGGAATTATAGCGAACTTTTTTTTTTTTTTTAATTCTTGAGACGGGGTATAATATCCTGAACATGCAGTTTACAAGAACATGCCTTGCAAATCTGTTCATTTACTTCAAATACTGGTTATACAAAATAAGCATTTTTTTCATATAAACAGATAAATACACACAATTCTGCAATTTGACATCCCAAATTCCTGAACCTATATATACTGCACTTTTCACTTTCTACACACTGGGGTATCTATGAAACGTAGTAGTGGCCTTACTCGCTATCAGAATACGATATCAACAGCTTGTCAGCTCCCTGATAGTATGCTAAAAGTACAGAGCAAATGAGAGTAGGCCCGTAACCAGGAGCTTCTACTGAGGGGAGGGTAGGAGGGGGGTCATGTCCTGAAGTTACATGTCTTTTTCTGTGATGCTGAACTAAATAAAGAAGAAGGGAGAAGTGAGTATTATGCTTTAGACGGAATCCCCTCGTGGTCGCTTCCCCCTCCCAACTTTTGCCCATAAAATATTGTATCGGGCGTCAATTAATGCCAGATATATATGAACTCTCCGCATCAAACTCCTGGCGTCGCCACTGACCGTGTCGGTTGGTGGCCAATTTGTGAACGCATCCGTCGCACCCCCTAACTACTGGCCCGGAGAGTGTGTCCCTCAAAATCTATTGCATCAAATTCAACCTTCTTCATACCCCCCCTCCCCCCCCCACACACACCTCCTCATGTGAAATGTGTGGATTCTACCCTTTCCTTTCTGAATCTGATGTCACCACGTGATCCGGTTGTAAGCGTCTGATTTGTTTTGGATGCAAGTGGAAATCTTCAAGATTAGACCAAAATCTACAACAGGACCAAAAACCTTCCATTTGGAACAAGATAGAGAGGTGAACGTTACGTCTTAATGTGTTTTAAGGGGCTTAATTTCCCTCCCCACAAAAACGTAGACGCGCCCCCGAGTGCGATTACCCCACTATATGTAACAAACAAAAAAAGGAATATAAAACTTACATTGCTGTTGTGGAGGTGGGTATGGTGCTGTTTGAGGTTGCCCCGGCGGATATGGGGAGGGCGTGTAACTTGGCGGAGGAACACTTTTTTCGTCCATTCTTGCAGATATATGTCTTTGTATCTCCTTGGTCACGTCGAATTAAAAATGAGTTTCAGTCTGATTCAATCTTTCAACTCTCAATGGCGCAGATGTAATAACTGGTATAAATTGAGTCTTGACAAATAATTATCAATGAACAACTTATTTCTGAATTATTTAACCTGTTTGCTATTTGCTGTAGGTAACCGTTAATGACTGATGATTCAAGTTAGACCATTAATAATTTTCAATCCACATCATGAGGCGATATGCATACTAATAACAGACTAAGTGAAATTTCTATCAGTGTCATTTCAAAGTTCAAGTCATTGTACAAACATAGATCAGAGTCTAATCATGGAGGTGACGTCATCAGCTGATTACGCGTTAATGCACATACTGATAAAGGCAAGGCGGGCCAATTTGGAAATCTTGAGCTGTTGAGGATCGGGTTAGTTCGTTTGATCGTCACATACATTTAGTATTCATTTGACATAAGAAAAGCATATCATTTTACCAGGAGCACCGACACCAAGGGCCGTGGTGCGAGGAGGTATGTCCCTAATAATTTTATAAGCAGCAATTTTCAAAGGAAGCCTTTTACTTGTTCTTTCGATGGGTAATTGTCAACATTGGTCCTGGCTTCCCATTCTTTGAATCCATACGCGGAATTTGCCTATCGAAAGTGTGGGAAAGTCAAAAGTGACAAGCAAAAACTGTGTCCCATTTTTTAAAGGAAAACTGCCCTCAATTACTGTCAAAAACCGCACATGAACTTGATTTTCTCCGCTTCTCCGGGTTCCTTCGGACAACTCTGGTGCTTTGGGTTCCATAATAAAGATATTACAGGAGTCATTGTTCAACCCCGTAACCCAAATCAATTTTGCTCAGGACTGAGCCATCCAAGTTCTGAGCATTCCCAACCTTTTGTTGCGCCACTGCTAATCAAACTTGTATTCCTTTCTAACAACCTAAGCTTACCCAATGTAACTCCTCTCCAACAACAAAAAAATCTTATACCCACCCCCACAACATATATTGAGCTACAACATTATGTTGTAGCATCACAACGATATTAAAGCTCCCTCTTGAATTTCCCCCAAAATAAACATCAAACATGTATTTCTTTTAAAACAACCCCAACCTACTCGAATTAACAACCCACCAACAAATCCAAGGCTTGTAACCACCTCCAAAAATATGTTGAGCTACTACATCATTGATGTTCTAGTTGAATTTTTAAAATAGGGTGGTTATCAGAGCGCCACCATATAGAATACACACGCATTTTTGATAGTTATAACGTCTGAACGTAATTAACTATACTTACAAAGAAAAAAGCAGATAGAATCCATGGGTGACAGGGGTCTAAAAGTTGGTGCAAATAGGGCCCCACCCCTGACAAAATATAACTAAATAAATAAATACAACAAAACATTCAAAGATCCCAATTTGAGGATTTATATGCATAATTGAGTACTTGATGTATGAGCAGGGCCTAGGGATATCCCTGGTATGAGCTGATGAGCGTGGACTTATCATCCAACAAGACTACAGCAATTTACAAATTTCCGTTTTAATTACTACAGACCGCATAGCTTTTTAGAAACTTTGCTTTTGACCCAAAGCGTAGGAAAGGTGACCTTGTCAGAAATTTTTTTTTTTTTTTATCGGCGACAAGTTTCTTCAATTTCCGGGAAATTTTAGGAACGTTTCCTTTATTTTCGGAAAATTTCCTTCATTTTCGGAAAATTTTCTTCATTTTCTGGAATAGGATTTTGTAACTTTTCGGAAAGTTTTGTCCTGTTATCGGGAAATATTCCCCCAAAAAACTCCCCAAAACTATCAAATAATTTGACCACATTTTCCAATTTTATGTTACTCGATTTTACATCCCCACTGGGAAGAAAGCATACCTAGAAGCTGAAATCCTCTGGGGAGGAAGGAGGGGGGGTGGGGAGGGGGTAGTTTCCCCCCGTCCTACCTCTCCCCGCTTCCTACGCTTCTGCTTGGCCCCACCGATGATCTGACCTGGACCCCGTTAACACGGATCCTTGCGGCCATGCAGCCATTTCAATCGCTCGTTCCGGTTGATAGATCGTCTCAGGGATTATTTCTTCCCAAAACGCAAAAAGCCAAATAGGTTTGAAAAAAAAAGGTCAATGGTGTAAAAGAATCAAGCTGTAATCAAGACAAAAGAACTCAAAATTATGAAAAGGACTCGAATGTACTGGCAGACTGGCATGCAAAAGATGTTATTACGTGACGGTAGTCCAATGACTCGTAATGATTGGACGAATAAACCGTCAAAAAAGTCGAATATGGAGTCATGAATAAGGGTGTTTCAGCTGACGTCATGAGGTCACGTGACTTTGTTTACATCGCCATTTTGTCAGACGAGAACTTTCGTCTGCTGTACATGTTGATATATAAGATAATTTTTGTAAATTAATTATGCCGGAAACTTGCTGTGTCGTTGGTTGCACTAACTGACTAATAGACGTGTGCCTGGGAATAAAAAAGACGTTTCCTCGATTTCCAACTGATTCTGATCGACGTTCGAAGTGGGTTTCTGCTGTACGACGCAGTGTCTTTTAACCTTCGGTTCACACTAGGATTTGCAGTGCGCACTTTAAGCCAGGTATGTAGGCTTTGTCTGCGTATAACGAACAATTAGATGGCGTTCACGTAAAGCTTACTCTTCGTATACCCGGTGAATATATAAAACTTTAGAAAAATATGAAGTAAAATCGCCGCCGCAAACAAAAACAATAAAATTTGCTGAAGTGGCACTGGTAGGTAGGTTAGCTGACAGTATGTTTGTTGTACGTGTGATGTGACTGAGCTGTGTGAAGACGCGTGAAACGCAACGACGCTTTCCGCCAAAATGGCTTCCAGATGAGTTGAGAGCCACGTGATGAAATCCCTCTATAGAGCATGCAAGTAGCACAGAGCTAATGAGGTATTACTCCGCCATCCCAAAATGAGAACCCTCAAAGAAAAAAACTAATACAAATATTTTCGAGAGGTCCCATGTCATGGGACAGAAAGCTGAGAAGTTAAACTTTTTATGAGTGCTAGAGAAAGGATAGGTCTTGACTACGCATATCCAAACTTGACGAGATTTGTTTCAGTAAAAGTTTCATGGGGAACTATTTTACCATGGACCCATACCCAAATTTAAGTGATTTGGTGAGGGTGTATAACACCTCTTTACTTCAACCCCCCCCCCCCCCCTCCTTAAAAAAAAGAGCCAAAACTTCTGGTGACCTCCTACAGAAAGTACGCACATCCGAAAAATCATGGTACTTTTTGGAAAACATCACAGAAGATCCCAAATCTATAACATTCTGGTACAAAAAAGGCCCCGAACTTGACTCTTTTATCATAGGCATCAATGGAGCAAATAATTAGTTCCGTGCTACCTGTAGCGAGACTGGGTATAAGGGCCTATGTATATAACATGTACTTTAAAAAAGGAAAGTGTGGCAATTTCAAAATATTTGATAGAAATTTCATTAAATAAGCACAAAAAGTGACATTTCTGGCTCAGATGACCCAGATTGAGGAGAAAATTGGCTATTTCATTGGTCCACTTGATCAATTTTGCAAATGTTGGCAGGTATACATGGTAAGGTAAGCTTCAAAAGCATGCTAGGCAATTAAGGCCTAAATCGCATAGCCATTAGATGGTTATTCATGCAAAGAACCATTATATTTTCCCTAAAGTAATGTGTTTGGGCATTGGGAAATGGAGGGGGAGGGGGATGGGGGGGGGGGGAAGAACAGGAGTTTTTCTTTTTCCATGGGCCTAATTTTAAAGCTATTAAAGAACTTTCCTTCATAGGAATAATCATTTGCTGAGGGAAACTGACCCTAGATTTAATTAAAAGTCTGAATTTTGTAAAAAAATTGTATAAAAAATGGTATTTTCCTTGAAAATAAATCCTTTATGATGTATTTTAAGTTTTTTTGCAGTAGGTCTGGCCAATGGTAGCATTTGATTTTCATGAAAATGTATTTGGTTGGACTTATAAATGTTCATATCTTCTTTTGGGCTGAACTCTGTTACTCAGATTGACATAGGTCATCACAGGTCACTAATTTACATTGTTTTAATTGACAAACCTCCTAACTTTGCACTTAAAAGTTGTCATAAAACTTAGATAAGTCATTTTTCATGGTCCAGCAAAGCAGAGAGAAACTAAATATGCTAATTGCTTTGAGGGGCATAGCATAGTTGCCATTGCTGAATTTCAAGGGGAGAGGGGGCATGGTTTTTAGAGATTTCTGTTTGTTTAAAAGATATTGACCTCAATTGATTGGCAAACGGCTATTTTTTCAATGGGAAACTGTGTTTGCTATAGAATAGTGAAATTAATGGATACAATAATATTTTCATGCAAATTTGCTAATTTCTTGGTTTTTAGCTATATTCCTAAGGGTACGCTTCAAAGTTAGCCCTCATAACATACTTAAATGTTTGTAGGAACCACCCTCTATCACATTATTTCCCAAGGGAATATTATTTTCTTACTGTTTTTGTTGGATTTAATGATAGACAATTATTAGCATATCATACTTGAGTGTTTTTCATATGTTACACATTGCACAGTCAAATGCTAGCTGTTTCCCTAAATGGTCCAGTGGAATTTTGGGTCATACAAGGTTGGTGGGAATTTAGTACCACATGCAGTAATATAAATCTTAAAGAGATAGGAAGAAGTTTGTGCCACTATAAGTATCATGGAACTAATGAGGTATCACTCCGCCATCCCAAAATGAGAACCCTCAGAGAAAATACTAATACAAATATTTTCGAGAGGTCCCATGTCATGGGACAGAAAGCTGAGAAGTTAAAAATTTTAGGAGTGCTAGAGAAAGGATAGGTCTTGACTATGCATATCCAATCTTGACGAGATTTGTTTCAGTAAAAGTTTCATGGGGTACTATTTTACCATGGACCCATACCTAAATTTGGGTAGTTTGGTGAGGGTGTATAACACCTCTTTACTTCAACCCCCTCAAAAAAGGCCAAAACCTCTGGTGACCCCTATAGAAAGTACGCTCATCCGAGAGATATTAGATGGTACTTTGTTAAAAACATCACAAAAGATCCCAAATCTATAACATTCTGGTACAAAAAGGACCCCGAACTTGACTCTTTCATCATAGGCTTCCATGGGGCAAAATATTAGTTCCGTGCTACCTGCATGCATGAGGATCAATATATGGAGCAATGCCTTGGGAGCAATGGGTGCTGGGAGTTTGCACAGAGCAATGTCAGGGAGCAATAGGGAAACCTCATGAGATGAACCGACAAATGCGAATGGGTCGTCATAGATCAATCGACACATCGACAGTTCATAGAGCCTACATTACATTCTGGCATTGATAAGCAGTGTCTTTTGTCCACACAATAGTTACAAAGCGCAGGTAAAGATGATGCTCTTGAGTTCACAATACAATATTGCTAAAAGGTGCACAAACTGCGTGCACACTTCCTGCATTAATCCAATTGTACCCTAAACATTGCTCGACACTTTTCTATTGCTCCCTATTTGCTGCTCATGCTCTTTTAAGTCAGGTTTTACTTTAAACAAATCAGGATGTTTTTTTTTGCATATTTCAATTAATCCTCGTGTGACACGTACGTAGTAACAGTTCGAAGTGGACCAAAGAGTTTTCACGGATTGTTTTTCGGAGTTTTAGTTTTTCACAAAGGATTGTTAATAGGTTAATGAGTGGAATGGTTACCAACAATTCTAATCACAATGATATCAAAGTCAACAGTTATACACGTTTTACTAACTCTGGCTTTCTGGAGGTCTTTGATTTTGCTTATTTCTATGTGTTTTTTTTTGTGGTGGTGGTAACGTCAGTTTTGGATTTTTGTGGGGTGACTAATCCTTCTTATCCCGTCATCTTGTTATATTCTATATAGATAAAGCTCAAAAAGATTAACTTTATTTTAAACAAAATTTAAATCTACTACCTTGAATTGAAACAAGAATGTACGAACACACATCCTTGCTTGAATCGCAGTGGCATAATTAGAACCCTACGGGCCGGGGCGAGATGATCTGCAAGTTGAAAATCAAACCAACGATCAGAACCAAACCTCAAGCCTGAAAAAGAAAGACAAATTGGAAACTTTATAATTTGAACAAGAACCAAATGAAACCATTAAAACAAATCCACTTTAACTTCAAAATGAAATTTAAAATGTGCATAGGTGAAGGTCTCCTGGGCACTGGAGCACGTGCCCCCACTTTTCCAAAAAATGACAAAAGTGCCCCTATTGAAAATGAAAAGTGCCCCTCAATTACTGTTAAAGGTGCAAGAACAGGTGGAATGCTCGCACACTGTTTTAAAGAAGATATTACTAAAGTGCCCCTTTCAAAAAAATATGCACTTAATTACTGATCCAATAGTAGGATTCTGACAACTTTTGTCAGTCCCATGCACGGGAAAATAAAACATTTCCCCTTTCTAAAAATGAAGTGCCCCTTTGAAAGTTTCCTACACCCCTGAAAGTGTGTGATAATTTGAAAACACAATAGACTCACTCAAAGTTAAAAAGCTGCAAACTGTGTAAAACTGTGTAAATAAATTAATTATGTGATAACACCCTCGGCTGAAACTACGCCCCCATAATGTTCAGACTCTTGAATGTGATTAGGCAATATCAATGTCAGTTAGTCTGTATAGTGTTTACAAACAACTCATTCAGGAAACGTGATTTGAACTGAGGAGAAAGAGATATTATTATCAGCATTTTGTTCGACAGACCATGGAGCTATTAACTGAAAGTTAATAGCTCCATGAGAAGACATTGGTTGCTTTTGTTTAGTGTTACAAGCTCGATTTCATTTGAACATAGCTCCCATGCTTGATCTAAGAAGAATATGTTGTAACTCGAAAGATGGATTATTATTTGCTAAGAACGCTCAGTGATCAACTCCCTGCAACATTTGAACAACATGCAAGGATTGGAGCTGATTTACGCTGCTGTCTGCCTCCTGGTATTGTCCTCTTGTTTAGCAGGTAATCATTTAACGAAATAAACTTGATTATTTGGAAAGTTCTTGCCACTTTGATATGAGCATGGAGGTACGAGGAATAGTCAGATATCTAGCTATATAGTCATCGTTGGCCGTAATTTATTTCACTTTAAAGGATTAGTTTAGTGGTCAAACATGTTTATCTTATATGAAAGAGGACTTTAAAAGAAACAAAATGGTGAAGAAAGCATTGCAAAATCTGATTCAAATTTATAGTTTGGTATCATTTCTGTAAAAACAACTGAACTCAGACTAGTTGTAATGTCACAGCGTCAGATTCCTCAAAGTCTTTATGTATTTTAAAGAAAGTTTATTTAACTTTTTCATTATTTAAATTATTAGTTATCTAGTTGAATCACTCATATATATATATATATATATATATATATATATATATATATATATATATATATATATATATATATATATATATATATATATATATATATATATATATATATATATATATATATATATATATATATATATATATATATATATATATATATATATATATATATATATATATATATATATATATATATATATATATATATATATATATATATATATATATATATATATATATATATATATATATATATATATATATATATATATATATATATATATATATATATATATATATATATATATATATATATATATATATATATATATATATATATATGTCATCGGATTGCCATCACATGATTGTTCCGCAGAGTCCTTTTAGCGAGAAGTAAAGCTTATTTGCATATACTTAATGCTGACTTCTGATTGGCCAGCTGCTGTATACTTTTTACTCAGATACTTTTTATTTGTGTCATCGGATTGCGTCAGAGGATGGGAGGGTTTTCAGGAAACCATCTGATAAGTGTTGTTTGCGGTGAATTGACTGTCATTTTGGAGAGAGCATTTTGTATAAAGATTCATATCTTTATGCCACAGAAAGAACAATTTTATGATTCATATCTTTATGCCACATATGAGCAATTTGATGTTTCATATTTCTATGCCACAGAGTTAACAATTACATGATTTATATCTTTATGCCAGAGAATGAACAATCTTATGAGTCATATCTTAATGCTACAGAATAAACAATTTGATGAATCATATCTTTATGCCACAGAATGAACAATTTCATGATTCATATCTTTATGCCAAAGAATGATGATTCATATCTTTATGCCACAGAATGAGCAATTTGATGATTAATATCTTTATGCCACAGAATGATCAATTTGATGATTCATATTGTTATACCACAGAATGAACAATTAGATGATTCATATTTTTATGCCACAGAATAAACAATTTGATGATTCACATCTTTATTCCCCAAAATGAACAATTTGATGATTCATATATTTATGCCACAGAATGAACAATTAATGATTCATATCTTCATGCCACAGAATGAACAATTTGATGATTCATATCTTTGGGCCACAGAATGAACAATTTGATGATTCATATCTTTATGCCACAGAATGAACAATTTGATGATTCATATCTTTATGCCCCAGAATGAACAATTTGATGATTCATATCTTTATGCCACAGAAAAAACAATTTGATGTTTCATATATTTGGGCCACAGAATGAAGAATTTGATGATTCATATCTTTATGCCACAGAATAAACAATTTGATGATTCATATCTTTATGCCACAGAATGAACAATTTGATGATTCATATCTTTATGTCACAGAATGATGATTCATATCTTTATGCCACAGAATGAACAATTTGATGTTTCATAACTTAATGCCACAGAATGAACAATTTGATGATTCATATCTTTATGCCACAGAATGAACAACTTGATGATTCATACCTTTATGCCACAGAATGAACAATTTGATGTTTCATAACTTAATGCCACAGAATGAAGAATTTGATGATTCATATCTTCATGCCACAGAATGAACAATTTGATGATTCATATCTTTATGCCCCAGAATGAACAATTTGATGATTCATGTCTTTATGCCACAGAATGAACAATTTGATGATTCATATCTTTATGCCAGAGAATGAACAATTTGTTGATTCATATTTTTATGCCACAGAATGATGATTCATATCTTTATGCCACAGAATGAACAATTTGATGATTCATATCTTTATGCCACAGAATGAACAATTTGATGAATCTTATCTTTATGCCACAGAATAAACAATTTGATGATTCATATATTTATGCCACAGAATGAACAATTTGATGATTAATATCTTTATGCCACAGAATGAACAATTTGATGATTCATATCTTTATGTCACAGAATGAACAATTTAATGATTCATATCTTTATGCCACAGAATGAACAATTTAATGATTCATACCTTTATGCCACAGAATGAACAATTTGATGTTTCATATCTTAATGCCACAGAATGAACAATTTGATGATTCATATCTTCATGCCACAGAATGAACAATTTGATGTTTCATATCTTTATGCCCCAGAATGAACAATTTGATGAATCATATTGTTATGCCACAGAATGAACAATTTGATGAATCATATCTTTATGCCACAGAATGAACAATTTGATGATTCATATTGTTATGCCACAGAATGATAATTCATATCTTTATGCCACAGAATGAACAATTTGATGATTAATATCTTTATGCCACAGAATGATCAATTTGATGATTCATATTGTTATACCACAGAATGAACAATTAGATGATTCATATTTTTATGCAACAGAATAAACAATTTGATGATTCACATCTTTATTCCCCAAAATGAACAATTTGATGATTCATATATTTATGCCACAGAATGAACAATTAATGATTCATATCTTCATGCCACAGAATGAACAATTTGATGATTCATATCTTTGGGCCACAGAATGAACAATTTGATGATTCATATCTTTATGCCACAGAATGAACAATTTGATGATTCATATCTTTATGCCACAGAATGAACAATTTGATGATTCATATCTTTATGCCACAGAATGAACAATTTCATGATTCATATTGTTATGCCACAGAATGATGATTCATATCTTTATGCCACAGAAAAAACAATTTGATGATTCATATCTTTATGCCACAGAATAAACAATTTGATGATTCATATCTTTATGCCACAGAATAAACAATTTGATGATTCATATCTTTATGTCACAGAATGAACAACTTGATGATTCATACCTTTATGCCACAGAATGAACAATTTGATGTTTCATAACTTAATGCCACAGAATGAAGAATTTGATGATTCATATCTTCATGCCACAGAATGAACAATTTGATGATTCATATCTTTATGCCACAGAATGAATAATTTGATGATTCATATCTTTATGCCCCAGAATGAACAATTTGATGATTCATATCTTTATGCCCCAGAATGAACAATTTGATGATTCATGTCTTTATGCCACAGAATGAACAATTTGATGATTCATATCTTTATGCCAGAGAATGAACAATTTGTTGATTCATATTTTTATGCCACAGAATGATGATTCATATCTTTATGCCACAGAATGAACAATTTGATGATTCATATCTTTATGCCACAGAATGAACAATTTGATGAATCTTATCTTTATGCCACAGAATGAACAATTTGATGATTCATATATTTATGCCACAGAATGAACAATTTGATGATTAATATCTTTATGCCACAGAATGAACAATTTGATGATTCATATCTTTATGTCACAGAATGAACAATTTAATGATTCATACCTTTATGCCACAGAATGAACAATTTGATGTTTCATATCTTAATGCCACAGAATGAACAATTTGATGATTCATATCTTCATGCCACAGAATGAACAATTTGATGTTTCATATCTTAATGCCACAGAATGAACAATTTGATGATTCATATCTTCATGCCACAGAATGAACAATTTGATGATTCATATCTTTGGGCCACAGAATGAACAACTTGATGATTCATATCTTTATGCCCCAGAATGAACAATTTCATGATTCATATCTTTTTGCCACAGAATAAACAATTTGATGAATCATATCTTTATGCCACAGAATGAACAATTTCATGATTCATATTGTTATGCCACAGAATGATAATTCATATCTTTATGCCACAGAATGAACAATTTGATGATTCATATCTTTATGCCACAGAATGAACAATTTGATGATTTATATCTTTATGCCCCAGAATGAACAATTTCATGATTCATATCTTTATGCCACAGAATGAACAATTTCATGATTCATATTGTTATGCCACAGAATGATAATTCATATCTTTATGCCACAGAATGAACAATTTGATGATTCATATCTTTATGCCACAGAATGAACAATTTGATGATTCATATCTCTATGCCACAGAATGAACAGCTTCATGATTCATATCTTAATACCCCAGAATAAACAATTTGAAGAATCATATCTTTATGCCACAGAATGAATAATTGATGATTCATATCTTTATGCCACAGAATGAACACTTTCATGAATCATATCTTTATGCCACAGAATGAACAAGTTGATAATTTATATCTTTATGACATAGGATGAACAATTTGAAGATAGGTCTTTATGTCACAGATTAAACAATTTGATGATTCATATCTTTATGCCAAAGAATGAACATTTTAAAGATTCATATCTTTATGCCACAGAATGAACAATTTGATGATTCATATCTTTATGCCACAGAATAAACAATTTGATGTTTCATATCTTTATGCCCCAGAATGAACAATTTGATGATTTATATCTTTATGCAGTATATTTTATGATTTATTGTAAATACTTTATTTGTAGCAAAATTGTCAGGTAGTTTTTAATCTATATCATCACAGTGCCACCACGTTTGACAGAAGCCCCCAGTATTGATGGGATGCTTATTCCGACCTTTGAATCCATCGTTGTGAATTGGAGAGAGTGGGACCCTTCACTTGATGAAGGAGATGGATCTGTAGCCAGGTGAGTAAATCCATGAAATTAAGTTTCTATGTTAAGTATTTAATGCGTAAGTGAAGCTGGAAAACATATATAATTTGGAGAAGGGGGCATTGGAAATGATAGAACTACAGTAAGGCCTAGTTATTATATACATCCCTTAGTACGGGTTGACGATTGCCGTACGACTCTACGTACGAGGGTTGTTAGAGATTAAGTGCAATTCCTATGTGTTTTTTTAATTCACACATTAGAAAATTGATGCTTAAAAAATAAGTTACTTTTTGGATATTCTTATATTAATTAGTAAAAAAGTAATACACTTTTCCAAAATCTTTACCAATTTAGCACCACGACGGAATAAAGTTCTCCGAGATTCATATTTTGGTCGCCATTTTCTAGTCACCGCACGTTTGTGATTAATTATTCAATGTCCACAAATAAGTTTTGGAATGTTCCACTAAACTGCAAGTTGATTTTTCGCTGACAAGATTCTTTTTGTTCATATAATTTTATTAATTAGTTTTGGTAAAAAAACAAACTCTGTGTTAAAACAAATAAATAAAACATCAAAAAATGTTTAGATTATCTAATTGTACTTTATAAAGTATTATCTTAATTTTTTCCTCAAATAATCTAAAACATATTATCCCCGATAAAATGTTATAGTCCCGATGGCAGTGTTTTAAACTTTGACCGTTCTTTGGGGACTCGTCAGACGATTTTTACGGAAGGAAAAGTAGTACAAAATACTTTGATAAAAGTAACTAAAATCACCTTAAAAAGAGTTTTTGAAGAAATGGATGGGCTTCAAACATTGATTCTAACCATTGTAGGCGGAAAAAAAAAAGGTAAAGTGGTTTTGTTTTCATAAAGATCTTAAAACTGAGATTTTCCTATACTTTTTACACCTCCCTTAAAACAGTACAGGAGGGTATTCTACTTCCCTCGGACGGCCAGCGATCACCAACGGCAGCCATACTAACACGGTTGACATTATGTCCGACGGTACTACGGGGAGTACTAAGTTAGGCCTAGGCTAGTTAGGGCACAGGTGTTCCTAGCGTTATGCTTACTAGTATATATATAAAGAAAGGTAGGATTCTTTCTAACGCGACTTTCGAACCGTATATGAAAAATCTTTTTTTTGACCACTCGCGAATCTTAATTACACTTTTTTACTCTCATTGAAGTGCTGCTTCTTCATGACGTAATCGCAACGTTTCTTTAGACTGTCGGATAGACTGTCTTGATGGTAATTTGGTAGAAAATTCATCGTTTGTACCTCTAATCGGAAAAAAAACTAACAAATACCGTGGCTTATACACGAAGAAGGGAGTCTCCAGCAAATGTGAGTAGAGTAAAAAAGTGTAATTAAGATTCGCGAGTGGTCAAAAAAAAAGAAGGAATTTTCATATACGGTTCGAAAGTTGTGTTAGAAAGAGTCCTACCTTTCTTTACATATATACTAGTAAGCATAACGCTAGGAACACCTGTGATTTAGGCTACCTCTGTCATGCTTTTTCTCATCATGGCAGAAAATCATGTGAAAGTATACAAAACGTAAAGCAAATTTTGACATTTCAAGCTATGGGCACCCGCCCCCTCATCATTAGTGTTACTGTACTTTGGGACTGTTTATGAATGATGCACAAACTTGAGCAACATTAACAAAATTGGAAAACTTTTTCGGTGCATGGACAAAATTACCTTTGAATAATGTAGGTGTTGATTTGCTGAAAAGTGAGGGGCTGCAGTGCAGTTGCATAGACAAGAGGCCCAACCCTGGGGCCAGTGCAGTCACATAGACAAGGGGCCCAACCCCAGTGAGTCGCATAGGCAAGGGGCTCAACCCCATGAGGGGCCAGTACAATCACATTGGCAAGGGGCCCAACCCCAGTGAGTCGTATAGGCAAAGGGCTCAACCCCATGAGTGGCCAGTGCAGTCGCATAGGCATGGGGCCCAACCCCAGTGAGTCATATAGGCAAGGGGCTCATTTCCATGAAGGGCCAATGCAGTCGCATAGGCAAGGGCCCCAACCCCAGTGAGTCGTATAGGCAATGAGCTCAACCCCATGAGGGGCCAGTGCAGTTGCATAGTCAAGGGGCCCAACCCCAGTCGTCAGTGCTGTCACATAGGCAAGTGGCCCAATCCAATGCAATCGCATAGGCAAGGGGCCCAACTCCAGTGAGGGGCCAGTGCAGTAGCATAGGCAAGGGGCTCAACCCCAGTCATCAGTGCATACAGTCACATAGGCAAGGGGCCCAACCCAGTGCAGTCTCATAGGCAAGGGGCCCAACCCAAGTGAGGGGCTAGTGCAGTCGCATAGTCAAGACCTGAGCCCAACCCCAGTGAGGGGCCAGTGCAGTCGCATTGGCAAGAGGCCCAACCCCAGTGAGGGGCCAGTGCAGTCGCATTGGCAAGAGGCCCAACCCCAGTGAGGGGCCAGTGCAGTTCCATAGGCAAATGACCCAGCCCTTACTCCTCAGAGGGAAAACAAATAATTTAGTCCTTCTAAATTGCAAGAGGACTGACTATGCAAGACTCTCTGTAAACTCCTCGATGCAAGAGAAATGTTGGCCTATTACTATTTAATCTCATGGGGAAAGAAATATTTTTTCACCCACTGACTCTATTGCATCGCCACTTTTTGAGACTAGCCAGTCTTAACATAAATAGTTGTATCCTCATTTTGGTAGATATAAGTGCTGGCCCAATAAGTTGATATTTTTAGATAATCCCCCTTTCATCATCTCTTCCTGTCCTCTAACCATTCCAACTCCCATCTTAAAGAATAAAAATTCGGGGAGGGAGTGTTAATTTAAAAATCAAAGGAAGGAAATAATACAGAATTGCAACACTAGATATCATGCTATGCAACGCTGAACTGTTCCAACAGTTTTGTCCAAGATTGTCGATCTTAGTGCCTTTTACTGTGTTCAGTTATTGTAAATGTGCAATAAATGGTTCTCTATTTTAATCCCAAGATCTTACAGAGTATTTGAATCCGGTGAAGCATAGATAAACCAATGGGATAGCTCAG
Source organism: Chiridota heheva (assembly GCA_020152595.1). Classification (NCBI taxonomy): domain Eukaryota; kingdom Metazoa; phylum Echinodermata; class Holothuroidea; order Apodida; family Chiridotidae; genus Chiridota; species Chiridota heheva. Next base: position 60,807 of record JAIGNY010002470.1, read on the forward strand.
GATATGGTCTTTGAATCTCGGTGAAGCATAGATAAACCAATGGGATATGTTCTTTTGTCTTCTATTATAGCATGTTGATAATTAAGTATGAGCTCACTACAAGACCCACAGCAGGCAATCAGATCCGCCATTTTTTAGTGTGAGAATGTGCTCACCAGATCTGATCGCGGTCACTTGATTTTGATCCTAGTTGAGGGTAGGAACCCAATGTCCTGTTGTAACTTAATTGTCTGTTTAGTGCAAGCCTGCTCCATTAACATTTCACAGATTTTTCAGTGACTGACCTTCGGACTTTAATTTCACTCATGCCTAGTGATCAGATCCCTGCAGTGGGTCTAATTGTGTGCCCCCACTCAAATGAGAGCACATGACATTGTTTCCTGTACAACCATCAAGCAAGGTTATTGTGGGGGGGGAGGGGAGGGGATCATGATCATCTGGAGATCAATGTAAACACGGCCAAAGCGTTCAAGCAGGAGCTTTAAAAAAGGTAATCTTGTGCAATAATGAATCCATTCAATCACATTACTCACAATTGTAAACAAATTCCAGGCTTTTTTTCTTTATGATTTCTTTCTTTCAACAAAATGTAGATTATTTATATTCAGAAAAACATGCATGGAGGTACAAACACATACTGCTTGTATGACCATTGAGGTATAGAGTAATCATACCTTCATGTTTAGACTGAGCTAAATCATGTATTAAAACATGGAGTTGGTGCAATTTAATTATTTACATTAGCTTGGTTTATTTTATATATCTTTTTTCGGCAGCAAGGTTTATATCTCCAGCACTGACTTTGGAGCCAACCATCTCACCCTGCTCACCTTATACCGCTCCCTCAGGTCCAAGCTGGACTACGGCAGCTTCATATACGCCTCCGCCTGCAAGCTTTATTTGAGGCACCTCGAGGTCACTGAAAACACTTCCCTAAGGTTCTGCCTTGGCGCCACCCATACCACCCCCATCACCCAGTCTCCACGTAGAGGCCAATGAACTCCCCTTTGACCTCGGGTGCACCAGGACCCTCTTCAACCTCAACAAATGCATCCCCCCACCTTTCTGTATCAGGATGCACTCTCACTTCACCAAAGCCAACCTCAACATTTTCTTGATTGCCAGGCACACTATCCCCCCCACGCCCACCTGGGTTATCAATCCCCCTACCCCTACCTGGGTTATTAATCCCCCACCCCAACCTGGATTATCAATCCCCCACCCCCACCTGGGGTTTTACTCCCCACCCCCTCCTGGGTTATCAATCCCCCACCTGGATTATCAACCCCCATCTCCAAGGTTTTCCTTACCTTTTCTCCTACATGAAAGCTTTCCACATTCCAGCCTACTTTCGCTCCAAATACTGCCAACTCAGTAGACATTTCCATGACTTCTCTTTCCTCTTCACTGCCGGCTCCACACGAGAAGGCTCCTCTGCAGCCACCGCCTGTACCGGCCTCACCCTCCTTAAGGATGCCCGATGGAGCCTCTATCTACTCTGCTGAAGCAAAGGCCATCCTCCTGGCCTTAAACTTTGTTTAACTCTCTTTCTGCTACCGCTTCTTCTCCGACTCTAAATCCGTTCTTACTGGCATCCTCAACATGCTCTGGTCCAATCCACTCATCCTACAAATCCTCTATAAACTTCACGCTCTTTTCTCCTTAGGGAAAGAAAACAAATCTTTTTCTGGATCCCCAGCCATGGCGGCATTCCTGGCAACGATCCAACAGAGCCTTCAACAACGCTCTGTCGAATCTCATTTCTCCTTTTCCTATCCCACACTCAGACCTTTGTTTCTCCACTTCCAACTACCTCAGTAAGACCTGGCAAGATTCCTGGAATCTCAAACCAGTAACAAACTTCACACCATCAAACCAAAAATCGAGACCAACATCCCCCTGCACAGTAGCAACCGCATGGAGGACGTTGTTATCACCCGCATAAAAAGTCGCTGGTTAAATCGCCATTTGACTCGAACCTGGCACCTCCAGCAGCTCAGACGAGCATCTCAGTCGTATGCTCAGCCAACTGAGCTGCCTGCCTCCTTTAAGGTATTTTAAGTCTACTAGAGCAATTCTCTAGTAGAAGCGATTCCCGCCGCGCGCGCTGCATTGTATCCTTGAGCAAGCCACTTTACTCTACTTGCCTCAGTGCACTCAGCTGTAAAATGAGTACCAGCACTGCTGAGGAGTTGACCTGTGATGGACTGGCATCCCGTCTAGGGGGAGTTGTGTACTCTCATCCGCTTGCCCCATGGAAATGAGGGATAAGCACCGGCTCTATGAGCCTAATGACTTGGATGGATTTAACTTTCAACTTTTTAGAGCAATTCTCATTAATAAGTGGAGGAGATCTGATTAATCGGCATAGGCAAGGAAATGAGGGAGGGGAGAAATCCCCATCAGGGGATTTCACTTGCTCAGTTACATAGTTTTATCCCAGTTGGGAGTAGGGTAGAATTGGGAAATGTTTGACAAAAATGAGTCAAATTGGGTAAAAGTTTTGAAAATTTTGGCAAAATTAGGCAACATTTCTGGAACATGAAAAAATCTTGAAAGTGAGAGAAAATTTCTCAAAAATTAAAGAAAATGAAGGAAATTTCCCCAAAATGAAAGGAAATTTCCCAATTAGTTGTGTTCAACATTTGATAAAAGCTTAATTTACCAGTGCAATTTTTCCAAAGTTTGGCGATACTTTCCCCTAAGAGGTGACACTTCCTACTCCTCTGGGGTGGACCTCCATTGAATCTCAACATTTTAACCAGATCAATATACACTATGATCACAACTATATGATTTAAGGCCCAAAAAATTAAAATGATCAAAGACTATTTCCTGTAAAAATAGATTCCCAATAGAAAAAGGATATACAAGGCCCACTTCCTCCTCACGCCCTCCCCCATCCCCCTTCTCCATCCCTAAAATCAACAACAATATGAAGCTCCAATACATGTTGGATAAACATTCAATGTTAATGCCCAAATGTTCCTCCGTCTAGTTTAAATCTACTGTGATTGTTTATGAAATTTGTTGGATAGGATTTTTCACTACCTGCGAAAGTATGCTCTAGTACAGTAGTGTAAATGTAACAGTACGCCTGAATGTACGCCTGTGGTTCAAACAGTGTGCCTGCGGTTCGAGCAGTGCGCCTGCGGCTCCGGCGGTGCACCTGCGGCTCCAGCGGTGCCCCTGCGGCTCCAGCGGTGCGCCTGCGGCTCTAGCGGTGCCCCTGCAGCTCCAGCGGTGCGCCTGCGGCTCTAGCGGTGCGCCTGAGGCTCCAGCGGTGCGCCTGAGGCTCCAGCGGTGCACCTGAGGCTCCAGCGGTGCGACTGCAGCGGTGCAGCTCGAGCGGTGCGCCTCGAGCCGGGTGCGCCTGCGGCTCGAGCGGTGCGCCTCGAGCTGGGCGGTGCGGCTCGGGTGGTCTCGGAGCCGGGTGGTGCACCTCGAGCGCTCCAGGCGGTGCGGCTCGGGCGGTGCGGCTCGGGCGGTGCGGCTCGGGCGGTGCGGCTCGGGCGGTGCGCCTCGGGCGGTGCGGCTCGGGCGGTGCGGCTCGGGCTGTGCGGTTCGGGCGGTGCACCTGCGGCCCAGGTTTTTTGACTTCCAATTCACTCATGCCTGGCGATCAAATCGCCTGCAGTATGAGTATGATCTCAAGCTATCACAAGTGATAGAACACATGACATTGTTTTTTCTGCATGATCATGTTCCAGTTATTTTGATTGCGGGAAAGAGTGAAATTGCTTTATTAGTTTAAATTTTGCAACAGATCTTGAGTTAGTTCGGGTCGAGGGGAAAGCAGTTAGAATCATGCCTAAAAATGCAGCCTACTTGCTTCAATCAAATTTCAGATCTGCATTGATATTGTAATATCAAAAAATAGATAGGTCCTGCCTACAAGTTCTATATTCAATTTTATGAATAGCCAGTTCAGTTTTGTGTTATTGGCTAATCAAACATTTAGCTTTTTCAGTTTTCTGTGAGTTATTTACATCAATTTTGTGATGCATAGCAGATTACACATTAACTATGGCAATTTCAAGTTTCGTTTCATTTTAAAGTCAAATTTTGTCATCGCCAAAAAGGTACATGCCGAAAAGTTTCTCTTTAAGCCTACCCTCACCCGACACCTGAGTTGATCCTGAAAACTCAGGTATGACAATTACCAACTCGAATTCCTCTTCAGTGGATTGTGTTTCCACTCCACACAATGATTTCTTATCTGTCATTCCCATGCACATCACAGTCAAGTAGCACAAGGTTATTTGTGTGTATAAGATTACAGAAAGCCAGTTCTGAGTAATCAGGGCACTTTTGTGATTGAGATCACTCATTCGTGTTAGGTGTCTTAGTGGGAGAAATTTGTTTACAAACTGGTGTTAAAAATGGCCATGTATCATATGCCTGAGGTAATGTGTGCATTAACTGTGAATGATTGACAGACCATTTCTCCTAAGGAAAGATATTGCTTTATAACACTAAAGGGGAAATATTTAAGGATGGAAAAATAATATTTCAATAGGCACATTACTGCACCAATTGCAAGAAAATAGTTGCTGGACTGGACAGTTCAATTCTGCACCTATGCAATTAATTATATGGTATTTTTTCAGATTTGAAAGGACTTCTTTTTGACTACAGTCTTTAATAATCTAGTAATTGTCTCACATGCAAAGTATGCGGTTATTGCAGACATTGGATATTACAATATATCCAAATTGTAAAAACCATAAGTTTTTACATCCATAATATAATAACCACAAAGGAAGTTGAAGAAATGTTCTTATTACAAAACTGTTTATGAAAATCAGAGTGAGCATTTCTCAGTTCTTTACAATTTAATCAGTAATAACTTTCCAGGCAGATACTTAAGCATTAGTTCAACTAAAAAAAATGTAAAACTTTCATTTCAGTTACAAAGTGGTTGCCAGGGAAAAGTCCAGTGATTCAAATGCTCCATTCCCCATATCAGTGAATGCAGGAACTACCACTTCTACGACTTTGGACTCCTTAAATTGGGAAACCACATATGACATCGCTATTGTATGTGTTGATAATGAGAACAATGAAGGGGAACCTAGCCCTATTGTCATGGGAACAACAACTTGTGCAGGTATAATGACAAATATTTCAATAACCTTTTTATATTGACAGTCAGAAGTTATTACTGTGCACTAAGGGTGTTTCAGCTGACGTCATGTGGTCATATGACTTTGTTTACTTCACCATTTTGTCAGGCGAACGATGACACTTATTAAGACAGACAAACGCTTGCATGTTGTTACATAAGATAAGTTTTGTGATAAATTTTTGCCCAGTGAATCTTGCTGTGCCGTTGGTTGCACTAATAGACATGTGCCAGGGAATAAAAAGACGTTTTCTCGATTTCCATCTGATCCTGATTGACGGTCGAAGTGGGTTTCTGCTGTATGACACTTTGGTTCACACTAGGATTTGCAGTGAACACTTTTTGCCAGGGACCTATGTAGGCTTTGTCTGCGTATAACGAACAATCAAATGGCGTTCACGTAAAAGTTACTCTTCGTTTATACTTTAGGAAAATATGAAGTAAAATCACCGTCGCGATCAAAAACAATATAATTTGCTGAACTGGTACAGGTAGGTTGGTTAGCAGGCAGTATGTTTGTTGTACTTGTGATGTGACTGGGCAGTATGTTTGTTGTACTTGTGATGTGACTGAGCTGTGTGAAGAAGCATGTAACGTAACGACACTTTCGCGGCAAAATGGCTTCCAGATGAGTTAAAAGTCACGTGATGAAATCCCTTTATACCATATTCGACGCCCATCAACTAATAAGCACCAACCCGACATTTCTTTTGACTGATAACATATCCCATCATTATGAATTATTATGCTCTGTGTCTTTTGTTTGGTACGCTAGGCTTAATCCCTGTTAATGTGGGGAGTGGAATTTAAATGCAGTAATTATGAAATAGAAATTTGGAGCTACTTGTGATGCACTGTAATACACAGTAGCTCTGATAATGCTACATGCCAATTAGCCTTCAATCTGACTATCACATTAGGCCATTAAACCTGTTTTACAAGCTGTTAAACTGACCCAAAAATACATGTGAGAAAAAAAGCTTGAATTATTCTGGTCACTACTAAATAAATGCAAATATTATCTGCTAATTCAAGAAATTGCAAATATGCTGATATTTCAGTGTAAAGCAAAGGTTGCAGCCATTGCGCAGAGGGTTGGTACTCAGTGGAGTACAGTAACTACACTTTTTCGCTGGGGAACAAAACTTTCAACAAAATTGAGGAAAAAAGTTTGAGGAAAAACTTAAGGAATTTTGAGGAAATACTGCAGAAATTTTAAGAGAGAAAATTTGCTTCCTCTTATATAGGCCTAACTTCAAAATTTGGTTTTCAGAAATTTTGTGATCCTTTGTCAAGATGGCTGGTATACAACTGAGCTCTAAGACCAATTGGTTTCATGAGAATTACAAAACAAACCAATACACTAAATTTTTATAGTTCTGGGGGGAAGGGAGCAAATTCACCCTCTCCTTTAGCTATGCCATTGTTGGTACTGGCTTCACTCCTATCTCTTATCCGGCTCTCCTACCCCTCTCTGCTCCACTTGTAACACCGATCTCTCCATCAAGCATATCTTCTTAACCTGTCCCCTATACCAGAACTCCAGATCTCTTCTCTCCTCACTATCCTCAATCTCGGACCTTTTCGAAAATAATTCTTTCTCAAACATCATCAACCTCCTCCACAACAACAACCTTTTCCACCACATTTAACTCCCCCTCCCTTCCCTTTCTACACCTAACCTTACACACCCCTTTCTTTTCACAAAAGTTGTATTAATTTTGATCTTCCTTGCAAACCTCCTATCCCCTCACTATCCTAACTCTTACACCATAATTTATTAACACCCTCTTGGCACATTTGACTGTTGCAGTGCCGTTAACTTCAACAAACCAAACCAAACCTGGTACAAAAGTTTGTCTGTTTTGGCAGTGCAGTTTGTAAGATGGTAAAGTGCATTGTAGAGAGAGGAGTGTGGTGTAAGTTTCAGGAAAAAGCAGGGAATCTTTCTACAGCACGTTCAGACAATAGATCTTTATATTTGCGTAATTTGATAATGGGTAGTTTGCAGACTTACTGTGATATTTTAAAGTTTGTTACATTCTTTGCTTATTTTGGTTTGCTCACAGTGGTCATGATGGTTTTGTGGTGGTTATTGTACTGTATGTAGGGCTAGAACCAGATCCCGTGTACATGTACAACACTTAAGTGCAATTTAAGCAGTACTGTATACAACTCCCGGCCCGTGTATGATGGGCGCTTATTATGAAGATACTTTTTCAGTAAAAAGTGATACATTTCTATTTTCGTAAGTGTCCTGTTCTTGGTGAACTCTAGTACATGTTAAATGTATTTTATAGCACTTTCAATGTTTTATGTGTTCCTCAGCTCCAACTGCATCGGTCACTTTTACAAGAGCTGAAGGTACCAGTACAACATCCATTCAGCTGTTTTGGGAGGTAAGATAGTCATTTGTCATCCCTTGCAGGTGTAGGGGTATTTAGAGTCAACAATAAATTGTATGATTGATGAAGAACACTGATGTAAGATATGATAATTATTTGAAAGATTTTGTCATTTTTAGGTGTAAATATGCAAATAAAGTGATGTATGAATGTGCATACCTGGCCATTTGTTACTTTAAGTTAAAGTTCTTGTTTTGCACCATAGTAACGTGAAGGATAGTCGGTGATTCTTACAAAACGTTTTGGAATCTTAGCCACACCCATTGCAATCAACAAATGGGTGAAGAAAACAATCTCATTGCTTTCAAGCTAAAAGACTGAACTTGAAGATAAATGGACATATTTCAAATGGTTTTAAATGTACTGAAAACCCTGCAGACAGTCTCATCTAAAGTGGTTAAAAGTGGACCAGTTTACTGCATTTAAAAACTTAGATACCTGATTATTAGCATAAATTGTGCATTATTCTGTGACCTAAGAAGGGGACAACTTGAAAATTATGCCAAGTTATTGTTTTTCAGACAATATTGATCCTTCCCCAAAATATTTTGAATGAGAGAAGTTGGCTTCAGGGAACAGGAAATTGGACGATATAATAACCTTGACCCAGATTTAACAATGCAATTAACAGAACCTTTGATATTTCAAATTTGGGAAAGAAATATAACCAAATATAACAGACCTCCGTGGTGTAGTGCTTAATGCTTTGACCTCTCACCCACACGTCCCGGGTTCGTATCCCGGTGGGTCTGCAACCAGTAAGTTCACAACTGGTTATCAAAGGCCATGGCCGTCTTGATTTTATGTCCAGCACTGGATGCATTTGGGACGTTAAACCTTGCTACGCTATAAAGAATTTTAGCTGTATTCCTGTTCATACATTATCACCTAATTTTGCTCTTGCTGAAAATTTGATTTGTCATAACTTAAAAGCTTTAAGTGTTATAGTGGCCATTTGAAATCTGCTTTGCTTCAAATGTAGTGTTCTCTACCTGTCGCTATACCTTTGATGATGAAAAATGAAAATACTTCCATTTTGAAATGTCTTCCTGTTCATTAGTTTTAAAATTAACATTTGTTAAAAAATCTACAAAATTTGATCAATCATAATCTAAAAATAAAATATAGTACTCCCAAGAATAAAAGCTTCTTCGTCTCAGTATTCTACTTGGATGTATTATGTTTACAGTTCCTATAATTTTTGTCATAGCCCTAAAACCAAAGGCATAGAAAATTTAGTGAAATTATGGGAAATTTGGGTTAAATTTGGAAACATTTCTTGAACATTGAAGAAAATATCCCCAAAGTGTCTATAAAATAAAGGAAATTCCCGAAAATGAATTTCCTGAAAATTAAGAAAATTTCCCAAAAATTAAAGAAAGCTTCCTGAAATTAAGGGAAATTTTTCAAAATTTAAATAAGCTTTTCCCAATAAGCAGCCACGTTTCATGGAAGCTCAATTGAATAGTGCAATTTGCCCACTTTTAACCAGGATATTCTTGGGACTTTTGAAAGGAGACATAAGTCTGATACAATCATTTTATATGATAGAGGATAAACAGATTAACTGCCAAACACAGCAAGTCAAAATCTTATTCCTATCTCAAAATATTCATGTTTGAAATCGACACATGGGGCTGCCATTTTGTTCAATTTTGTATTGAAATATTGTACATGCTGACATAATTTCCCCAAATAGGACATAAGGATTATAATGTATTTCTTTTTAAATGTGATGAAAGTTTTTATTCCAAAATGATGTGACACAAAGTTTTAACAGCATGTTTTGATAATTTTATGTATACACAAAAATTTCCTTGACTCTTACAAAAGAAAAACAATTTTTCATAAGCTAGAAAACTTGAAGTAGATTATAAAGAAATACAAAGCATTCTGACATCCTGCTGGGCTAAATCTGCATGTTTTTAAATAAAAATGGCAGCTGCAATGTTACTATTAAGTAGTAGTATTACCTTTTTTAATAATTACCAAAAATGTGTAAGATTACTTTGGGAATTACGAAACTTGGTCAGTGCATTTGTTATTTTCAATTCTATTACATAAAATAAGGATTATGTCAGACTTTATGTCTTCTTTGATGCCCTCCCTCCTGAGAGGTAATCCTTCCTACAGCCCTGTCTCATCCAATTCCTTCCACTTCAGGTCAGGCACTAGTACACAAGTAGCTAGAGCCTTGAGCAATAACATGAGAGTGGAGTTTGATATGACTTGGGGCACACAGAACAAATGTGAGGGCCTATTAATGTGGAGTCTCAAGTATATTCCAAGACATTTTTCTTGCACTTTAATAGTGATAAGCTTTGTTATGTTTAACCATAATGATTTCTCATGAATACTTAATAGGAGTTTGCAAAGACAGCAACATTAAACATGTGTTATATTAAAGGAATACTACCATGTTTTTTCGTAACCTTTCATAAGAAAGAGAAATAATTTAAAAACAATATAGTATAAAAATCATGTTGATATGTTATTCCTGCAAGGAGATATTCAAATTTGAAGGTTCACAAAAAATGCCAATAAACGAATAGGGAAAGGCTCAGTATGACATCATAGCAACACATTCCTCCCAAAAAGTTTATGTATTTCATGAAAGTCTATCATCTTTTTTTATTAGTAAAACCTGCTATAAAAATAATGATGAAAGTGAGATATTTATATACATTGCCAAATATACCCTACTTCAATCACTTTTGGAAAATTATTGAAAAAAATACATAAACATTTGCAATGGAATTGTCTCTATGACATCATCAAACACGAATTCATCATTCTGTACAAAAACTGTAAAATGCAATATATTTTTTTTAATTCCATATCTCCTGAACGGAATATGATATCAACCTGATATTAGTCTCTAAAAGTATGCTCTATTAAATAAAATTTTACAAAAAAACCCATCTTCTTCATGTTATATCCTACAGGAGATGCTTATTTACAGAAGCTCTCAGATCAGTCAAAAAGTGGGGAAAAGTCAAGAGGATTTTTTATCTTTTAAATTTTGATATTCTTTAATTTTTTGATGCAGAGTGTCGGTAATAAGTATTCATAAGAAATTATTATGATTAATTTGAAGTTTTTTTTTTTTAAAGTACCATCACGTGCATGATATGTGGGTTCAAATATTCTTGAGACTCAATTAAAATACGCCTCACTTTTCGGCTGCCAGCTCTTTTCATTTGGGTTAGACTATGGAGTGATTTATTTGACCTGCATGTACACATAATTACTCTTTTTGATTAGTAAATATTTTTCTTTTTAATTAATTAAAGTTGCCAGATTCTTCAACCTGGCGATGCAGCTCATTATCAGGCTTCGATCTGTACTACCGGTCGAGGCTAAGTGGAGAAAATTTTCCTATTTTCCAAGTTAATCCTCCACTCGGAGCTGTAAATCTGATGGGAATTATCCGTGAACTTAAACCATGTGAAACTTACGATTTTGTTGGCATTTTGATCTTAAAAACTGACTTCAGAATCAGCTCTGTAGAAAGTAACATAATCTCTGGAACTACCACGAAAGTTGGTAAGTATTAAAGTTTAGTTTAGTGATCAGACACATAGGTATAGGAAATGAGGCAGACCCCTAGCTTGATTTAAATAGGGACAGGGTGCTAGACTTGTTAAGGGGCACATTAATGCAGGCGCGAAGCGCTGCGTCTCTTCGGCATGGAGTCCAGGGGGGCCCCTTTACAAACAGGACAATTGCTGACTATGCTATTATTCTGTGTTATGTATTCATTTATGAGGTTAATTAAGATTATTAAGTTTAACAACAACAAAAATTATGTATGTTTTTTTCATGAGGGGTAGGGCAGATCCCATGGTGGCAGAGTGGATCCCCAGGGGGGCAAGGTGGGCCCACGGGGGCAGGGCAGGCTGCCCTGTAAAACAGCAAAGCTAGGGATCTGCGAGGGTCCATGACCTCTGAATCAAAACTTAGGCCCCCCATAACAAATATCTACCTACGTCAGTCAGACATGACCATTTGGTATGTTTAAGAGGACACAAAGACAAACAGTACTGTGAAGATTAGGGTTGCGCTGTACCATATAATGGTACTATCAGTGTTTAGTACTTAAACCAACAACTTGAAAAAAACCTGAAAAGTTAAGAAATTTGGGTATGGTATCACGTAAAAAGACCTGGTACAGTGCCAACAATTTGAGATCCGTGTGAAGCCTCGTTGTCGTGGTGCTGTTAAGCCCTCATTAAACAAACAAACAAATTATATGTGAAGAAAATGCCTTCATATATTCATAATTTTTGTATGTCTGTTCTTAAATGACAGTATTGTTTGTTGTAAGTTGAAAAATGCCAGCAAATTATTAGATACACAAAACCTAATTAGGCTGTGATTGGCCCTTGTGGGTTGAAGTGGGCTTAATGAATATTCCTGTGGATTTTGGTAGGGATCAGTAAAGTAACAAATTAGTGAAGAAAAAAAACCCTGTTGATATCTTATTCCGTTTAGGAGTTGGTGCATTTAAAAGATTAAATTCACCAGCGTGTTGAGAAGTGACCGTGGTAGTTTAAGGTCGGATTACATATTTGTAGATCAAAGATAATTCTTTTTGTATTACCTTTGGAAAACAAATTGTGTTTCTAAATTATTGGAAACATTTTTTGTTAAATTATTGCAGGGTATAACATGCACTTTACAAGAACATACTTTATCGATCTGCTCATGTGCCTTACACTCTAAAAGAAAGAACTGAACATGCATTAAACAGTTCCTGATCTCTCATTTCAGCACCTGGACCCGTGTATAGTCTGGCTTCAATCAGCCAACTGAATGTACCACCGAATTTTAATGTCTCATGGAGCTTGCCCTCAGAAAACAACTGTCACCCTGACAACTACACATTGACATATTCATTGGTTGGCCATTTAGCATGTCGGGAAGAAGAAGATAATCCTGAAGTGGTGAACATCACGGGAATAACCACTAAGGAATTTTTTCTACAAAATCTTCGAGCTTATGGAAATTATAGCATATCTGTGTGGGGCATTAACGAAGTGGGTAGAGGACCGACTGTTTCAATGTTTGTCACTTCTCCCCAAGCAGGTAAGATTGGTAATAATTTCAAGATGATTCAAAGTAAGCTTTGAAGTATTTTTTTGGTATGGGTGGACCCAGGAAAAGAAAAATGGGGCAGTGCCTGAGGAAAGGGGAGAGTGCCTGAGGGGGGTTTTCAGCTAGATGAGCCTTTAAAATTTACAAGTTATATCTTACCTTCCATGTTATAAATATGCAATCTGGTCCCATGACCTGATTCTAATGCACTTCTAACCATCCGTAAAAGCATATTTACCTACCCAGTCCTGACCTCCAGATACCTCTCTAATCCCTCACTTTTCTTCAGCGTGTTGATGACTCAACATGGCTGGGAACTGGCCTGGAAATTAGACACGAATTTCACCTTTTTCTATACCACTTTCTCTTAGCAGTTCCAACTGTGAAGGATTTGCACTGGTTTGGTTTTTCTAGTCATCTGTGGTAGAATGAGGTGGCCTTAGGCCCGGGGAAAAAGTGTTGTCCGACTTGCAAGACTTCTCTATACAGTTTACACTAATTATGGATAAAAAATTGTATCTGAGCACTTTTTTGGTGTTCTAAATTGCTGTGGCTTGTCTCGTACTAGTGTTTGTTGACTTCCGCGGCCCTGTCTTACCCTCGTAAGTGTCAACTTTGTGTCCCCTATAGGGAGTTTGACGTAAGTTGTGAAGTGTGTTGCGTCTAACGACGGGACATGCATATAACTACATATAATACTAATAGGTCACGGCTTTTGGTCTGAGCTGTTGGTTTATTAGTAGTGGGGAGTATTACTTTTAATACTGTTGTGGGCTACGGTTCCAAGCTGGGACCACACAGACCACAAGTAGCGGCGTTTTAAGTAGTTACAAGTGACCCACGGCTCTCAGTTTGAGCCGTAGAGTTACACCCAAGGGTTTTCGGATCCATATTAAGATTTCCACGGCTCCATTGAACAGGTTCATACAGCGCTATAGCACAGCTTTACAGGTACATGCGGCTTCATTGAATGGCTCCATACGGGTGCATACGGCTCCATTGAACGGCTCCGTACGGGTCCATATGGCTCCATAGCATGGCTTTACGGATCCATACGGCTCCATTGAACGGACATAGCATGATTTTACGGGTCCAAACGGATCCATAGCATGGCTTTACGGGTCCATACGGCCCAAAGTACAGCTTTACGGCTCCATAAATTGGATCCATACGGCTCCAATGAACAGGTTTACGGGTCCATAAGGCTCTGTAGAATGGGTCCATTTGGCTTCATAGAATGGATCCATAAAGCTCCACAGTACTTATAGTCTAGTGATATTACAAGTACCTTCTTACAATTAATAGCCCCTTTAGTTAAGGGCATACGTTTACAGCCTGCTATTTTACTCGTTAACATGCAGAATTAATAGTACTAGTCAGGGAGTCCATACGGTTCGCGACCCCGTTGTTACGCGGAAGTTCCATTGGACGGTTCCGTGAGTCCATACGGTTCGCGGCCCGTTGTTGTTACGGGCTTAACGGTTCCATTGGACGGTTCCATACGGTTCCACGGCCCGTTGTTACGCTTAACGGTTCCAGACGGTTCCGCGGCCTGTGTTTTACACGGTCCGTATTTAACAGATTAACGCATATAGTATGGTTTAATCCGGTTTATACGCCCACTAGCTACAAGCTACGTGGTCGGGTGACAGGTGACATTCTTGACAAGAAGTATAGCATTGGCAGCTATTTTCTTCTTGGTCCCGTAGCCATTAGCTACGCAGTTCCACGGCTTGTGTGAACGCATTTAAGATTGTCTACGCGGAACGCTCGTTCCGCATTTATTTTCACCTGTATCATGGACATGGAGGACAGGTCCCGAGTGTCGATTTTACACACCCAGGATGTCCCGCGATGCGTGGCGTGCAAACGCCGCTTTAATTTACGCTCCGTGACATCCATCTCACGGTTATGCGTGCAGATTATGCTGCGAGTCAAATCCCTGTACTCTTTGCAGCGATTGGGATCTAGCGGCGTGGTCGGAGCACAGACTCCACCGCGACCGGTATTTTCAAAGAGCGGCGGAGAAAGTGGAGAAGCGACGGTCCGATAGGCCCTTCGTCTTCCTTCCCCCGCCACCCAGGCTTGGGGCAAGTGCGCCCACCTCCCGTCCGGAGGCGCGCCGCCCACTCTCAGCGAGGCACCTCTTGAAGGGCCCCTCACTGAGCAGGCGTCGCTAACACGTGACTCCAGTGGTGCCTAACACTGTGTGGAGCCTCCCTTCCCGTTAGGGTCTCCAAGAGCGAGGCAGACCCCGGAGGGGGACAGGATCGGGACAGTGCACGCAAGGAGAGGCAGAGTCGGACGTCACAGGTCCTCTTCCTCTTCCCTCTTCCCTCATCCTCCCCTGAGTATAGGCGGAGACAGGAAGCGGCAGAAAAGTCAGGGCCACCCCTCGAGGATCCCGCTTTTCAGGACACGCCCAGAAAACACTGGAGACTTTGGTGTCGCAGGCTCTGGAGCGAGACTATCGCCTCCTGCTCCTCACCCCCGGCAGCTACCACGCCTGCAGCGGCTTGGCACCCCTGACCCAGAGGTCTTGGAGGAGGATGCCCTCGACATCTACCCTCGAGAGGATGTCGATTTGCTGGACGCCTCGGAGCACGGCGCGGAGAGTCCCGGCATGGGACTCCTCCCGCCGCCCGTTCCAGTCGTCCGCAGTGCCGATCTTACGATGCCCGTTTGCACCGGATATGGCCTCCGTATCCTACCGGATATCGGACGAGGTCCTCTTTCCGCCCACCCCTCCCGGTGGACCCCTTTTACAAGGAGCGGGTCGGGCCCAGCTTTTGGATTTCCTGGCACGGGAAATCAAACTGGAGGTCACAGGAGGACCCCTAGTCGGCGCGGCCCGCAGTCTCACCGTGAGACTGCTAAGCTCAGCCCCGAGGGATGCTGCGCCACGGGCTAGCTTTTCCCCATTGATGCCTCCCTGATTTACAGGATTAGACATTGGGCTAGGGTCCGGATAGGGACTGGACGGCCTTCCACCGGCGTTGATCGGGCCACGCAGGTCCGGCCGGCACGGATTTTCCGGGAGGTCATACGCCTCCCGGAATCCCGGAGGCAGTGTGGCAACTCCCTCGCCAACCGGCGAGCGGCACCGCAGCTGTGTCTGGCTTGGACAAGGCTCGAAATTCTGGATCTGCGGTCCAGGAGGGAAGCTTCCCTATTAGCTGTTGACCGGACCGTCCGGCGGGGTTATAAGTACCAGGCCCTTGCCGTTTGGGTAACGGAAGGCTTAGACTCGGTCTTGCGCAGGCATCTTCCGCCGACGCGCACGCACTCCCGCCTCTGTTAACTGGACTCTCGGATTTGCTCGGACGCCGACCCAGCCCACCAACTTGCCCGAGCCTCCACTAGGACGTCGGTCGGGAGACGCCAGAATATTCTCCCTCTCCTTGGACTCGGCCGTCACTCAGGCGGACCTTCGGCGGTTGCCAGCTGAGGGGTCCGACCTATTTGCTGGTCACTTCCGAGATGTTCTGTCGCGCCAAGCTGGCCGCCAGGGACGATCTTCGGAAGACTCAGAAGCTGTTAGCGAAGACGGCCTTTCTCTTCTTTCCCTTTCGCCGCCACCTTCAACCCCGCTCAACGGGGGTGCACGCCCTAACCGGCGACGGTTCCGGATCGCGTGCCACTGTCACGGCGCCCTCTTCAGCTCCTCCTCTCGCCAGAGTCCACCGTGGGACCAGCAGAGGGGGGCAGGGCGGGACCAGTCGACGCTCCTTCCCCGCTGCGCCCAGAGCGGGTACCTCTTCCCGAGGGAAGGGGAAGGCCAGGGGCCGGCGTTTTTGACCACTCCCGACTCCCCTGAATGGGGCTTCAGTCGGGGCGTCTACAGGAATTTTCAGAGGCCTGGGAGAGTATCACCACCGGATAGTCAGATTCACATAGTTTGTGTTGTCTGCACACTTTTCAACCACGCAGGTCTCTACGACCATCCAGGTTTATACGTTTAAGTCAGAAATGCTTTTCTGACATCATTTAAGTTGAGTTGTGAGGAACTCCGGTACACTGTTGCTCTGATGTGACTCAAATAGTGTGACACCATGAATGCTCCTGAGTCCATTAATTAAAGGACCATGGACTTGTGTCCCCCTAGTATACAACTCTTTACTATTACCCTGACGTCAGGCACTAATAGTTACAAAAAGAGAAGTTCAACTGACTCAAGAATAAGTCATAGAAGTTAAAGATAAGTCAAATAATTCTGAGCCCCAAAAGTTTAAACAAAATTAATTTATAGTCAACCTAGACTCACTCCAGCAAGGTCTTGTGTCTGCAGTGAGCACCTGAACAACACTGAGGAGATAGTTTTCCTCCCTACTGATCACATCGGCTGATGACCCATTATTCATACACTGTTACTCTGACGTCAGACTTCAACAGCACTAGGTTACACATGCATGTACACTTGCCACATTGTTCCTCGGTCATCATGTAGCCTCCCGGCAATCATATTGTACGCTGACACTATACAAAGACAACGGTCTCCTTATACTCCCCATAGCTGTAGCCATTGGCTCCACAGTTCCACTGTTGTAAGAGCTGTCCAAAGTTATCAAACTTTATAGCATATAATGTCTCTTAACCATAAATTAAAATAACTTAACAAAGTTAATAGCCATAATTTCCCAAACCTTTTACAGTTTGCACCAAAAACTCCTTTATTTTGAACCAAACTTCTTTCATTTTCCTCCAAATTCTTAAAATTTGACCTAAGAATCTGCATTTTTGGATAAAAAATCTTCATGTTCTTATCAAAAATCTTCAATTTTGGACCACAACTTTCAAATCTAGATACAATCTACAACAAAGACCCAAAAAAATTGGGAATGGGAGGTGACTTTGCAATATCAGGGCCATGCACGCATGGTCCCCACCGCACAATAATTTTCAAAAAATCTGGCAATACAATTTTAGAATAGGCTTTACCTTTTCGGCCACGCTTATTGGGAAAATTTTTGAAATTTTCGTGGGGACTTTATGTTTTAAAACTGAAACACTGCATTCATTTAGATACCATTTTTTATGAACTACAGAAGAAAAAATGCAAAATACATTTTTAATTGTTTTTCTCATCACTATTGACCCACGAGGGTGCTATCTGATCTCTTATGCCTCACTGGTTGAAACCATAGCTTTAATTGTGATTCAATGCAACAAGTTGAAAACAAGATCTGCAGTCTTGTACAGACAAGGAGTTAGTTGATGTGTGTGTGTGTTTAATCATGTGAATGTAAATTTCATATATTAATTGAGAACAAAGAAATTTAAATAAGCATTGATTAGCAATGAATATGAATTGATGAAGTTTTGTTTGAAGGTTATAAATAACTAAATTTCCCGACAAACTTCAAATTTTCCCGACATAAATATTTTTTTGGCATGGCTTTTATTTCCGATTGTTCATCTCGTTAGGGAAGATCAGTGAAAATTTCCCAACAAAGTCACAATTTTCCCAACAAAAATTGCGGTTGGGGGGGTGTGACACCCCACATCCCCCCGTCGTCACACCCTCCAGCTGCTATGCTCCTGTTGCTCCTCACTTTAACCCAGGCGTAGACATATAGCACAAAAAATAGAGATAATCCATAGGAGGATATTTCGTATCATAGACTCATTAAAATTCAGGCTTCAGTCTTGTGTCACACAGCCGTGGAGGAGACACTGTTGCCTCCCATGCACCACCAGCTTGCAGCAACCGCTGCATACATTCAATGCTCCCCCGACTATGCGAGTCCCATGTGTGACGCCTCTGACATCTACCCTACGGGATGAAGATGGTCTCTTGGATGACCAGGGTCTCCCCATTGAGACATCAGTCATCCCCAGAGTGGCGGATCACTCCCTCGAGAAGAGGGACTCTCCCACCACGCCATTCCAGACCTCTGCCATCCTGGACTTTACACAAGGCCGATTATGGCTGACAGAGGAGAGAGTTCTAGCCATAAAGGTGAGAGCGGACTTCCTCCTCTCCCAGTGAACATCTTTGGCATGAGATTGGCTGATGTTTCGCTTAACCAGCTTGGACGGACATAGTAGGACCTCCCTTACAAAAAAACCTGTGTCAGCTGTTCCAATTTCGCATGCAAACCAGTCTGCACTAGGACATAGTCCCCATGTAGTCTCACATGTGGGACCTACGTCTCCTTTTACTAGACCTTTTGTGGTCCCATCCAGGACACCTCAGTGCCCCTGCTCCATACCTTCAGACAGTGGTCTCCCATGTCTAATTTATGTGTGAACACATGTGGGATTACCTGTTAAACACGCAGGGGATTAGACCTTTCCCCTTTTTGTCATGTGAGTCTTTTGGCCACATGTGCGAGGTTTCCACCTGTCAGACCTTCACCGTCATTAGTGACAGATGAGTCTTGGATGGAGTGATGGGGTGGGGAGCACATTTAATGTGCTTCCTAATTGCAGAAACCTGGGCAGATACTTGGTATATTCAGCACATCATTATGCTGGAATCACTTGCAGTATGCTGGGAAGTTTTCATTTTTACTGCAAACACTGAACAAAATAGTACGCATCGACATAACACCAGTGTTGTGGTCTCTTGTACAGGCAGGGAGGAATGAAGTCCAGGGCTTTTTGGCCTTTTTTTTTTCGTCTTGGTGCATGACGAACTATGTCAGCCTTCAGGCCATTTACCTTTCAGGCTAAGAGAATATGCACGATCGTGGATCTATCGTCTCGCTTTCGTGGAGCACCTACAGAATGGGCGCTCTTGCCACAGGTGGTCAGAGTGATCTGGACAACATTCAACCTCCCATTCATAGATCTGTTTGCTTCCGTAGAGGATTGCAAGCTACCAATTTTCTGCACTCTGACTCCTGACCCGTGAGTATAGGAGTCGATGCATTCACAATCAAAGGGATTCACAACGTGGGTTCTGCCATTTACTAATGTAAGCAAGGTGATGTATGACCGGTGTCACACATTACTTCTGGTAGCACCCATTTTGCCCAGCCAATTGCAGTTCCCTCAGCTTCTCAAACTTATCGCAGTCTTCCCGTATGAGCATTCGATCAGAGACGGCTTTCGTCTCATTCCCTGGCTCAGGCAAACTGCACTAGGATAGCTGTAGCAGCCATCCACTGAGGCTGTCCAGTTGGGTCAACAGTCACAGACTTTTGACTGCTGGAGATGTTAGTGAAAAGAATTTTCTGATAAAGACCTTCTTTGTAGATTCTTGCACCCCTGTGAGTCATGCAAGTTGTCTTAGGCACACTCGTGAAAGCTCTGTTTGAGCCAATCTGCACGTGCCCACTTAATAAAAGAGTTTTCTGCTTTCCGCAGACTCTACTAAGCGTGGAGGTGCTATTCGTGTGTTTTCTCTCAAAGAAGGTCATATTTGTTTTTCTCCCTGAACCAGTATTCTTACCGCTGCTTTCTGCGTTTTCAAACCATCAGTAGACAGGGTATGGTGCTCTGTTTGGTAGCTTTAGAATTGCATTAAACATAACCAGCTGCTGCACGGTGATACAAAAGCATTTTTCGTTTCATAACGGAAATCTCATTGTACTGTGTTGCAAGACACTATCTCACGATGAATCACGCAAAACAATCTTTTCACATAGGTTGGCCCTCTTCATGAAACAGCCAGGATAATTCGTGCAGCTGTAAGGAAAACAACTGCCACATTTATTCCCTTGCATTTACTTGACTTACTTTACGAAGTTTGTGTTAACCCGCTAACTTTTGCTGAAGAACAAAGTTGCACACTAACAAATTTTTTCCACGGTTCTGGAATTCTTTCATTTGCCTTAGCTAACACATGCTTCGTTTTTGATTGTGTTATCCCACTTCTGTCTTGTGAACGAACTTAATGAGTTTTCATTACGTTATTTTAGACACTGCTATGATATTTATATCGTGTCTGAATGCTCTTTTTGTTGGCATGTATTTTGAGATACTAACTCATGTTCATGTGGCAATTGCCTCAGCTACTGCTAATGGATAGTGACCTGTTCGGTTTAACTGTAGCTAGGAGATACTGTAAGTTTCAGTAATTCCTGATCAAAGATATTTCGTTTCTAGAGGATAACTTATATACTTTAGATAAGGAAAAGGTTTTGAGTTTGGGCCAGCCAATGTAGACTTCGGACCTGAACTCCCTTCCAATTCTCGGTTGCAATCTGTGAAAGGTAAGATATAACTTGAAGTAAATTTACCCCGCTTCAAGTAGTGGGTATTTTTATGAAAGGTATACTTACCTTCCATGCATCTCGCCCGCCTCCCCTCTCGGTGGAATGTTAAGTAAGGGATTAGAGAGATAGATTGGAGGTCAGGGCTGGGTAGGTAACTACATTTGTAAGGTCGGTTACAAGTGTGTTAGAATCAGGTCATGGGACCAGATTGCATGTTTATAGCATGGAAGAAAAGTATAACTCTTGTAAATATCCCCACTACTCGATGTATGGTAAATCTATTGGTCACAGAGATACATTGTTTATGCTGGTGGACAGCATGGATCAGACATCTTTGAATGATATATTTTACTAAAAATTGTGTTTAAAAGAATGTTAACTTGTTTAAAAAAATTACAATTTTGGCAAAAACCAGCTGTTGATTGTAAAAGAAATTATAGTACATTTCATTTGTAAAAGTTCAACAAAAATAATTTTTTGCCTGTTTCAGGCATGAAATTACAGTAATTTTAAAAAGTCAGTCCAAATCAGGTTCAATCTAAGTTAAATATGTTTAATTTTCATAATAAAATCAATCTTTTTAAAGACCTCATTTTTCTTGCATTTTTAAGTGTAACTTTTGGAAATTAAATATTACTAATATTTTTGATATTGTGTTTCAGATGTAATCAGTTTATCTAAGTTACTTCCAGTAGATTCTCATTTCTTACCTTCTAAAATATCCCCTGTGGTTTTAAGCAGCATTATTTCAAACTTGTATTTTGAATTGCTGGAAAGAGTTAACCTGGGAAACATGATGGTAAAACTCACTGTTTGTGTCAATAATACGGCTGCTTTAACATACAAATACAAAAAGGGATTCATCAGGGATGGTGCCAGGACCCCACCAGGGGGCCAAAAGAAACAAAAAACATATACCAAACATTTTCCATCACTCTCTGACCGATCTTTAATTATTCCCTATGGAGAGAGGGCGAGAGGCCCCAAGTGGGTGATGAAGGTTTCCCGGCCTCCACTGACGCAACCACAAAAATTAACATGTGCACTGCAAATGAAAAAAATTCACTGGAAAACTTGTGGAATTAGAACAAATTCCACAGGTTATGATGAGTTTATGATACATGTATAAAGTTTGACATCCCTCTAACAGTAGACAAAGTGTGTCACAACCTGTAGAAGAAATTGTTACAATGTGCAACGAGTAAATAAATCACTTTTCTTCACAACATTACATAATGTAATGTAGCATAAGATGACGGGCTAGGATTAGTCACCCCATAAAAGCCCAAACTAACACCAACACCACAAAATAAAAGTACACAATACCAAGATGTCCAGAGTCAGTAAAGAGCTTGTTAATGTTGACTTTGAAGATTTTGAACACAATTAGAGCTAGCCACCTAATCAGACAAAACCATTTTGCTCGATAACAACCCTTTGCAAAAAGCTAAAACGCTCATGCCGAAAGGTCTCTCTTTAAGCCTACCCGCACCCGACACCTAAGTTAATCCTCTAAGCTCAGGTATGACAATTACCAATCCGACTTCCTATTCAGTGTATTGTGTTTCCACTCCAAACAATGATTGTTTATCTGCCATTCCCATGCACACCACAGCCCAGTAGCCCAAGGTTATTTGTGTGTATAAGATTACAGAAAGCCAGAGCTGAATAATCAAGGCACTTTTGTGATTGAAATCACTCATCCGTGCACTCATCCGTGTTAAGTGTCTTAGTGGGAGAAGTTTGTTTTCAAACTGGTGATAAAAAATAGGTGTGTATCATAATGCCTGAGGTAATAATGTGCATTAACTGTGAATGATTGACGGACCATTTCTCCTAAGGAAAGATATTGCTTCATGCTGTAAAACCAAACACAGATCTTCACTACTTTTCGTTATGTACTATTCCACAGTTATTCACAACTTCTCAACTGTGAAATGTGTAATTTTGTGTGCTTACTAATTAATTTAAAGAATATTGTGTCCAAGAGTAGTATAGGTTCACATTTTATCACATCACAATTAACTTCTCTAAGTTACATGATTGACAGATTTTTCAACCAATCACCGCATGAATTTGCCTAGCAATAAATTCTGCGTAACTAAGTGGGGCAAACATCCTACACGGTGGTACTGGTACAGTACAGCTAGCTAGTGGCGCGCTCATGCAGTCAATGTAACATACTGTACAAAACAAATTTCTGCACACATAGACTGAGTGATGGCAAAATGGTGAACAAAAATTGCGTTCCCGCTGCAGGCTTTGTAAATCTGATTGCTTTTACCAAGAATGGTTAGCAAACTGAATTTTGTTATCCCTTTTGCTAAAAAC
Organism: Chiridota heheva; assembly: GCA_020152595.1. NCBI lineage: Eukaryota > Metazoa > Echinodermata > Holothuroidea > Apodida > Chiridotidae > Chiridota > Chiridota heheva. Next base: position 83,927 of record JAIGNY010002470.1, read on the forward strand.
TCTAAAGATACGGAGAAGTGCCAGAGATGGATCAAAGCTTGCGGCAGGCCACATTTACATTTAAATGTCAATGCATGGTTGCAGATTTCAGGTTTGTTTTGCCCACCTAGTTAGCGCATTGCTAAGGTGGGCGTGGCTCATTTCCATAATTAGAGAGGTTAATTGTAATGACCTGTTTTTCACACATGTTGGACGTGTAATTGGCACAAGTGACACACCTTTTTTTGAAATGGTAGAGACCAATTTGGACTGAAATATAAATAGGGAACAAACCCTTTAAGATTTTAGATAATTGACAAAATAGGTGATTGGAATTAATAATCTGTGTTTATTGTAAAGCGTTTATGAACACAATTGTATACATAAAATGTTTTGAATACGATTTAACATAGAAAGCTATACAAATTGATTATTTTTTATTTATTTATTCATTTATTATTCTTTTGCGTGTATCAGCACCCATTTCAGCTCCAGTGGCGCGTCACCGACTCACCGAAATTACCAGTCCTTACTCCGAGCTATTGTTTGATTGGGAAGCAATTCCGTGTAAGGATATTAACGGAAAGTTTCAGAGGTATTACGTGCAGGTTCAACGTATAGGAGGCAGATTCTATGATTTCAACATAACAAATGAGAATAATAGGAAGTATAGCCAGAGCAATGCAGGGTGCAGGATGTATTCTTTTCGTGTGAGGTTGGTGACAGAGGGTGGGGATAGTCCATGGAGTAATGTTATCAACGTAAACACAAGCAAAACACGTAAGGATGCACGTTGTATATAGCTGTTATTGTTTTATATCGCTGAAGAGTATTTTTGCTGGCTGCAGTTACAGTATTTTATGTTGAGGTCTGTGGAGGTTCTGGCAATCCGGGGACCCTGAAAAGCTGGTTGTTAATTTAAATGTATATATATCTTACAACAAACACCATGAATAATGAATGAATGGTAGAATACTACCACACCCACCCTACTTTACTAACAACAGTGGCAACGAACGTCAATTTATATCATGTTCTCAAAATATAACTATTGCAAACTCGACGGTTATATTTATGAATATTACCCCCCCCCCCTTCCCCCCCCCCTTCCCAGCTCCACCCTAATTTGCCTGCAATATCAATTTCAGACCATTTTTAACATTTCAAGCATACAGTATGTAGAGGGCAAAATTGAAGACAATATTGGTAAAATCTTAAGAAAATTTGGTTAAAATAAAGTGGCAGGAAATTCCAGAAAACAGGATATTTTCAGAAACTTAAAGGAAATTTCTCTTTGAATAGTAACCCCCCACCTTTGCCTGTGATTTGCTATTGGATCAACCTAGCTATTAGTCATATCCCACAATACACTTTTTGACACACTGATGGCGTGTACAGTGGGTTATCACTTCCATACATAAAGTAGAAGGTGTGTTGAGCGTTAGGCTACCAAACTTAGGCCCATGGTCGATGGGGCGAAGTTGCCCCAAGCTTGCTATCTTGCCATATTATGTACTTTTCTTGCTTTAATTCTTATACGTAGTTCTTTGAATTTGTTTAGTGCTCAAAAAGACAAAATTAGAAGACCTTTATGTTTGTTTTGACGAAATAGTTTTTCCCAGTCGGACCTTTGAAGTTTCTGTCACTCGTGTCAGGCTTGTGTTGTTTATGTTGACGTCATATTACTTCTATGGTTGTCGTACAGCTGATTGGCTCCTGCATATTTAAGTAGATTCAACTAACAAGTAAACATTTTTATTGAACTTTGACGTCACAACAAAATTTAGTTCTACTCTTAAATTTAATGGCAGAATAGTTGTTCGCATCGTGAACAGAATCACAGAAAATAAGTAAATTCTACCATTTCCAAGTAAATTTCAAACGGGATTATTTTGTGGATAAACAATAAATTTGTTGTAAACCTAGTGATAAAAGATTTTTAATATTTTAGTGAAGAATATGCTTAGGGAAGTTGTGTAAAGTTAAGACGTTAATCCAAAAAAGTTTGTCTTTCATCTCCAATGACATGCATAGGAAAAAACCATAACCTTCGTGATATGCCGCAGATCAGTAAACAACAGCAATCACACAATGTCAGCATACAGAAACGGGTTGAAGTGAAAGAAATTACAGTCAAACGATGGTTAATGATTCTATAACTGGGATCAACCACTATGTACAGGTGTGTTATATTTCAACACCATTTAACTTTAACCTGTATCCTTTTGCAGCCCCTTATGTAGTTTTCAATGAGACTGCTGAATTATCTTCGGACAACAACACGAGTCTTGACATCAAGTGGGTCCAGGGCCCAAAAAGTGACTTCCCATGCCAAGCGGATTATTTTCTCATTCACTACTCACTGCGGATAAAAGATCAGTGTGAAACTCCACCTTCATCTGTTACAGAGGTTGCGGGAAACACCAGTGATAATTTCTTCACAGTCTCAGGTCTCTTGCAGTACTCATCGTACCGTGTTTTTATCACTGGAGTAAATAGCGCTGGTAACAGTCTCACAGTTCAAACACCTCGTGTCAGGACTGGAGAAGCAGGTCAGCCACTCGTAAATATACCTGTGATGTTTCATTTCTATGTCTATGATAGAGGGACTATTAGAGCAAACAAATTGGTGAAAGAAAACCTTGTTGATATCTTATTCTGTTAAGTTACATTTCAAATGACTTAAGTTAGCAGTGTGTAAAAAATGACCTTGCAGTGTACAGTACGATGTCATGATTGCAGATCCAAAACAATATTTATGTATTTCTTTGAAAATAAATTGTCTCTTTCTAAATGATTGGGAATCTATTTTTGATTAATTATTGAGATGAGGTATAACATACACTTTGTAAGAACATGCTTTGCCAAATATTCACATTCCACCCAACATGAAAAAAAGAATTACCTTGGATATATGCAATTATGACATCACATTGTATCCACTATTCAACACAACATGAAAATTGAATCACCTTGGATATCTGCAATTATGACATCACATTGTATACCGCAACTTGTCCTATTCAACACACTAGTAAAACATTCGCATGTAATAACTCATAAGATATCAACATGGTTTTTCACCAATTTGTTTCTGTAACCCTTAAAGCCCCAGAGTTTAAAACGTGACAAAAACTTTCAGATTTTTGTTTTCAAAATTAATTTTCATAACTTTCCTTTTGTACAAGCTTGATTTATGTGAATGCTAAGACAATAAACTTTTCAATAAATAAGTCAAAATAAAGAAAATATTAAGTCCATAAATATGCCAATTTTTTTGAGCTTGTATTTTTTCTTGTGAATAATGAAAATGGAGGATTTTTTTTACATTTTAGATTGTTTTGCAATGATCTAAACAAAATTTCTTAAAGCAAAATATACAAAAACATTGAAAAAACAAAAAAATTACTAATCACCACTGTAAATACATGTGAAAAACAAAACTGCGCATACCGCCAGGATTTGAACCTGGGGCATGCACATTGCCAGCTCGCATGCTATTCACTACACCACATTGCCTATGTTTCAGTGTACAGCTTTGTTTTTAAACTTAAAAATCAGCATGAATAAAGAGGGGATAGTTGCTTTTTTTGTTTTTAATTGAAAGGACATGATGTAAGCTTTGTCACAATATTTTGGTATGTGGTAGATGTACTATGATCCAGAGTTATGATTTTTTTTATTTATTTGTCTCAAAAAGGCTAAAAATCATCAAATTTTGTGCAACTTTTACCAAAAAAAATATTGGTGATAAGGGCAGACAAAATTTGAGCGGAATTTGATGTCTTGGACAGTTGTACACGACTTTTCAAGCAAGAGCTAGGTAACTACTAAGCTTTAAAAAAAAGTAGTTTTTTTGTTAAATTTTGTGCATTTTTTGAATTTTTTTCTATTTTAATCCATTTTGTTCTCAAAAATCTTCAACATAACCCCATCTAGTAGTTACATATCCTGAAAGAACAATTCATTCAAGTTCTTTTAAATGATACCAGAATCACTGCTGTGGGCCTATTTGACGAAGCAAAATAATCTTTTGAGAAGTGCCTGTCCAAATGTCGGTCATGTCACGACCGCATGGGCATTTAAGGGTGTAAAGTTCTTTATTATATGTATAATAGTGAAAATTCACAAAAATAATTTATTTATTTATTTGGAATTGAAATTTGATTTTGATGACTTTTATCGTACATTCATGAAATCAACAAAGTATAAACCCGAATATCTTTGGCTATAAGATTATCGAAGAACAGATGTTGGTATTTCACTATTTTTTCTTCAATCAGCACCCGCAGCTGCACCTTCATCAGTCAATGCAATTACTGTGGAACCATACGTTTTAACCTTCTCCATCGCCCCTCCCCCTTGTGGCAGTCGCAATGGCTACATCACTTCATATAACTACATCCTGAGGAATCTTAAAACTGGTAACAAAACGACAGGAAATGTTAGCGCTATGCCACCCCTTGAACAGTCGGAGTACCAATTGCAGTATGCCGTCAATATTTCCATGCCTTATCTTGAGCCATACACAGAATATGGTGTGAAGTTAATGCAGGGACAGCTGAGGGTGAGGGGCCTTACAGTGATGAAGTATTGCAGTATACTTCAGAAAGTGGTAAATAATTATTTTTTGGTGAACCTCTAAAACCATATTTAGTTCTCCTCTCCCACCCCCCTCTCTCTACTTTGTTTTTTATTCACCCATGTACCTCCTCTCTCGATCTTAGCTTTCTGGCATTTAGTTTTTGTGTTTCTCTCAATCTCCCCCTGTTTTATTTCCTTTCTATCTCTGGAATGATCTAACCTCTCAGGCACAATTTGACCCTCGCTGTCATGGTGCCGTTAAGCCCTCATCAAACAAACAAACAAAGGAAAATTAGTAATCCCACTTTAAAAATTATTCTTTGTAATTTTGTGTGCTTTTAATGTCCATTTCACTGCCTTTTTGTACTTGAATGTATACTCAGTTTGCAATTTTAAGCGTTGGTGTTGAGTAAACTTTCTTTCTTTTTAAAACTGTCCTCTAGAAAACATCCTGCAACTGATTTAAGAGCGGCTTTGTCAGGGTCAGAGAAAACAATTCACAAATCGTTGCCTTTTAATCTCTGAAAACATGAGACAAGTATTTGTAATACAAGCTTGGACCTGTTTGTTCAAAATACTTACATGTATATGAATTACCTGTAGAAATTTGACATTTATCATAGCTTGAACTGAATAGAGGGATTTTATCACCTGACCTCATTACGTCAGCTGACACACCCTTATACATAGTATTGACATTACGACAAATACACCTGTAGCTTCTATTTACAAAGTTTGAACAATTTTTGATATCTACAAAAGTTGTGATGTATAAAAGAGAAGACAAGCCAAAATATTTAATGCAGTTCTTAAAATTTAGGTCATACATGCCGAGAAATTTCTCTTTAAGCCTACCCGCAGGTTTTTCTCAAAACTCAGGTATGACAATTACCAACCAAACTTCCTGTTCAGTGTATTTTGTTTCCACTCCAAGCAATGATTGTTTATCTGCCATTCCCATGCACACCACAGTCAAGTAGCCCAAGGCTATTTGTGTGTATAAGATTACAGAAAGGCAATGCTGAATAATCAAGGCACTTTTGTGATTGAAATCACTCATCCGTGTTAGGTGTCTTAGTGGGAGAAGTTTGTTTTTAAACTGGTGATAAAAATAGCTGTGTATCATATGCCTGAGGTGATGTGTGCATTAACTGTGAATGATTGACGGACCATTTCTCCTAAGGAAAGATATTGCTTTATGTAACTTTTGGTCACTGACAATCATCAGACTGTCTTTTCCTGCTAAATTTTGATTGAGTTGAGGGTGTGATTAAGATTCAGATCAATCCAGGTCATATTTAGCTGCTCCCATTCATTGTTTTCTCTTTCAGATGTCACAAATTTACATAATAATTTGCATATTTCATTGTTTTCAAAATGCAGCAAAATGGTCAATATTGACCTGATTTTGATCCTGAAACCTTTTGCGATTTTCATGTTTTACATCTGATTGTCTTCTGATTAAGGTCATGCTGCACCATGTCTAAAGATGTATATATTTATAAAGAAAACCAGTAATTATAATGTCTTTTACTTTTTTTTTACATTCCTTGCAGCCCCCACTGCACCATTAAATTTGGAGTCACGCAATGAAAATGAGAGATACATCACCATAACGTGGTATCCACCAGCTCAACGAATGGCCTCATCATTGGATACCAGATATTTGTGTGGGAATCGGATGGTAATATCCAGGATGGTATCACAATCAATACCTCGGATGTTGTTAATGAACCTCTGATGTATGTGGTTTATGATTTAGTATTTGGCAGAGAGTACAGCATCAGAGTAAGTCACTGCCACATTGATGTTCTATTTACAGTATTTTAAGTTTCATTACCTTTTAGATAATTTTAAAAAGCCCAAATTTTATTTGAAAAGTGACTGGTGTCAAAAGTCTACTTATTTGAAAAGAAACTTGAATTCAGAATTTTTACGGATTTTCAAAAGACTTTTTTAAATTTTTCATAATTTCTTCATCAATCACGCTTGTTTCCTTTGATGATGATCAATCTGCTATTCCAGTGTTTGAAGTGACTCATTTAAAAGAAAAAGAAGCTCATTGAAAAATAGAAATACTTTGGAGGGATTACTCATGGTCTGATTTTAGCTCAATTACCCCTTAAAAACCCAAACTGGTCGTGACACGACCGATTGGACATGCACTATTCAAAAAATTGTTTTTCTTTGTCAGATTAGCCCACTGCAGTGATCTTGGTATCATTTGAAAGAGTTTAAATAGTTCTTTCAGAATATGTAACTTTTAGATGGGGTTATGTTGAAGATTTTTGAGAAAAATGGATTAAATTAGAGAAAGTTCAAAACATGCACAAAATTTAACGAAAAAAACTTTTAAAAAAAAATTAAATGCATACTTGCCATACTTCTAGATCTAGCTTTTGCTTGAAAAGCTGTAACTGTCAAAACATCAAAGTATCCAATTCTGGTTGAAATTTGATGATTTTTAGCCTTTTGAGACAAAATTTTGAAAAAAATCTTAACTCTGAACCGCAGTACACCTATCCACACCAAAAATATTGTGATGAACCTTACATCACCTACATTCATTTCAAAGCAAAAAGACCAACTAAGCCCTCTTTTTCATGCTGATTTTTAAGTTTAAATACAAACCTTTATTTGGAAATATAGGCAGCCTGCCATAGTGGATAGTATGCGAGCTGGCAACATGCATACCCCTGGTTCAAATCCTGGCAGTGTGCACGGCTTTGTTTTTCATGAGTAATTACAGTGATATTTAGTAATTGGATTTTTAAAAATTGTTTTTGCATGTTTTGCTTTGAGAAAAACTTTTTAGACTGGTATCATTGGAAAGGAAATTTCACAAACAATCTAAATAGGTAAACAAATCCTCCATTTTATTTTTCACAAGAAAAAAAAAAACTCTAAAATTGGCCTAATTTTGCCTACAATTTGTAAATCTGCATATTTATGTTGATATTTTCTTTATTTTGACTTTTTTATTGAAAAGTTTATTGTCTTAGCATTAATATAAACCAAACTTGTAGTGATACAAAACGAAATGAAAGTTATGAAAATCAATTTTGAAAGGAAAAAATCTCAAATATTTTAGTCATGTTTTGGACCCCTGGGACTTGAAGGGTTAGGGCTGAAACTTTAGTGTTGGTGGATAAGCTTTCTCAATATACAGTATTAAAATGGACTCCTCAGTGGAATATATACCTGCCACAAATACCCCAACCCTCCCTACTCTGCACCAACAATGCTCTCTCCACCCTCCCCCACTAATGATATTTTGATTTTCACTATTAATGCTGCTCCCACCCCACCCCCGGGGGATGGGTACAAATTGTGGTACTGTTGGTCATTTCAATGTATTTTCTATACTTTAATATAACATTGACAGCATAAGATTTTTGAATATTTTTGTCACTTATTTTCCTACATCAGAAGAACAGTGATGACTGGCCATAGGGGCAAGAGGTGCTTTCCCCTTCCTCCATCATTTTTCTCCCCCTCTAACTAAAATTTTGTACAGCCACCAATGCAGACCGCATTCATGACCGCTGAACTTATACATAGTGTTGGGTTGATTCTTTCATCTCTCTGTTATATTTCAACTTTTTTTTTCAGGTAAAAGCTCAGAACAGAGCTGGATTTGGTATTTGGAGTGAAACAGTTACACAAATAATAAAAGAAGGAGGTAAGATAATATTTTCTAGAAGGCTTTGTTGATGTTGCAGTTATCCTGGCTGCCATTTAGATTATTTTCTTATTAAAGGTCTATACACAGGTAGAACCAACATTAAGTAAATGTTTTGTAATTTGTTTGCTTCATTTTCAAAATACTTTTGAATACTGTTGTATTCAGAATTAACATTTGAAGAAAGCGCTCCTTGAAACACGGACGGGATCAAACTAGAGCTGTGACCGTTTAGCGTGTACTCGCTACACGCTCGCAAATCTTGTAAACGTTTACTAAATACTTCATTGCGAGTAATCGTTTTTCATACATTATAGGCCTAGTGTCTTGCCGTTGAAAATCAATATTCATGATTCAAATCACACACACATTCGGCTGACAAAATTCCAATCAATGATTTTTTACAAACTGTAAACCCGATTAGCATAATCTTTTTTAAATGTGCAGATCACAAATGCGCAGTAATCACCAATGAATGGGAATATTATGCACTTTGATTTTGCCGAAAACTGAGTAATCTAACTTGTAAAATACACCGCGAATGTGCAGCAGTAAACAGCGAAACTAACAATAGGCCTAACGTTAGGCCAGAAGGCTTTAAATCCTACGCAATCAAGGCCCGTTTCATTGACCAAAAAACACTTGAATCGTGACAATCAGTACATTTACATGTAAATATTACCTGATGAGTCAAATAAATTTTGCAAGAAAGAAAAAATATTGCATAATATATAAACAGAAAAAGGTTTTAACAAAGCTGAAATTCTGCATGCTTCGCAAAGAAGGCGGCCATTTTTTCGAGAGGACTAATATTTCAGAACTTCCTGGTGGTGGTGGCGTAGTTTTGAAATGTTTTACGGCGAGGTATATCATAGGCCTCAGTATGCAAGATTTTCACAGAACTTTGAAAGCCGTAGCGAATAGGACAAACAAGTTACGCGATGTTGAATCAAAATGACATTGAAAGGAAGTTATCTGTTCTTTCTAAACTGAATTTCCATGCATATTTTCCATAAAAATGATTTGTACTGTAGAAGTAAACTTTTTACGATTTGGAAAGCAAAACTCAGCGTCTATTTGGGCAATGCAGTCAGTACTTTTGCCATACTAGTTGCGCGATTTTTTTACTTCGCCACGTAGTTTTGGAGCAATTTTGGTGTATTTCCAAAAATTACGGTACTAAACTCGTGTACACGATACACGCTCGCTTTTTTGGCATGTACACGTTTACCAAAATCCCTAAACGTTCACAGCTCTAGAACAAACTGCCACTGTCATTTTCATCCCGTTCCAATGACATTCGCTCAACAATTTGACCATGTAATACGCTATCATTTGACCACAAACTTTGTTATAATACGAAGTGAGTAAAGTGGAAATGAAATGGAAAATTCAAAACTTTTCAGTGACCGCATGTCAATATCACGTAATCGTTTATGTGGTTACTAGAATGCCACAGGCACAGGAAACCAGGATGGAGTAGTGTTCAAGGGGCGGATTCTGTAGTAAAGGATTAGTGCAGTCGTCAAAAATGTTTATCATTAAAAGAGGAACTCAAAAGAAAGAAAATGGTGAAGAAAGCATTCAAAAATCTTTTTCCATAAAGAGATATTTAAGTTTAAAGTTCTGTATCATTTGTGCAGACACTACTGAAATCAGACTAGTTGTGACATCATAAAATCATATTTCTCTCATGTATTCTACCATATTTTTTCTTGAGATTTTGTTGCTAAACACCATTGATATGTCAGAAAAAGTAGTAGAACAGAATGTAGTATGGGTAAATATAATTTACCACCTGAAGAAAGTTTTGAGTTAATTTCAAATCGTAAAAAAGTTAGATAAACTTTGTATAAAATACATTATCAATTGTTGAGAATGAGGTACCAACCTTCTACTGTATACTTGCTACCCCAGTCATTTCCAAACAAAACAGACAGAATTTTAAACTTGAATATTTCCTTAACGGAATAAGAAATTAATGTATTTTTTTCACCATTTTGTTTCTTTTGAGTTCCTCATGTCAGATGAACTCGCTTGACCATTGAGCTAATTCTTTAAAATGTTGTAGATGTTGAATTACCTTTAATATGAGAGAAATATTCATAAACATTTTAATCATCATCATTGCATGTTTGACAGGGGTCAAAATTTTAAAAAATTTGCCACTGTTCTACACAACAGTAATTTCTCAAATAATACTGTTCCGGATCAGATTTCACTGTTCCATCATTTTTGCCGATAACATGACAAATATCCTTTTTTCAAAATGAGCTTAATTTACAATTACTTTATTGGTCAATATGTACAAATATGTATGTCAGTTATTAGTATTTACAGGATGTGCAGTAACATCCCATTCAATGCTAAAAGTCCCACACGTGCAAGCAGCCTTGCCTATGTGTATTCATGATTAATTGTGCTGACAATTGCTGGCTAGGTGGGAAAAATCTTTTATTTACTGAAAGAAATTGTTTTTATAATAATCTTGTTCGACAGCATTTTTTGAGCAGAAACCACATCATTGATCATTGATGCCACAAGCTTGTAAAAAGAACACTAGCTGTTCCACTGAAACAGTTATGCCTGAAAATTTACTATTCCTGCCTAAAATGCATTGTACTTGGAACAGTGGGAAATTCGACCCCTGTTTGAGCTCATTTTAGACCTTACATTATTGCATCATTAACAACCCAATTAAGTTACAAATATAAATACTGCTTGGTCAAATATAATGCCTTTTTTCTCCAATTAGGGTGTTTCAGCTGACGTCATGAGGTCACTTGACTTTGTTTACATTGCCATTTTGCCGGTCAAACCACTGTTGTACGCTGTACACTTAATTAGACTTACATATGTTTGCATGTTGTTATATAAAATTATTTTTGCAAGATAATTATCTGGAATCTTGCTGTGCCATTGGTTGCACTAATAGATGTGTGCGGGGAATAAATTGACATTTACTTGATTTCTGTATGATCCTGATCGACGTTCGAAGTAAGTTTCTGCTGTACGACGCAACAGCTTTCAAGCTACAGTAGGGTAGCTTACACACTAACGTTAGGATTTGCAGTAAGCACTTTATATCAGATATGTAGGCTTTGTCTAAGTATAACGAACTATCAGTTGGCGTTAACGTTAAACTTACTCTTCGTATACCCGGTGAAAATATAACTTACTTAAGGAAAATACAAAGAAAAATCAGAAGTGAGCACAAAACTGCAATCAGGAAAATTCGCTGAACTGGTACTGGTAGGCCAGCATGCAGTATGTTTGTTGTACGTGTGATGTGACTGAGCTGTGTAAAGACGCGTGAAACACAACGACGCAGCTGCCCTGCAAATTGGAGTCCAGTTGAGTTAGAGTCACGAGATGAAACCCCTCTATTGACTGATATTTTGGGTTGAAGTAGATATTTTTCAGCTTTAGTCTTTCAGAGTACCTTCTTCATCTTTTACATATTTGATGCATATTTTGGTGCTTTTGCATAATATTACAGGGGTCGCTGAGCAGTCTTTTTAGTGGGAAACCTTGACACCTTGAATAAACATTATATTTATTGAGTAACCCACTGTACCTAGCTGATGTAAGTAAACTAGATGATTTGCTCGTGCATTAATTGTTTTCCGTCATTGCTGCGGTAATTTACAGTCTATAATTTTTGAAATCCTTTTGGTTACCTTTAACTTTATTAGATTCTGCTCAGGCTCGAAGAAGGTCACGGTCTATTGTAATGAAAAGTTAAGAATATAAGAATATTTAATTTGCTTCCATGACTTTTGTTGAATTCATAAGCTCGTTATGCACGATATCATTTTACGTCCCACAAATATGGAACACCAATCTAAAACTTTCCAACTTGGCGAAATTGATCACCAACCTCCCATAAAATGGCAGTTTAATTTTGAAGCTGAAAATAGTATCTGACGTGGGTAAATCCACGATTTAAAAAAAAAAAGGGGGAGCCAAATTCAAGTGTAAATTAAAACCGAATTTGGGCCATAATTAGATAGTAACTATGACTATGAAGGAAAAGTTGTGTAAAGTCACAATCATAAATGCAATAAAAAAAAAAAAATCAAGAGGGAGAGGGGTGTGTGGAACAATGGGATCCTCCCACCCACCTCTGGATCTGCTCTTGCTTCAGGTTCTATTATTATATCACCACATAATATCTTCATGATCTCATTGTTGTATATCTTTACAAATCAGAATTAAAGGTAACTGAACAGGTATCAACAGCATGAGCTTAGCCTCTCCTATGCTTTAAGAGTCACCAACACCCAAAACCCTGTTTACAATCTCATAAGGTACCCAAATTTCTCCACCCTCTTTTGATGGGACTAAAACCGTGCCCTATCCCCTCCCTTTAGCTTATGCATTAAATCAGACCTCCTCCATTTCAACATCAAGCCCATCACTCTTGGCACCTTCTCCTGGTCCACTTTTCCTCCTTGGGCCACCCCCTTCCTTCTATCCACCTGGGCATGGGCCTCTTCACTAATCACAAAACCCAAACCCACCCTAACCTCTTCATCAATCTCCACAACCAAATCAAAGACCAACTCTCAAACTACACTTCCATCTATACTGATGGCTCCAAGGAAGGCGACAAGACAGCTGCTGCTGCCGTCATCCAAGACATTACCTCCAGTAGCAGGCTTTCCGACTACTCATCCATCTTTTCAGCTGAGGCAAAGGCCATCTTCCTCGCCCTCAACTTTATTGAGTACTCTCTGCTCAGCCACTTTGCCATCTTCTCAGACTCCAAGGCTGTCCTTTCTTCTTTACTCAATCTTAAATGTGATAACTTCACATCCCACCACCTCTTCTGGAAACTCCTTTCGCCCACCCTCTGCAGGAAAAGCATTGTTTTGTCTGGATACCTAGCAATGACAGGGCTGATACAGCCACTAAGCTTGCCATTAACCTCCCCCTACCCCATTTCTTAAAACCCTTTCTGACATCAAACCGCTTATCGCTTTCCTTGTTTGTGATCGCTGGCAAACCTCATGGGACTCCCAAATTGATAACAAACGCTACGTCATGCAGCCAACCATTCCTATCAAACCCACTATCAATAACCTCTCTCGTGTCGACAACGTTCATATTACCTGTCTTAGAATTATTCTATTATAGGTCACACCCATCCACCTTCTTATTGGCTCCCCCAACCCCTCTGCAACAATTGCCATTGCACCCTCACAGTCCATCACGTTCTCCTTGCTTGCCCCCTGTACAACCTTCCCAGAGTCCTTCCTTGCTCCCCACAACTCAATTGCTGAGTTTTGCCAGAAAAACCTACCGGATAAAATGATCTCCTTCCTTCATCATGCTTCCCTTTATAACCATATTTAGTTCTCCTCTCCCACCCCCTCTCTCTACTTTTTTTTTTTCCTTCACCCATTTACCTCTTCTCTAGAGCCTAGCTTTCTGACTTTTAGTTCTTGTATTTTTCTCATTCTCCTGTTGTTTTTTTTCCTTTTTACCTCTAGAATGATCTAACCTCTCAGGCCCAATTTGACCCTCATTGTCGTGGTGCCGTTAAGCTCTCATTAAACAAACAAATATTCTAAAAACCAATGTAGCAAATAGTCCTATCAAAATGGTTTGAAGGAATATTCCCATGGCCTTTCATTTTTTCATATAGAGAAAAATTTTAGAAACAAAAGTGGAGAAAAACTTTGTTAATATCTTATTTTGTTTAGAAGTTATACCAATTTAAAGAGTACAAAAATGTTCTTAAATATGCTCGTACAGTATGTCCTTCAGCTTTGTGATGTCATCAAGGCAATTCCAGCACAGTTCTTACGTATTTCTTATAAATTTAATCACACTTTTTTTACATTATCGAACAGCATTTTTGGTTTATTATTGAGAGAGGGTGGAACACATAATTTACAAGAAAACTTTTTTTCTTGGTGTACCTCACATTTACAATGAGAAAAAAATCCAAATCATTTTTACAGAAATACAAAAGACGTTTTGTTGAAATTGTCTCTATGACATCACAGATGGTGCCAATCAGTCACTTTTGTCAAATATTCCTTTAAAAAATTGAGCATTTTACAGTGTTTAAACTTTGATTATCACAGATTGTGCACTTAATTTTGTGGGACTTATTATTATACTTAATGTTTTGTCCCAAATATTTAGAATGGGAATAGTTGGCTACAGTAATTGGAAAATATAACGGTGACCCAGATTTAACAGTAGAATGCAATTTGAGGGCCTTTGATATTTGGGAAATAATTACATTAAAGAATTTTAGCTGTATTCCATTGTTAATAGATATAAACACTTTTACACATTTGAAAATTCTAAATAAGTTTGATTTGTCATAACTGCTAGTACTATTAACCAAGTTTGATATGTCACAACTATAAGTACTATTAACTAAGTTTGATTTGTCATAACTATAAGTACTATTAACTAAGTTTGATTTGTCATAACTATAAGTACTATTAACTAAGTTTGATATGTTACAACTATAAGTACTATTAACTAAGTTTGATTTTGATAACTATAAGTACTATTAACTGAGTTTGATTTGTCATAACATAAGTACTATAAACTAAGTTTAATTTGTCATAAGCATAAGTACTATTAAATAAGTTTCATTTGTCATAACCATAAGTACTATTGACTAAGTTTGATTTGTCATAAGCATAAGTACTATTAACTAAGTTTGATTTGTCATAACCATAAGTACTATTAATTAAGTTTGATTTGTCATAACCATAAGTACTATTAATTAGTTTGATTTGTCATAAGCATAAGTACTATTGTGACCATTAAAGGCTGTTCTGCTCAGAATTTGATGTTCTTTCATTTGTAAAATATGTCCATATACTTTTAATGACTTTTCCATGCTAGCTTTAGTTGCTATCTGTCTGCATCACTTTTTTTTTTTGTTTTTGCTTGTGTTTTTAGTACCACACCCTGTCAATAGTTTTCAGTGTCTGAAAAAGTGGAAGTTCATTAACATTGAGGTGGGATTTTCCCACACCACGCACAGGAATCCTCACCAAATACACAGTAAGCAATTATGTTGTAATGTGATATTATAGGTGGAATGGCGAGTTAACAAAATGATTTGGAAATGATGAGTTGACAAAAATGAGTTATTCAGAAGAATATTCTTGGAAGTCTGCACACCAGGGCAATGGGAGAGATTGTCCCTAACCCCTTCAATGCATGGGGTAACAACTGCTCTCTATACCACAAAGGCAACAGATAATGTTTTCTCATTAAAAAATTTTCCACAGCCATATTCTTGTGTACCCTGATTGTGTCTTGGCATGTTATGACTCAATAAGAAGTACCCTCTTCTAGAGTTCTCACCCCACTCCTCCACCACCACCCTTCACCTCCCCTTCCCATTCTCCCATAGTCTTTTCTTGTGCAACATTTTGCTTAGAGTCATTATAGAGAAATTCCATACTTACAATGGTTGCCTCTGTGGTATGGAGAGCAGTTGTTGCCCCATGCATTGAAAGGGTTGGGGACAATCTCTCCCATTGCCCTTGGTGTGCAGGCTTCCATGCTTCCAAGGCAATTCTTCTGGATAACTCATTTTTGTTAATAACTCATCATTTCCAAATCTTAGACAAGAAAATAATGGTAAAAACTTATTCTGATAATGTTATTTCCAGAGTCTGCCCTGTTTTAAGCATAATGTAAAATAAGATCTATGTGTGTTGCTCACTTTTAGTCACCTCTCATCAATCATTCAATCGCTTGAACAAATTTGCAGTTGCCTATGGTTTGCATTTAAAAAAAAAATGTTTCAGAATTCTATAGGACAATGAGATTAAAAAATGGAAACTTGAAATGATGCAGGTTCCTTAAAACAGCTAGGCATGTGCAGTTTTATATGCATGAGTATCATCATATGTTTTCATTTCAAACTGGGTATGCATGGGTGTAGGCAGGGTCACTTCTCAGGAGGAAGGGGTGGGGTGGCAAGAACCCCAAATATTTCCCTGTTACAGTCTGGAAAATTGCACATGTAAATTAATTTTCCTACAAATGTTGCTGCTCATCGGGAAGTGTCATTAATTTTGGGGGTATAATATCTACAATTTTCAGGAAATGGATTTTGGGTAAATATTACCAAATTATCGGAAACTATTAACCAAATTACAGGTGGAAATTTTCTTTTATTTTTACTTTTTTTTTCTTTCAATTTTGTTCTTATAATTTCCAAATTGTCTATCTCTAATGCAAGAAGAAGGTATGCAGTCCCCCCCCCTCCCCTCCCCTCCTTTTCACCCGCTTCCTACGCCACATGTCATCATGCGCTTATTCATATTCTGTAAGGCAAAGTGACAAGTTAAATTATCAAGAATTAAACAACAATAGAACAGTAAATTGGATGCTAGAAACATTAAATGATTGGTTTTTATTTGATAAATGTTTAGTTTAAATGAGGTAGATACTACGCCAAAGTAAGAGTTTATTTTGACACATCCTTGTGTGTTTGTTTATTACTCCCTGCCAGGAGATTTAACATCATGCCTTTATCAGAGGTCTGGGAAGGATGCCCCTAACCCTCCCTCCCTTCCCCATCCCCTCCTCCACCGTGAGGATTAATTTTACCTTCCTTGTTGCATGATATTTTGAACGGTAGAATTAGTGGATTTTGGAACTAAGGTTGAAAAGAGTACAATTGAAGAAAAGTTTCTCGGCAAGTAGTAAATCTCAGAGGGTAACACTCTGTTAACAGGAGATTGCCGATGAGCTGTACCTTATGATGGTAACATTTAACATTGCAATTTTCATGTGTAACTGTGAAATTTTTGTGGTTCTTGAGAGGTCACCATTTCACAATAGTACAATGGCTAAAAGCTGCCCCATTTGGTTGTTTTTCTTCTATTCTTAAACTTCTTATCTTGCAGTTGGAGTATACAGTTACCAGACGACCTTACTTACTAGATTCTGCAATTATTGGACCCACAAAGAACATAGTTCTTGAGGACCCAAAGGCCCTGTCATACATACTAAGAGGTCTGGAACCAACAACTCAATATGCAGTTAATCTGTGGGCATGGACCAGTGTTGGAAGGGGACAGGCTGCTACATTACAGGCATATACTGCACCACCTAGTGGTAGGTTTGTGATTTTTATGGAACAGGTGCAAAGGGCAATGCAAGATGCCTAAGGACAGAGCAAGGCAAGGGCAGATTCAGATAAAGGGGAGCAGGGACAGATTCAGAGGGGGTGGGGAAGGGGTCATGAACCTTCCTAAAGTTTTTTAAATGATATATTTTTTGTAACCATGGTTTATGTAAATTTTCTTCTGCAATTCCTGGAAATTTCATTTCATCTCTTACTTAAAAATTTACTTCATTTTGGGGCATTTGTTCTTCAATTTTCAGGAAATTTCCTTTAATTTTCTGGAAATTTCCAACACTGTTTAAGAAATGTCTTTCAATTTCAGGCAATTTCCTTAATTTTTAGAAAATTTCCTTCAGGAAATTTTCTTTAATGTTTGGAAAATTTTATTTCAATCTGTAGGAAATTTTCATCATTCTTGTGCAATTTTGGGAAAATTCCTTCATTTTGGGGCAATTAATTTTGTTTTAATTTTTGGTAAACTTTCCTCAATTTTTGGAAAATTTCCTTCAATGTTTAAATGGGTGTAGCTTGGAGGAGGGGGCTGACAGGGTCTTACAGCCCCTAATCCCCCCTACCCCACCCCCCACCCCCCAACCCTAAAAAAAGGGAGTAAAATGGTAATGGTAAAAAGGTCCAGAAAATAAGCTAAAAGGTCCAAATATTTCCCTCGGCAAGCCCCCTTCAAAAGGCTGGCTATACCCCTGGTTTGGGATATATCTTTCAATGTTTAGGAAATTTCTTTCATTCTTATGCAATTTTCCTTCATTTTAGGGAGAAATTTTCTTGGAATTTTGGTAAATTTTCATCAATTATTGGTAAATGTTGGCAAAATTTCCAATGATTTAACCAAATTTGTTGTTAATAATTTCCCAATCGAAGAATCAATGAGGAAGGTAAAATCCTTTCAGGGAGTACAGTTCTTTCTGCTCCCCGCTTATAAAACTCTGCACCCTTGTCCTAATATGTTCCATTAATCTTGACAAAACAGGCTCATAAAACACATTATCACATCATCCCTGGTTTGATTTGACTTGGCCCCTGAAAACTAATCCTGGCTCCGCTTCTGGAGCAGGTAAGTCTCCTTCACAAAGTGGGCGGAGGGAGGGCATAGGGGGGGGGGTGCATGGAGCCATACTTTTCCTCCACAAAATAGGGGGACAATGCTTTCCAAAACCTTTTGTTTAACTGATTTTGTTGGGACTTATTTCTGTTTCATTTTTCCAATTTTCCACAGATGTTTAATCTAGTTAGTTAATGTTATGCTTGCTGTAAGTAAATATGTGTTTGTGATCGCTGATGGCTTCAAGAATTTTGGGACGGGAAAACATGATTGGGAGGGGTGTGGGAAGTTGAATATATATATATATATATATATATATATATATATATATATATATAATATATATATATATATATATATATATATATATATTTATATAAATATATATAAATTATTTTTTATTTAAATTAATTTAAATAATAAAAGCATAGAGCGTCTCAGGTTTGATAACCATCAAGATAGAAAAATGAAGTTAAAGCTAAGCTATGGCATCCCTATGTAATGTAAATGCTCAAACTTTTATTTCTACTCATTATGGGTGGGAATCCAAACAACTGAATGCTTTATAAACCAGAGAGAGTGTCATGGGTGTAGCCAGGGGGTGGAACCACCCGATTGACCCCTTCAAACAGTGTAGACTACTATTTTGACACAATTTTGAAAATAATTTATGCCAATTTACGCCTCCCCCCCACCCCATCCAATCCAAAATGCTGGCTACACACCGGGAGTACAAAGTATCATCACATAAGAGCAATAACATGGAACAATTCAATTAACCAAGTTAAGTTGGGTTTTTTCTTCTCTTTTCTTTGCTATTTATAGATCTTTCCTGGCCTACGGATGGGATGGTCCTTCTGTTTGAACGATCCGACGGCAAAATAATACTCACTCTCCCTCCTCTGGATCATTCTTATGCTACGTAAGGAACAAAAATCATTTATTGAACTAATCATAAAATAATTTTTAAGAATGAAGTGCAGGAACTCAGTGGTTATGGGGTTATGCTCATATGCCAAAGGTATCGGGTTTGACTACTATCGTGATCCCATTGTTGTGTTCTTCAGTAAGACATTTAACCCAATTTTTCCAGTCCACTCAGCTGTAAATGAGCACAGCTGAGAAGTTAACTTGAGATAGACTGACGACCAGGGGATCTGTGAGCTCTCACATTTTCATATGCAAAAGAATCGGATATCTGATATGACCCTGATGAGTCATCAGGTCTGATGAGTTATCAGGTTTGATGGGTCGTTATAATCCAAATATGTGTTTACCTTTTTGGTGAGCATGCGAAGCATAATGCAAACCTATGTAATGGGGATTTTGGTCATCCACAGCTTTTCCTGAGATTTGCTCAGAAATGTTCAGGGTTTTTTGAGAATTCCTTAGTTAGCCATTTCACACAAGCCAAAACCCAGTAGAAGAATAGAAACACCTGCTGCCCCAAAACTCTCCCCAAAAATCCTCTCCTTCCTATATCCCACCAACTCTTTACCTACATCTAAACCTCTCCTCTCCCTAACTAACTTATGTTCTCTCTCTTCTCCCTAACTAACTTCTGCCCTCTCATCTTCCTAACTAACTTCTGTCCTCTCCTCTCCCTAACTAACTTCTGCTCTCTCCTCTCTCTAACTAACTTCTGCTCTCTCCTCTCCCTAACTAACTTCTGCTCTCTCCTCTTCCTAACTAAGTTCTGCTTTCTCCTCTCCCTAACTAACTTCTGTTCTCTCTCCTCCCTACCTAACCTATGTTCTCTCTCCTCTCCCTAACTAACTTCTGCTCTCTCCTCTCCCTAACTAACTTCTGCTCACCACACTACCTCTTCAACCTTTTTCTCAATTTGACCATCATTGTGTAAACCTCATTAAACCAACCACCTAAACATTAATCTTTAGATATTCTGTTAATTGTATCTATGTACATCTTCCCTTTTCACAGGGGTTATCTAATAGGTGTGTCACCTAGAGATACCGCATTGCAAATCCCTTTCCTTAATGGTGACGCAAATACAGCAGACTCTTTCATTATCGGGGAAGTATGGAGGTCGGATAAGCCTCAAGAATTTGTCATAGGTGATGGTCAGACATACAATGGTTTTACTAATGCTGCATTGTCCACCGAAAGCAGGTGGAATATCTATGTGGGTGTTATTTCAAGAACAGACGCAAATGTGAGTAGTATAACAGAATTGATCTAATTGAGCTATTTTTTCAAATTATACCTTACCTTCTATGCTATAAATATATGCAATCTGGTCTCAGAGACCTGATTCACCGCACTATACAACCAAAACAAAAAGCTACCGCTATAGCGCCCCTCTCTGGCTGGCATATTGCGACACGTATTCACTTTATTTTTGCGTGTCTACGAGGCAAGATGTAAACCACAAAGATCTCTGGATTTCACTGCTGAAATCCCTGGTTCTATACCCACAAAAGTCTTGATCTTTTTCTGAAGAATTTCCACCTGCTTCCTTGCTACCTAGCCACAGGTGTGAGGTGTTTGGAACCCTTTTCAAGGAAATACAGTTAATATGGTTACTTTTATTGGCCGCCCATCTTGATGTTGGACGGACCTCAGTGTACAGCTTGCATAGACAAGCTACGGAGATTCAGACTTGTTTTTATCTTCATAATGCATATCTTTTACATGTCTGCCTTGTTACAGAGTATCATTATCCCCGGGTGAGCCGTCGAACACCTCCCAGTGAGTTTTCAGTCCTATCCTTGTAGAATATTCTCTCACAAACGAGGCCTTAGCCTAAGGTAATATTTCCTATGCATTTCCTCGTTAGGATATGTTTTACTGTGTATCCCTTATAACATTAAGTCACCCTGCCCCTCATCCAGGTGCTTCCAAGGGTGACCTCGGTTTAACCTGTAATACCCTACTCTGTATTTACACTACCAGTATAATGTATGTACATTTAAAAAAAAAAAATTCTTTTAGGCCGTAGTATCAGTTGGTAACCCACCCCAAGGGTTTTTTTTGTGTTCACCAATGTCTACTATGATGTGCCCACTGATCTGCATTCACATTTTTGGTATTTTTCTTCCCTTTTCAGAACTTTTGGTGAAGAAAAATTCTCAGTTTCAGCAAGAATTCCATGGGGATACATTTTTGTTTAGTCAATTTCTCAGACTTGTGAAAACATATTTGTGGCAAATTGTTTTCTAAAATTGTGGACTTTCAAATTTAATTCTCACTTGGTCTGCCTTTGTGTGTACTGCAGAGAAACTCGTAATGCTTTGTACCGTAGAAGCTCGAGTCAGTCTAGGTAAAGGGGGGTTTGTTTTCTGGTCTTGTACACGGCTGTATTTTTAGAGTCAGATTACTGCCTGTGGTAAGAGAGAGTGTGAAAGAATAGATTTAGCTTAATCTTTAATTCTTAACTCTGAAAACAGTTTGGAGGGCGTCTTGGCTTGACAGTCCTTTTTTACTATTTTCAGTACTACTGCCGCTAATCCTGTGGGTTGATGATTGGTGTAGGGGTGAGGAGCTTGTGTTAGTTTTAGTCTTTACTTACGGACGTATGGCTTATGGCTTCGTAGTTGGACTTTTACTTTCCACACTCGTTCACGGATCAGTTTACGGCTCCTTGCATGGCCTCACATAATTTTCTTCACCGTTAACGGCTCCTACACGGACCTGTTGATGGCTCCACAGCTCCCTAGCTGTAGAGTAAAAATTTCCACGGCCATTCTTGGCCATTAACAGCTGCATAGCCGTATAGAGTTAAAGGCAAGTCAGATAACTTCTCCCAATGGCCGTTTACACCCGTTAACAGTTTCATAGCCGTACCAAGTTAGGTAACTTGAATTATTTTTCCCAATGGCCCTTCACGGCCGTCAACAGCTACACAGCCATATAAAGTTAAAGGTAACTTGATCATTCCCTCATGGCCGTAACGGCTCCACCATATAGAGTTAAAGGTAACTCAGATAACCTTTGATAACGGCCATTTTTGGCTGTCAACAGCTCCATAGTCACTTATAGTTAAAGGGACTTGTATCTCTTCTACGGCCACGGCGTCAAGGGCTCCATAGCCTCTCAAAGATAAAGGTAACTTGAAGTTTATCAATTCTAACGGCTGTTCATGGCCGTTAACGGCTCCATAGCCATACAAAGTTAAGGGTAACTTAGTTAAGCCATCAAGGCAATACTTTTCCATTGGTCATAGACTGTGCAGCCATAGCACCGTACACAGGACCACAGAACACAGTGCTGTTCTATATTAACCTGGCTTCTTGCAAGCCCAGCATAGAAAAGTAAAGTTTAATTACCATTGTGCTAATCATACAACATAAGGGGACCATGAGTAACTTTGATGCCAGACGTTCGCACTCATTGAGTCGCCTTCCTAGCACACAACGCTGCACATGGTGTTAGCAGTTTGTGAAGCACAGAGCGAAAGACACGTACACTGACTGCTACCAGTGTAGCCAGACCACACCACGCACAATGTGCAAGTGTCCTGGTCCGAGAAGTCGTGGATCGCTTTTCGCAAGTTTATGAAAGAAAGTGAAGTTGTAGCCACTGTGCGACGGCTACAGTGCATGGAGAGACAGCAGTCCTCCTCACCACCTCTTCCACCATCTTCTTCCTCAGGCCATCCGCTGGCATCATGCCAGGCAGGTGTCGCCTCTCAGACTTCCTGGTCGAAGTACTCCATCACTTTTGTAGCACTCGATCCCAAGACACTCTTGCAGAACGTTTCAGCGCCCCCCCAACGGGGAGTCGCCCCAACGGGGGCGTCGCCCCCAACGGGGAGTCGCCCCCGGGGGAGTCGCCCCCCCCAACGGGGGAGTCACTGGCATAGCTCTAGGCATAGGCACCGTGGGCGCTCTTCTTCCTCAGCCTCCTCCTACTACCCCACAGGGTGCGAGAAAAGGGGCAAGAGACAAGAGGTCAGCCCCCCCCCCCCCTCGATGAGGGGGCACTCTTATCCAAGCTACAACGCTCCATGCACTTTTGGCTATCCCAGATTTTGGACACCTGCCCACCCTACAAAACAACACGGCCCCTGCAACGGTGCTAGGGACCAAGCCTTCTTCTCCGCCACCCGGCACTGGAGCCAGAGAAAGATGCCCTCGAATTATACCCCTCAGACGAGGAGGATATGTATTAGGAGGGGGAGAAGTTTGAAGATTCAGCGCCCCAAGACAGTTCAGGAGTTCTTACCTCTGCCTGTCCTCACTCCTAAGGTGGCAATGCCTTCCACGATTTCAACTGTGGTCCCAAAAGGGACTACTGATTCTTGCAGGGCACTGGATAAGGTGCTGTTCCCACCAACCCCAGTGAGTCCCTCCTTAAGGGCGACATGGTCTGAAGACTGCTAGAATTTGTATAGAATCTCCTAGCAGTGAGTGATCCCCATTTAGGGCTGCAGGGCCACCTTGCAGCGATGTCTGCTGGCTAGCAGTTCCTCTGCACCCTCCCCCCATTCAGTAGCTTCCAGTGGATTGCTCCCTTACCCAGCGGGTAAGGCATTGGGGGTTATTCAAGACTGGACTGCCTACTCCAAAGACCTGTTCAAGTCAATCATATTCCGCGACTGCAATTATTCAGACCTGGTTTTAGGCTATGGTAACCCCTGAGGAGGTCTGGCGCTTCCTCCCTCACCCTCAGGCAGGGACTTCAGGAAAGGAACTAAGTTCTGTAACCCTGCCATGCAGAAGAGGGAAGAGGCTCTACGGGGTGTCTGGCGGGGTGGGTGACCGAGGGCCTAGACAGCATCTTGGGAAGTGCCCCCCTATTTACGTCAGATAGCCGCACCCTTGCGAATAGGTCTCTTAGACCTGCTTCATGCCATCCAAGACAAGATGGCGAGAGCATCAGCAAGGGTGACGCAGGAGCGTAGGGAGAATGTCATTCCCCTGATGGGCTTGTCTGAGGGTACCTTGACCGGCCTTTGCATTGCCACGGGAAGGTCGGGACCTGTTTGCGGGATGTTTCCAGGACATCTTGTCGTGCCAGTCTGGGCGGCAAGATGACCTCCGGAAGAACCGCAAGTTGATAGTAAAGGCACTACCAGCAAAGGGTTCCCAGCCCAACCCCAGGCGGGGTAGGACACGGGCGGTTTCTTTCTCCAAATCCCCTAGTTCCACTGCCTCCCAAGACAACTCAGGTTAGTCTGGGAAGGTCTCAGTGACTTCGTTGTAAACGCTCCTCCCCTTCCGCCTAAAGGGCATCCTCCTCCAGCAATGGGAAGCAGCTTAAGCAGCACTTTCGATATGGAGCTGCCTAGTCGGGGGCATGTGGGAGATTTCCACAGAGAGTGATCCCAAATAACCACAGATTGGTGGGTACTGTAAGAAGGGCACAAACCGGAGTTCCCTCCCCCTTCCAATGGGGGAATCTCCCATGAACACGTACAACGTTACACGGAGAGATCAAAGAAGTAACAAGAAAAAGGGCAATTACCTCGGTACCATCGTTACTAAAAGACTTTTTTATGTCCACCTTCTTTCTGAACCCCAAGAAAGGGGATTCGTGGCAGCAAATCTTGAACCTCAAACCACTGAATGAGTTCACCCTCCCCACGAAATTTAAAATATAGACACTGCACAGTATTCTCCCTATTTTACATGGCATGTACACACCCATGCCAGCCACAGAAAATTCCTCACCTTCATGTTCAAGGGAACCTTTTACATGTTCAAGGCTTTCCCCTTGGGTCTTCTGACTGCACCTTGGGTGTTTACCAGGGTGACAAGGGTCGTAGTGGCCTACCTGCGCAAGCAGGTAATCACCACTTTTGTCCTATCTGGATGATTGGCTCATCATTGCAAATGACCCACTGCTAGTGGCCAGACACACGGACACCATGATTTCTGTAGCCCAGAGACGGGGTTGGTTGACCAACCGCGAGAAGTCGGACCTAGTTCCCTCTCGGACCCCAAACTATTTAGGGGCGACCCTGGATTTCTCCAAAGGCCTGGTCACTCCTGCCCTGGCGAGGGTTGCCGCTGTGAAGGCAGGGCTGAACCCTTTCCTTTTCAAATCAATCATCCTCACTGGCGAGGGCATGGCTGGTTTTCCTAGGTTACCTAGCCAGCCTTGTGGACATGGTCACCAGGTGCAAGTTCCACATGAGGAACTTCCAGTTTCACCTCTGGGGACATTTCCTCCCATCAGAGAGGGACCTGCTTCCCCAGTCCCACTTTCCCTGGACGTGGCCCCATACCTATGGTGGTGGTGTGACCAATGCCACGTTATGCAAGGAGTGACTTTTCCTCCCCTCCAAGCCATCGGTGATAATCGTCGGGCTTGGGAGTGCATTGAGACCACTCTCTGGTTGCCAGGATCTGGTCGGGATTCTGGTACCAGCAGCACATAAACCTGCTGGAACTGGAGGCAGTATGCCGGGTTCTGGTACGCTTTCTGCCACAGATCAGAGACAAGATGGTTCTTGTTCGCACAGACAACACCACGGTAGTGGCATATGTCAGCAAGCTAGGAGGTACAAGATCCAGAACGCTCTGGCTCCACACCAAATCACTAATGCGAGGCGTATAACGTTTGTCTCCAAGCAGTTCACTTGCCAGGCAAGGAGAACACGCTAGCAGACCTCCTATCACATCTGTAGGGGGCGCCCACATAGTGCCGCTCCATTCCCAGGTGGCCAAGACCATTTGGTCTACCTTTGGTCACCCGAACATGGACTTATTTGCCTCTCTGACCAACCACAAGTTACTAAGTTTTTGCGCTCTGACCCCCACCCCAAGGGTGTGGCAGGTCAACACAATAACTATCTGGTGGGACGTCTTCGTAGGCTACACCTTCCCACCATTCGCTCTCGTCCCAAGGGTACTGGACAAAGTAGAGCGAGATCAGTGCCATTTTCTACCAATGGCAGCCCCCAACTGGCCAGGCCAGTGCTGGTACCCACACCTGCTGAGACTAAGTAGCTGGGTATCCCTACGAGCTCCCAAACCGCACGGACCTTGTATCCATGCCAGGGTCGGACGAGCTCCACTACATTAGGGGGGCACTACATTTGACTGTGTGGTTGCTGTCCACCAATCAATGCTTTCACAGGATCTTTTGCAGGACGCTGCCTAATGGCGGCACAGTCCCGAAGGGCCTCCACCCTGGGCGTGTATAATTGAAGACTGGGAATCTTCTGAACCTGGTGCAATAAGAGAGTGTCTTTTCCATATCCGCGACTATAGGGGTCATAGCTGATTTCCTCATGCATCAGTTCAACCTTGAAAAGTGTGCAGGTTGTCCTAGACACCTTAGCCAATCCACCGTTTGATCCTCTCGCCTCCTGTCCCTTGAAAGAGATCACCTTGAAAGCGGTGTTCCTACTTTTAGTGGCCTCCGCAAGATGGAGGGGGCGATCTCAACCTTTCTCTAGGGACAGGACACATGCTTGAGTCAGGGGGAGCCTTTTATTTCCGGACACTTTCTTCCTGGCCAAAAGTCAGACTTTGGAGTTCTTGCCAGGGGCAATTTTTTCCCGTCACTTTCAACCTTTTCAGACACGCAAGAGGACAGGGTCTGATCCCAGTCCGTCTTAAATATTATATAAAGCGTAGTCAGTCACTTAGAGGCGACTTTCAGGTACTTTTCATATCTCTACAAAAAACACATCGCGCCTGTGTCAACGACACCTTTTCGCGTTGGATTGTGCAGGCAATCACGTTTAATTCCGCGGCCCTAGTGAGCATGCGAAGGCACACCAAGTGCACAGTCTAGCCGCATCCAAGGTCCTCTTTGGGGAGGCACCCATTAATGAGCACAGCGGTAGGAATACACCAGCAACCTTTGTGTCAGCCTACTTGAAAGAACTACCTGTGAACCAGGTGAACATCGCAAGATCAGTTCTGTCAAGACTGAACAAGATCAGCCACTAAGGTGAGCTATCATGCTGTTTTTCCTAACATTTACGTACAGTAGTATGTATGTTAAGTTGTATCGATTTTCTTTTAAATCACTACAGAATCACGTAACTTTGCACTGTCGCTCGAGCGAGTGTTAGAGTCTGAGACAGCTTGTACCTTTGAGAGTGATTCACAAGATTCAGCGGTCGCAGCAACTGAGTCCTGAACCCCTCACATCAGTTCCGTTGCAATCTGATTGCGTATATTTAGATTATAGAAGGTAAGGTACAATTTTAAGTAAATTCACATACTTGGTTAAGCAAGGGTATTTACAAGAATTGTACTTACCTTCTATGTATCCCTCCTGCCTCCGCGGTGGTTCAGTCTTTGGTGGTAATGCAGTAAATTCATGTCGCAACACGTGAGCCACAGTAGGTGGGCACTATAGTGGTAGCTTTTTGTTTTAGTTGTATAATGCGGTGAATCAGGTCTCTGAGACCATATTGCATAGATTTATAGCATAGAAGGTAAGTATAATTCTTGTAAATACTCCACGAACTAAGTGGGGTGAGTTTATTATTAGAAGATAAAATGTTTTGTTGTTAAGTATCTTTGACAGTGTAAACATGAGATAATATTTGAATGGCCATCTATTGTGATTAAAATGAGTTGGCATTATTTTATGTCTCTGAAGGAATGGACAGAAAGTGTTTGATCTTAAGTTATTTTGGACAGACGGGGTAGGGGTGAGGCCAGAAACGGGGTAGGAGTGAGGGTGTAAGCCAGGAAACATTCGACCAGTTTCTTCATGTAACACGACAGCTTCGTCCATAATTCATCAAGATACAGGAATAGTCTATGAACATAGTAGAGGTACATGTGAATGGTGAATGTGCAAAGGTCATCGACATAAAACCAGCATCAGAATGTTCAATGGCAACTGATGAAAACAAAGGCCATTGACTCTCTTCAAAACCACATACCCATGCTTAACACCATCCTAAATAAATGCCTAAATAACCTTGCTTAAAGTTCCCTTATGAAAGTAGATATTTTGTTACACTGAATATTACAAGATTACATGCAATAAGACATCAGAATATGAATTTTTTTGTCAAACATACAAAAAATCAACCAGGCATGACTTTGACAAGTGCTCCTCTAGATTGAGGTAATATGTCTTGAGAGGAAAGGGACTCATAACCCAAGTAGTCTATGGCATAAGATGCACACCAAAACATAAGAAATCAATTCTGAGAAGAGGGATAGTTAGACTAAAGGCTAAAATACCACTCTACCACACAAATGTATATCACTCCAAATGTATTTGCGAAAAACTTGTATTTACAAGAGCCTTTACTTCGACTTTACTAATGTGACTTAATCATTTTGTAAGTTCTGCAGCGATTAACCGTTTCTTAGTGCTAATTTGTTAACTTTGAAGCAATGTCAGTCTATCTTATAAAACGAAGGTTCAAGTAAGTAGTTTATTTTTGTTTAAGTAAGTGGTTGATTTTTGTTCAAGTAAGTGGTTGATTTTTGTTCAAGTAAGTGGTTGATTTTTGTTCAAGTAAGTTGTTGATTTTGTTCAAGTAAGTTGTTGATTTTGTTCAAGTAAGTGATTGATTTTGTTCAAGTAAGTGGTTGATTTTTGTTCAAGTAAGTGGTTGATTTTTGAACTGTTAGTGGGAGACCTATGAAATGGTCCCTCAAGTTGTTTTTCTTGTGCATGAATTGCAATGTACTGTTACATCATTGAAGGTATTTTTTTTGGCTTTCAGAATTTCGCTGTAGTGTGGAACCAAGAACCTCTGAGAGGTAAGTTAACCACACCTAAAGGGTCATGTCTAGTTTTTGTTCTTATGGGGACTTAAAGCCCTTTAAGGTGTACATCTTCCTAACTTGGTCTAAAAGTTAAGCTTCTTGATCCTCCGAAGTTGTAGAAATTGGTCCAAACTTTAAGATTATTAACCCTCAATTATAAACTAATTTTGGTCTAAAAAGTTGAGGATTGTTGGTCCAAAATTGAAGATTTCTCTTCAAAAATTGGAGATTATTGATCCAAAATTGGAGATTTTGGACCAAAATTGAAGATTGTTGGTCCAATATGGAACTTATTTGTGCAAACTGGAAAAGTTTCGATCCAAAATAAACAATATTTCAGTCAATGAAAATCTCTGTTTTCTATGATTCATTTGATATTTCACTTAATTTTATTTATAGCTTTGACAAAATTTGGGTGGCTATATCCCTAGCCTCCAATAGTGCCCCCCCCCCCTCCCTTTCTTAGACATGCCACTGCACAAATCACAATACAAAATGCCTCCAAGACCTCAGGAGTCTGAATGGGATTACTAGAGCTTGATAAGCTCAAAATTCTCTAAGGACAAAATATGAGCAAAGTGAACTATTTGTAGAAGGTTGAGAGCACCAGAAGCAAGGGCGGTGGGAAGGGGGCATGACACCCCTTTATATGAGCAAAGTGAACTATTTGTAGAAGGTTGAGTAGCACCAGAAGCAAGGGCAGTGGGAAGGGGACATGGTACCCCTTTTATATGAGCAAAGTGAACTATTTGTAGAAGGTTGAGAGCACCAGAAGTAAAGGCAATGGAAGGGGGCATGATACCCCTTTATATGAGCAAAGTGAACTATTTGTCGAAGACTAAGTAGCACCAGAATTCATCCACAACAAAACATGGAAATTTGTAGCACTGTAGCAAAACATACAAAGATATTTAAAAAGTATATATAAATATAAATGTTATAGTAATAAAAGTTTTAAAAAAAAACGTAAATTAGGAAAAATAAAAATTTCGGTAAATATCATTAAATGGTAATAAAAATGACGTCCAACAGATGCACAATAAATATATATATATATATATATATATATATATATATATATATATATATATATATATATATATATATATATATGTATGAATATATATATATATATATATATATATATATATATATATATATATATATATATATATATATATATATATATATATATATATATATATATATATATATATATATATATATATATATAGGCCTATATATATATATATATAGGATATATAAATATATATTTATAGGCCTATATATATATAGGCCTATATATATATATATATATATATATATATATATATATATATATATATATATATATATATATATATATATATATATATATATATATATATATATATATATATATATATATATATATATATATATATATATATATATATATATATATATATATATATATAAATATATATTTATATATATATATATAGATATATATATATATATATGTATATAGGCCTATATATATATATATATAGGACCTATATAAATATATATTTATATATATATATATATATATATATATATATATATATATATATATATATATATATATATATATATATATATATATATATATATATATATATATATATATATATACAAATATATATATATATATTTATATTTATATATATATATATATATATATATATATAGGGCTAGGGTATGATGGGATGGTATGTGGAACAGTGGGTGGGATGACAGGTGCGACAGAGGGTGGAAAGCATGTTATTTGTTATTAGCAGTGAGGGGATTTGTATCATTTGTGATGTTTGGTTTTATTTCCTTTACAATCAGTTGATTGATTATACATTAGTTTTAGTTATTTTTAACAAAACCTTTATGCAACAATTTTCTGTGATGGAATGAAAATATGTTTTGCCAGTTGTTTTTTATAATGAAATTTTAGTCTTTTTCTTAATCGTCTCACCACCTTATATCACTCCTTCCTCAGATCCAAGTTGAACTATGGTAATTACATCTATAGCTCTGCCCTAAGTTTTACTTAAGACACATCGAAGTCATTAAAAACACTGCCCTAAGGGTCTTCCTTGGTGCCATCCAAACTACCCCCATTATCAGCCTTCATGTAGAGGTCAATGACCCCCCCCCTCCCGTTGGCTTTAGGTGCACCAAGACCAGTTTCTCTATTGCTCTTTGCATCCTCACAGACCCGCGAAACTGCTCTCCTTCCTTCACCAACCTTTTAAAACTCAGCAAATTTATCCTTCCCCCTTTTTTGGATCCAGATGCAATCCCACCTCCCTAAAGCCAACATTAACATTTTCTATATAGCCAGGCACACAATCCCTCCTAACCCCACCTGGGTTATTCCTCCCCTTCAAGTTTTCCTAGGCCTCGCCCTTTTACACAAAATTCCTTCACAACCCAACTTTTGTTTTTACTCCAAATACTGCCAACTCAGTAGACACTTCCACAACTACTCCTTCCTCTTCATCGATGGCTCCACATAAGAGGGCTCCTCTGCAGCCCGACAAAACAAAACAGTAACCTTATTGTGGAATACCTCCATAATATATGACAGAAACAAATACAACTGGGATATCTGGAATATTTCACGAGATATTGAATTCATAAAGTTACAACAAATCTTTTTGAAAATTTCTGGTGTAGAAAGTTTACTGTAGATAGCATCACACCCTAACATTCTTAATAGCTGTGAATGTATTGTTAAAAGTTACAGGTGCTTAACCCTGGTTTCTTTGGCATAAGCGGATGAGGGCACATTACTTCCCAGGACAGGTCAGCAGTCCATGGCAGGTCAACTCCCCAGCAAAGCTCATTTACAGCTGAATGACTTTAGAGCAAGAAGAATGAAGTGAAGTGTCTTGCTCAAGGACACAATGCAGCACTTATGACGAGAGTCAACCCAGTACCTCTGCCAGCAAGACTCTTAATACTTGTTAATGTATTGTTCTGGAAATTGATTTATCCATTCCACACCAGTCGTTTCTACACAAATGAGAATTTAAGCTTGAACATCTCCTTAGTGCAGCCTCTTCACCATTTAGTATCTTTTAAAATCCTCTTTTAACAAAGCTCCCATAAGAAATGATTATCTAATCACCCTTGCAGGCATCAATTTTGAAAGAATAGCGGATATATTTTTTTTTACCATGATTTTCTCTCGGATTAGTCATTTAGCATCTCTACTTCTGTTTCTTCCTACTTCCGAAATAAGATGCATAGTTCTCAATATTTATCACGCCTGATCTTTATTTGGACTGTTGCAAATCATCTTGCAGTTGAAATTAATTTATCTAATTTATTTCCAATTGACTTGAAAGTTGGGAAATAAAAAAAAATGTAAATAACCTCCCTCATCACTTTTTCAACTGGGCTATGCTAGGAATACCAGAGGCTGTGGTCAATGCCATAAGTGCACTCTACATCAACTCAAAAAGTGCAGTAATGGTAGATGGCAACATATCTGATTCTTTTGATGTCTCCACCGGAGTTCTACAGGTTGATGTTCTGGTTCCATTCCTATTCATAGTGTTAGTAGACTTTCTACTAAAGAAGGCCACCTCTGAGTTCGACTCATGGAGTTGTAACACATCCTTGCCGCTCCAGTCGTTATCAAGTTTAGAAACAGTTAACAACTTGGATTTTGCTGATGATATTGCTCCGTTAGAATCCACTATTCCCCACTATGGGCCCAGTTGACAAGAACTGCAGTGCAGCAGAAGATCTTGGCCTCATAATAAGCGCATCCGAGACTGAGTATGTGGCTGTTACTTGCCATCCCCATCCAATACTTCAAGTATATGGTAAACCCATCATCCATCTTTCAGATTTCAAAAGACGAAGGCATTAGCATGGTGCACTCTGGAAACTGGAGCATCTGTGGAGAAGTCCCCAACTATCCATCTCCGCAAAAGTGAAATTATTTTACACTACCTGTGTGACTATCCTGCTCTATGGCTGTGAATCCTGGGTGTTGTCCCAGGATATGGAGTGCAAAATCTATGCTTTTGCTACCTCCTCCTGCTTTAGGATTATTCTAAATAACAAATGGAGAGATTGTGTCTCAAATGCCAGCATATATGACATGACCAATACTGAGCCTCTTATCCAATGTGTAAGGAATTGCCAACTGATCACACATTCTTTGTCTCCCAGAGGAGGTGCCTGCTAGAAGATATGCTCTCTACATTCCATTCCAATTCATGGCAAAAGAAGTCCGCGACATCCATGCACCTCTTATATTAACTACATCCAACGTATGTTAGGGTATGATGAAGACATCCAACAGAACAGCTAGACACACTTGCCAAAGATCGCTGTGCATGGAGAAATCTTGTGGTCACCTGATCCGCAGCTGATGGATGAAGATGATGAGCTAATAAATTTTTGTGCTCGACCTCTGTAATAATCTTTTAAATACTATACCAAGAAAGATATTATAAAAATTCTCCGAGCTTTTAATGTGATGCAAATTTGTTTTAAAAAGGTTTGCCATGGAACTTATTTTCTTTTTTGTCTCTTCAAGGAGAACCTGGAATCTCTGCTGGTCTTCTTGTTTTTATCGTCTTCCTGATCTTGGTGATTGTCGTTGTCATTTTTGTTGTGGTGGTCATGAAAATTCAAAACAGGTAAGTCATAGTCATTGAAGAAAGAAAATAAACAAGTTGATCATTACTAAAAAGATTACCCCCTGTGGCATAGTCTTGTTAGAAGGGGCTCCCCACCCACCACCACCACTTTTTCAAAATTAACATTCTTAAGGTCCCTTGGGCCCCAACATTTTGGATGTTGACATCAAAATCACAATACGACTCCACCACTTCACCCCCACTATTGTCATAAAGAAATAGGAAGGGGGGGAATACCCCAAACAGAAGATTTGAAAATTATAAATCATAAATTAAAATAGGTTAAACATGGACCATTTTAGAGCGTTTTTAAATCTCAGGCATCAATTTACATATCTAATGCAATTTTGTGACCGTGGTATTTCCTTTTGTCAATCCTTTGGTATCAAATGTTGATTATCATTTTTGAAGTGATCAGTGGCAGTGCTACGGGGGCAAATATTCTGGGGGCAAGTGGAGGCAAAGTGATCTCGTGGGGAATTCCCCCTCCCCCATGTGATGCAAGTGGTGCAGCAAATTCTAACAATGTCAATCTTTAATTGCCATGTCCCAATTCAATTCAAGCAGGAACCCTCTCGCACCATTTGCAGATTTATGATATAAATTTTCAGGCGAGCTTTTAATCCAATCCAACTTCACAATTTTGAGTTAATTAAAAACTTATTCAACTTTTATCAGCCATATTTCAAAAACTAAAAAACACTAATCAAACACTAATTGACTCGGATTGTAATGCTCTTTCAGTTATCCTTTCTGGGTTGAATGATTGACAGCTTGTTTTAACCAATCACCACACGAATTTGCCTAGCAACAAAATCTGCATAACTAAGTGGGGGCAAACATCCTACACGGTACTGGTACATACAGCTAGTTAGCGGCGCGCTCTTCTGTAGTCATACAACTTACTTACAAAACAAATTTCTGCACACACGGACTGAGTCCCAGCAAATTGGTGAGCAAAAATTGCGCTTTCGGGCCCGCTGCTTTATCAACAGAACAGTTAGCAAACTGAATTTTGTTCATCCTATTTGCTAAAACTCACATAAATATTTGGAGAAGTGCCATAAATGAATCAAAGCTTGCGGCGGGCCTCGCGAATTTCTAACTGTCAATGCATTGGTAATGCACGATTGTGGATTTAAGGTTTGTTTGCCCATATAGTTACCGCATTGCTATGGTGGACATGGCCTATTTGGAAACCTAAAAAGGTTAATTAGAAATTGCTACATGGCTCTTTCAGTTCTTCACAGCCCCACCTTTATTTCTTTTCTCTTTTCTTCTTTATTTTACAGGAAGAGCAACTTTCTTGCCAACGGAAACAATGACATAAGCTTGAAATAAGATAAACATGTACTTATGTATGGATCAATGGACAGTCATATAAACTATATGGACCATTTAAATCAATTTTAGCGAACATGATTATGTCATTACTTCAACCAATCAACTGCCCGGGGAATTGTCCCTAAATTTATTTCCCAACGAATCGGCAGCAGTTGCTGGAAAAAAGAGTTTATATTCCCCTGCATCTCACATCTACCTACTGTGGTGTAGCGGTTATCATACCTGTCTACAGACCACGAGGCCCCGGGATCAATCCTGGATTGCACCACAACTGGTTATCAAAGGCCGTGGACATTGACTTGGTTGTCGATGTTATGTCTGTCCGTACGCCGTACCTGTATTCTCGTCCGGGTCGTATGAAGCGTTTCGTGATAGCATTTGTACTATCATAATCGAATACGCAGGCGACGACCCCGTCATTGTAATTGTGTGTTCAACTCTCTCTCTCTCTGTCTGCATCTTACACTTCACCACTTGTATTTCCCTGTACCCCACACTTCACCACTAGACAGTTTGGTAAGAATCAAGGGTGAGAGAGCAGAGGTCAGGTAATTCCCCTGCACCTCAAATGTTGGTCCAAACGCTGTTAAACTGCAGTGGTTAATACTGGAAGCATCAATGACAGACTGTGGACGGGCATTCCATCCAGACACAACTCTGATTAAAAATTACTATCTCCGTATATTCAGTCTTGAATACTTGGAACAAAGTTTTATAGAATGACCTTTGGTGAATGAAATGTCACTCAAATCAAACCAGACTTGAGTGTTAACTCTCACAACCTTTTAAAATCTTCAAAACCTCTATCAGATCTCCTCACAGTCTTCTGGTAAACAGTGTTGTGAGTTGTAGAGAACAACGCCTTGCCTCAAAGTCAAATGCTGCAAAGCAGGATTCATCCAAGTAAATCCCTGCTTTTTCAATTAAATCAACATCACCTTTAAAATATTCGTTCCAAACTTGAAAAGCGAATTCGAAATGAGACCAAATAAGAGATTTGTAAAGCTTTAGATGAATATTCCCATGGATTTTTATTTTTTCATAGATAGAGAAAATTAGTAGAAACAAAGTGGTGAAAAAATTAGGTTAATATCTTTTCCGTTTAAAAGTTATAACAATTAAAGGAATATTTCCTAGAATTTCATTTTTCCATAGATAGAGAACATTAGTAGAAACAAAGTGGTAAAAAATTAGGTTAATATCATA
Organism: Chiridota heheva; assembly: GCA_020152595.1. Taxonomy (NCBI): domain Eukaryota; kingdom Metazoa; phylum Echinodermata; class Holothuroidea; order Apodida; family Chiridotidae; genus Chiridota; species Chiridota heheva. The sequence continues at coordinate 120,231 of JAIGNY010002470.1, forward strand.
ATCCGTGTAGAAGTTATAACAATTTAAAGAGTAGGAAAACGTTTTTGAAAACACCTCGTACAGTATATGTCCTTCAGATTGGTGATGTCATACATAAATTTAATCACAATTGTTTTACATTATTGAACAGCATATTTGGTTCATGATAGAGATAGGGTGGAATATATAATTAACAAGAAAACATTTTTTTCTTCGTGTACATCACATTTACAATGATTAAAAACTCCAAATCATTTTTAAAGAAATACAAAAGACGATTTGTTGAAATTGTCTCTATGACATCACAGATGTTGCCAATCATTCACTTTTGTCCACTTTGTTTCTAAAAGTTGTCTCTATCATATATGGAAAAATGAAAATCCATGGGAACATTCCTTTAACATTAACTCAAGTTCCTTTGTGTCTAAAGTTCTGTATATCATTCCCAGAATAATTTGCTCTTTTAACACATGCAACAACCTGGCCATTTACTTTAAGTGAGCTCGAAACAGTAACACCAAGATCCTTTTCTTAATTCACAGCATCTAATAGTTGTCCATTTATTAAGAAGTTATAGCATAGATTATTATGACTGAAATGTAGAACCTTGCACTTCAATGCTAATGTTGAATAACCTTTGCCATGTCTCAGACCAAATATGCAGCTTATTAATATCATTCTGTAAAGATGAAACATCACTCTCATCCGCGTTGCTCCTAAAAACTTTAGTATCATAAGCAAGTTTAAAACATGGCTATATACATCATCGTCATGTAATGTAGTTTATAAATATTAAGAAGAAAGTGGGACCAAGGACTGAACCCTGTGGAACTCCACTAGAAACTGGCATCCATGTTGCCATTTAGAGCAAACTCTGTCTTCTTCCTTCTAACCAGGCTGCATGAGATCCAAAAGCTCACTGACCCAGATATACCGTGAGCCTCTAGTTTGGAAAGAAGTCTTTGGTGGGCACCTTATCAAAAACTTTAGCTAATTCAAGATAAATGACATCTACTGGATATCCTTTGTCAACTTTATTTGGTACATATTCACAGAAAGTTAGCAGATTTGTGAGCGTTTAATGGTCTTTCATAAATCCATGCTGAGAATCCATCAGTGTTTGACAAGTGCATCCTGTATGAGCCTCTTTTTTGTAAACAACATATGTTAATGTCTGATAATGATCGTATGATTAGTATTTGAAAACAATTTGTTTTTACGGTTTGTCCCATACCCTGCACGAATTGTGCAGAAGTATTTGATTGGTAGATCAGATTCCACAGTATATGATGGGCCATTATGAACATGATGGGCCATTATGGATATAATGGGCCATTCTGGACATGATGGGCCATTCTGGACATGATAGGCCATTCTGGACATTATGCGCCATTGTGGACATGATGGCCCATTATGGACATGGTGGGCCATTATGGACATGGTGGGACATGGTGGGCCATTATGGACATGGTGGGCCATTATGGACATGGTGGGCCATTATGGACATAATGGGCCATTAGAGACATGATGGGCCATTATGGACATGGTGGGCCATTATGGACCTGATGCGCCATTACGGACATGCGCCATTATGGGCCATTGTGGACATGATGGGCCATTATAGATATTATGGGTCATTATTAACGTGATGGGCCATTATTGACATGAGGGGCCATTATTGACATGATGGGCCATTATGGATATGATGGGCCATTATGGACTTGAATTTTGGCCATATGACGTTAATCAAAACATTTTTTACAGAAATTGCTGATGCAGATTTGAAATGGTGATGGTCTGTAAGATTCAAAGAGTGCTGAACTAGTATCAACATCTTTTTTGTGTATGTAAAATGTCTTTATGTATCTGTAATACAATGTTGTACGTTTACTTGAATTGTTTTAAGGAACGCTTGGTTACAAAACGTGAGGCTGTTTTACCAATATAATAGAAGGGATTCCATCTCTAGATTGATGGTGCTTATAACTGACCACAATGACTCGCAATTATGACTCACATGTTAAAAGAGTGACAGGTCTGTAGTAAAGTGACTCACCCCTGAGTCACTAGTGAATAACAGTAAGGTTCATTAACTCATAAGTGAGTCAATGTTTAATTTGTTAATGACCATGCTGACGGTAGTAGGGGGTAATCAAATCATAAAACTGACCAGTGCATTAGAATTTGGGCCAGTAAATATCTTGCCTGAAGTTCAAACTTTTAACAAAGTGTGTTTTTATTTTTATTGAGAAACCCTTCATATTTTTGATGAATGATATCTAAATGTTTTAGTGGTCAATCTTTTATGATTGAAGACAATAATTTAAAGAGAATTGTGAAGAATTGTATTGATATACTGTTCTGTTTAGGAAATACAGAGTATAATTTTTTTTTTTTTTTTTACTCATTTTCAAGCGATTTTACTCAAATATTTTCAACAGAGCCCTCATCAAAAATTTGAATTTATGGAAAGAACTATTCGAGCTCTTTCTAATGATACCAGAATCACTGTTGTGGGCCTATTTTGACGTAGCAAGATAAAAAAAATTAAAATACATGTCCAGATTAGTCGTTTCATGACCACATGGGCTTAGAAGGGTTAACTCTCTTTTTTTTCTTTTTTACTTGACTCTGTTCTAGTACTCTCCTGACATATCCAATCATTGTAAATTAAAAAGTGTATATTCGACAACTTTTGTAAAAGATATACAAGAACTCTCACAGGGTTGTGATGTCACTGCAGTCGGTTTTCAGATAATCATTGCATAAATCTGATTGACCTTTATACTATTCATCTCTATAACAGAATGATATTATCTCGCCAATTTTCTTTCTTTTATGGCCTCAATCATATGTGATGAACATGCTGGAATACTAAGGTTATCATTTTAATTAATTTTTTGTTGTAAAATATGGCCTTTATTTCTGATGCATATCATACTTGGTTGTATATTTATATGGTTTGTTAACTTCTGGAATTTAAGCCAGAACACATATATCAGAGCAATTCTTAATCCTAAGTGAGTATTTTACCTCAGAATCCTTGATTTTGTTATGTGATTTTTATAGTTCTGTGCGGTTCTCACACCTTGCAGTGTACAGTGATGTCATAACTGCAGATCCAAGAAAATGTTTATTGTCTCTTTTAGAATTATTGGAATCATTCTTATGTATAATTATTGAGATGGATTATACCATGCACTTCACAAGAAAATACTTTGCCATCTGCTTATGTACCTTGCACTCTAATTGAAAGAAAGATTTATTCATCTGCTTATGTACCTTCCTTGCACTCTAAATGAAAAATGTACCTTGCACTCTAAATGAAAGAAAGATTAATTCATCTGTTTATGTACCTTGCACTCTAAATGAAAAATGTACCTTGCACTCTATATGAAAGAAAGATTCATTCATCTGCTTATATACCTTGCACTCTAAATGAAAAATGTACCTTGCACTCTAAATGAAAAATGTACCTTGCACTCTAAATGTAAGAAAGATTGATTTATCTGCTTATGTACCTTGCATTCTAAATGAAAAATGTACCTTGCACTCTAAATGAAAGAAAGATTCATTCATCTGCCTATGTACCTTGCACTCTATAATAAAAAAAATGTACCTTGCACTCTAAATGAAAAATGTACCTTGCACTCTAAATGAAAGGAAGATTCATTCATCTGCTTATGTACCTTGCACTCTAAATGAAAAAAGTACCTTGCACTCTAAATGAAAGAAACATTCATTAATCTGCTTATGTACCTTGCACTCTAAATGAAAGAAATATTCATTCATCTGCTTATGTACCTTGTACTCTGATTAAAAGAAAGATTCGTTAATCTGCTTATGTACCTTGCACTCTAAATGAAAGAAAGATTCGTTCATCTGCTTATGTACCATGCACTCTAAATCAAAGAAAGATTCATTCATCTGCTTATGTACCTTGCACTCTAAATGAAAGAAAGATTCATCCATCTGCTTATGTACCTTGTATTCTAAATGAAAGAAAGATTCATTCATCTGCTTATGTACCTTGCACCCTAAATGAAAGAAACATTCATTAATTTGCTTATGTACCTTGCACTCTAAATGAAAGAAAGATTCATTATCTGCTTATGTACCTTGCACTCTAAATGAAAAATGTACCTTGCACTCTAAATGAAAGAAAGATGCATTCATCTGCTTATGTACTCTAAATGAAAGAAAGATGCATTCATCTGCTTATGTACTCTAAATGAAAGAAAGATGCATTCATCTGCTTATGTACTTTAAATGAAAGAAAGATGCATTCATCTGCTTATGTACTTTAAATGAAAGAAAGATGCATTCATCTGCTTATGTACTTTAAATGAAAGAAAGATGCATTCATCTGCTTATGTACTCTTAATGAAAGAAAGATGCATTCATCTGCTTATGTACTTTGCACTCTAAATAAAAAATGTACCTTGCACTCTAAATGAAAAATGTACCTTGCACTCTAAATAAAAGGAAGATTTATTCATCTGCTTATGTACTCTAAATGAAAGAAAGATGCATTAATCTGCTTATGTACTTCAAATGAAAAAAAGATGCATTTTCATTTTATAGAAATTTATAAAGAATTATAGTATATTGTGAAATTAACAATAAAAAAATTGATATTCATATGAAGAATTTATTTCTTTTAATTTCGCCATTGATAAACCTTTCAAAATGTCTTTCTATAGCTGAATGAGAGTCGAGTATGTAAACAAGGTTAATAAAAGACCGATTTCTTTCAACCTTTGGAAGAAGGTTAAAGAATAATTACATACAAAAATGGGAGCTATTCATTGGATGAAATTTGTGAACCATTTTGGATTTTGAGGCTTACAAGTTTGGATTATCAGGCTTACAATTTTAGATTAGCAGGCTTACAATTTTGTAAAATGGATAATTTTTACAGATGACTATTTTGTTGCTAAGCTTGCTATTTTAATGATTTTAGTAGGTATTCAAATAGTTTAACTAATGTTGCCTTAGTGTTAAGTCGTTTTAGAAGTACTTCACTTAAACAAAAGGCATGTCTAGCTGAAAGGGGCGTTTGAAATACTTTTGTCATTCCTACATACTTCTGTCATTCTAAATATAAATGTGTGGCCTTGTATAATAATAAACAGATTGTATTCTTGTATGTCAAGCTGTGGGAGAAGATTAAAGACCATGTAACAAAATACAGATTTGTAAGGTTTTTATTTTACTTTATTTTTTATAAACTTGTGGTATTTTAGTTTAATTCTGTTGAAAGTAATTTTAAAACGTGCTGTTCATACACTTGTTTTTACACTTGTGTGATTGGTCAAGAGGAGACGGGCGCTTGCATGCAAAAAGGGCAAGAGGTCAAAGGGCAAGAGGTCAGAATTCATAAAAGGGCACTTTTAATTCTATGACGTCACTTTAATTAACATGGTGAGAAACAAATCATATTAGCATGCCTGTGGAAATGGCGAAATGAAGAGCATTGGCACTTAATGTAATGGAAACGAGTCGATAAAAAAGGAAACTTTCCACAAATGGAATTTCTTTCTCCCTGCCTTTGTGCAATGAACAGTGGCGGTGCTACAGGGGCATTCCCCCACAAGAGACCCCCTCCCTCATGTTATAAAGTGACATTTTGTCCGATTTATAGGCTCCCCCCCACCCTCCATGAGACAAACTTTTCCCCATAACCAAAATCCTGGCATTCCTTGCCCAATAACCCTTGTAGGCAACGGGGAATTTACCTCCTCCTCCCCCCCTCCCCTTCAGCCTCTCATGAGATCGTTCTATCCCCCACTTGACCCATAACATTTTGTAAAGTTACATACTTTGTCCGATTAATAGGCTTCCCTCCCCCCTCCCTTCTTTCATGAGACAAACTTGACCCATGACCAAAATCCTGGCGCCACCACTGCCTGTACGTTGAAGAGCAGGGGTGATCACACCCGTTTCCCCCTTGTACAGGCATATTTTGTCAGGTCTATAGGCCTTTGGTCATGAGACAAAGCTGCCCCTCTCTTGTTCCCGACAACAAAATCCTAGCGACGCTACTGGACATGTCCTTTCTCTCCATGCTCTCTCCCTGGCCCTCCATCTGCATGGAATAGGAGGTACAACCCTCACAAGTAGGGTCAGGGTCATAATTCTCCTTCACAAAGTGGACATGGCACCACACTTTTCCTTCAAAACGGTTGGGGACAATGCCTTTCAAAAACATGTTTTTTTTTAATTATGCTGGAAAGTGGGGTCAAGTCCCTCACTCCGCTCTGGAATACGGCCCTGAGTAGGCCTATGGTCCAAAAGGCCCCTCCGAAGATCGGGTTGCCTATGCTGATATTTAAGAATTGTCAATTCCATGACCTAATGATTGCAAGCTCAATTAACCTACCAGCCTACTGACCAAGTAAAAACCTACCAAAGTTTGGTTCACGCGTGGAGCTATTAACTAAAATAGCTCCATGGCTCACGCCAGTTGAAAGCTTACAAAAATATATGGTAGATTTGACCGTATTTTATACGCCTACCCTTATCTGAAAATATCTAGTTTCCAAGTATCTTTTCACCCTGTTGATTTTCCTGAAAACTAACTTCCTATTGATCAATTGTTAGTCAATTTTTAACTCTAGTCGATAATCCTGGCTGCGCTGCCTGGACAGGCGGAAATTGGTTGTCTTTCTAATTTCTGAAGTTATTTTGCTTGCGTATGTCATAATGGTATAACTTGTCTGCACTTTTAAAGGTTTCAGTCCAAAAAGATCGTTAAGGTAAGAATGTTCTTTAAATATTTCCCTTCTTTTTTCTCCATTTTTTTGCATTTGGCGACTCGTCTGCTAAAGGTTGTCAACTTGTTTGGGATGTATTGTTATATTTCAGTACAGGTTTGTTAAAGGTTTTGTTTGGCGGCTAATCATGTCCACCCATAAAGCGAGATTTACCTACTGAATATGAGGGGCAAAGTCATAAAATACAAAAAATATTACCATACAAAAGATATAAGAAATTAAAAAAAGTGGAGGGGAGGGGGAGGTTCACCCCTAAATCCCGCTGCGTGTCGCACCTATTACAATTGAAGGTTAAAAGAAAACATAAACTTAATGGTCTTCACCATGCATGCAGTAGCGTCGCTATGGCAGTATGAGAGCATATTATCTATCACCCATGAAAAATATGCAGATGATTTTTCCCCCAGTTGTCAGTGGCGGCGCCAGACACCACAAACTTGGCTGCTGGAGGGACACTCGCGTCGCTATTGGGGACCTACCTCTCCACCGTCCACCGTTTCACCTCGGTTTTTGGACGAATTGAAAAATCAATCTTTTCGAAAAGTGGGAGACTCGCCCCCGTGGCGCCGCTACTGTTTGGAGTGAACTTCAGCTGGCCAGTGAAATATTTCCACAAAAAAAAAATATTATCGAAAAGTTGCATCCCATCCCCGTCGAAAAAGTATTAGCTACGCCTGTTGGCTTTTTATGAAGTATTTGTGGATATACGGGGGCACGGTACATAATCAAACATGTCAATCTGTTGCCAGAAACCACCCACGGGCAGCTGTAAACGATCTTAGTTGGAGGAGCAAAACATAACTGGAAGAAGGGTGGGTCATAATTCAATGTTTCAGAAAAACAATAACATTTCTTTAAAGGCCATCTATCGTGATTAAAATGTGGCGGCGTACATTTTATTCCCAAATGATACTGATTGGCCTATCATTATAATTGCACATAATACCATATTGTATTTTTAATTTAAGGGAAATTTGCTTCAATTTAAGGGAAATTTGCTTCAATTCATGGAAAGTTTTCTTCAATTTTTGTGGATTGTCTATTATTTTCGGGAAATTTTCTTCACTTTTGGGAATTTTTGGGAAATTTTGACATATTTTACCAAAATTTCACGACTTATGAGTGGCGCCCCTTAAGTTACAAATAGTTTTACTGTGCAAGAGACTCGTACATTTCTGTAATTTTTCGGGACAAAAATAAAATCTTTCCATTCCCCCTCCCATGTCAAATGTCTTCCTACGCCGCTGATGCATAGGAAGAGGTGTTGTGATGCAACTTAAGGCCCAACATCTCAAAATGTTACTTTCCACTTCTGTCCAAGGCAAATTACTATACCGTTGCGTACCAAGTATTCAAATTTGAGGCCCCTAAAAATACGCCCTTACTTTTCGGAATAATGCTTGATTAAATAGTTTCGCTTTAAAGAATTAGTTTAGTGATCAAGCAAGTGATATGCCTCTGATAGAAAGGCGAATGGTCAAATCTTATTCAGATAACTTATTTAGTTATGGAAATTTAAGGATTAATTCAGTGGTCAAACAGATTTATCGTCCTTGAAAAAGGACTTGACAACAAAACAAATTGGTGAAGAAGCTACTTTAATATCTTTTTGTTTCTGAGATTCTATCTCGTTCGTGTAGAAATGACTGGTTTAGTAAGTCTACTGTTTAGGTTGGCGCACTCATCTCACTTTTTTAACAATTGTTAATGTATTGAACATTATTTTCTTTAAATTTTCAGGAGGTAAATTATAATTACCGTCTTCTATCTACTACTTTCCTGACAAAACGAATAGTTTTTTGATATATTTTTTTTAACCAAGATATCTCAGGAACTTATAAGAACTGATGAATATTAAGACTGAGAAATGTGCGGCTGTGACGTCACAATAAGTCTAATTCCAGTTGTTTCTACACAATTATAACAAAATTTGTTATTTCCTTAACGGAATAAGATTTTTAAACGCTTATCTTCATCATCAGTAAAGTCATCTGTCATGTAAGACGGAATTGCTTGTCCGTTGAACCATGGAGCTAATAACTGAGAAGCAAATAAGATTTTAAAGTCGTTCGTTTTTAGTTAATAGCTCCATGGTTAGATGTTATGGGGTAGAAATAGACGGTAACCATCAGCTAGATAATAGTCCTTAATTATCATCAGTCAGCTACAAGTCTTCCCAAAATGCGTGTTAGAAAACCTTTCTAGTGGATTAGCCCCATTAACTCCTTTCAGTGGGTTAGCGGTTGAAATATTAAAAGAGCTTACGAAACCTGTTCATGAATAGGTATAGAATGAAATCCAACACACATACACACTTCCTAGCTTAAGTAGTATAAGGATCAGTTTCTGACCTGACAAGAAGAAAACGTAAAAAAGTAGTCTTTGTCTTTTTCGTTCACTAGATATAGGCCTTTCTAATTTTTAAAATGTCACAATGTCATAATGTCGCAATGATAATAACGGTACACAATTATCTACTGGCTGACTGCCGAAGAGTGATGTGACTGTGAGACTTTCTTGAGAAATTTTAAGTTCGTTATTTTTACCAATTGAAAATACTAACAGTTACATTCCTCATGTGTCTGCACTACTTTTCTCACCGTGAGATGACACGCAAGGTTTCCCCATGGTATGCCCATGGTAAAACAAAACTTTTCTTTCATGTTTGTCATGATTTGACAATCTTCAAATGACGTCACCAAGTGTTTTATGTGCATCAAGACCAGGCACAGCTGACACAATCCGCCGCGATGTGGTTCTCAGAACTGAAACTCATGCAGTCACAGTGCAGTTGCGTACAGCCTCAGCTTTTACAACCTTGCTTCTCGATAACATTCAGTAACGAAATGAACTCACTAAAAGCATAAACAAGAAATCGAAACAACCTTGTTTTCTTGGTCTTTAAACATTTATCTCCGAAACCTTATATTTCACGAGCGAATTATGTTTGCTTCAAAACACTTTCGGGATTGCGTTTTTTATTGGGAATAAAATTGGATTGTGGCTTACGTTACTTTCTCAAATGGAACGGAACCAATACTACCTAAACCAAAGGAATGTACACGAAATCTACTTAAACGTTGAAACGGCAACCTTATCTTTGATTCTTTATTCTATTCTTTCAATAATCTTTTTCAGAACGTGGTGAAGAAAATGGATTTTTTACAAACAGGAGAAGAATCGGATATGTGCAATAATAACCACTTAACGTCAAGACTCAAAATTGAATTGGGAACAATTCGTGAAAATGAAGAATCATCAGAATTGGATAAATTGAAAACTGTAGCAACGAGATTAAAACTCTCCACTCGTAGACCCTCTTACGTGGAATGGAGGCAGAATCTTCAGCAGTTTCACTTCAAAAGAAGAACTTTGGTTGAAAATGGGATATCGAGTAAAACTGAGAAAGAGAGATGTGAGGGGATACAAAGAGCAATAGAGTGGCTTAGAGGAGAACTTGTGAGTATGCTTTTAGTTATGGTTAAGACATTTCCAAGTTTAAGTTGATCAAGTATTCTGGACAGATTTAACTTCAAAAAACGGATCATGAGGGTTCGTAAAAGGGGCCCGTTAGTTTCCGCACCCGTTAGTATCCTCCCCTAAGAATCGTTAGTTTCCTTCCCTAAGATCTGAAAATATAGGGGAGGAAACCAAAGTTTTTAGGGGAGGAAAGTTACTAGTAGTTTTAAAGATACAATTTTTTTACCTCAAAATTATCAGTTGTAATGATCATAGTTTTAGTCATTTTTTTTTTTCTTTGCAGAAAGTTTGATAATTTGCGTATGTAGGTAGATAAAAGGTGGAGGATATTTTAGAAGAAAAGTACGAAAAGGAATTAATGTGTGTTCAAATAAGGGACCCAAATATTGACTAGAGCCCAATCTTGACAATGGCCAAAACGGTGCAAAATTGGAACAGGAATAGGTGATGACGTTTTTTTCTTTTCTTTTTTGTGTGTTCTTCAGAATATAAGAGCCCGGCCCGGATGTTCAGTTCCCCGGGCCGCGCGATCTTCTCGGCGGCCCTAATTTTGTTCCAATTATATTCAATTTCAATAGTTGAATTTTGTTCTCATAATGACTCATATTATTCTTTTTGACTTAAGTCTGCTATTTTGGACCGAATATCTTGACACCGACAGGAAAATGATTTACCGTATTATCGTGGCTGCAGGGGATCGACTCGACTTTACTTTAATAAAATATTGGCTGAGGCGAATCAAATTTTAGCCTCTGCATGAAACAACTAGATCAAATTTGCTTTCCACCCCTCAGCCATGCGCGGCGATCCCGTGGCGAGGGACGGGGAGGGGACGGGAGACATGTCCCCAACAATTTTGTAGTGGGACGAATATACTTATATAGGCCTAAAGCCTATATGTCCTACTTGATTTTGTCTGGGTTCTCCCCTTCCCCCTAATGTTGAAAAGAAATCGCCGCCTTTGCCCTCAGCCCATGATGCGTTGTCATGACTGGCTGCTCAAGCTGGTCCTAATCATAGTCTGACTAAAACGCAAAGCGATTCACCGAACAATTACCCTAATGTCCCCCAGCTTTGAACACAAATATTGTATTGCAATATTGTTACTCCGACGTGAGAGTCAACGAGGTCAATTTTAACATACGTTCACATGTAACCTGGGGGAATTGTCGTTTACCTAAACCTCCAGAGATTCATCGCGAATAAAATTATTAAGATGATATGCAACAGCAAACAGGCAAATATATACACTTGTTAAGGGAACTATTTGATTCAGAGTGGAACGGTGAAATACATTTAACCAGGGATTTCCATAGCAAATCCCTGATTTATTTAGCACACATCTGGAGGGAAATTTTCAATCAAAACTCCACCAGGTTTAAACGACAACTGGGAATACACACACACTAATCCAAAACGATTTCACTGATTTGAATAGTTCCAATTATCTTTTTCGTTCAGTTTTATATTTCCGTTTAGAGACCAGTGTGTAGACTTTAATTGCTTCCACTCCAGTGCACATACATACATCTACATGTGCATCAACGGCGAAGGAACATGTTTTTTCTTGGGTGGCTGAAAGTTTATTTACCACGAACCCTCAACCCCCTCCTCATTTAATAGTCTCATTTTTGTCCAATTTATTTTCACGATTGTGGGAAGGTTTTTTTATTTATTTTTTATTTATTTTTAAATTAATTCATTATTATTATTATTATTATTATTATTATTATTATTATTATTATTATTATTATTATTATTATTATTATTATTATTATTATTATTATTATTATTATTATTATTATTATTATTATTATTATTATTATTATTATTATTATTATTATTATTATTATTATTATTATTATTATTATTATTATTATTATTATTATTACTATTATTATTATTATTATTATTATCATTATTATCATTATTATTATTATTATTATTATTATTATTATTATTATTATTATTATTATTATTATTATTATTATTATTATTATTATTATTATTATTATTATTATTATTATTATTATTA
>JAIGNY010002470.1:135000-145000 GCA_020152595.1 Chiridota heheva
GTGACGACTACAATCAATTTTCAGTATGAAATATGATCCGCTAATCAGAAATATTAAATTGTGTGCAAATCTTTTTACATATTAACACGAAAACTAACCTTTATAAATGATGGCAAATTGGTTTATTGCATGCATGGTTCTTTAATCGGTCGTCTCTTATTTTCAATGATTATTGATCTAATTCTTAGAACATTGGCATAAGTTCTTTGACGCCCCCAAATTTCCCCTACCCTACCTAACTATCTTAACTCTTCCTCCCCTCATCCTCCCCCCTTAAAAAGAAAAAAAAAAAGATAATGACGACGTAGTAGTAGTAGTAGTAGTAGTAGTAGCAGCAGTAGTAGTAGTAGTAGTAGTAGTAGTAGTAGTAGTAGTAGTAGTAGTAGTAGTAGTAGTAGTAGTAGTAGTAGTAGTAGTAGCAGCAGCAGCAGAGTAGTATTAGTAGTAGTAGTAGTAGTAGTAGTTACTTTTTTAAAATTATTATTATTTTTTTTTTATTGTATACAATAATTCCTTGTGGAGGGGGGGGGGGGGGAAGGGGGTGTTACTCTCCCCAACCGCGATTTTTGTCGGGAAAATGGTGACTTTGTCGGGAAATTTTCACCGATCTTCAGTAATCTGGTAATGAGATGAACAATCGGAAATGAAAGCATTGCCAAAACAAACAACAAATGATAATTATGTCGGGGAAATTTGAGCTTTGTCGGGAAACTTGATTATTTATAACCTTGAAGGATTTGTTTAGTGGTCAAGTATGTTTATTTTATATGAAAGAGGACTTCAAAAGAAACAAAATAGTGAAGAAACCATTCAAAAATCTTAATCCGTTAAGGAGATATTTAAGTTTAAAGTTTGGTATCATTGTATATTCGCCAGTGCTCCACAACTGGTTTTCGAAGGCCGTGGACATTGACTTGGTTGTCGATGTTATGTCTGTCCGTACGTCGTACCTGTGTTCTCGTCCGGGTCGTACAAGTTGATAGCATTTGTACTATCATAACCGAATACGCAGGCGACGACCCCGTCATTGTAATTGTGTGTTCAAGTCTCTATCATTGTATAGAAATGACTGAAATCAGACTAGTCTTTGATGTCATAACCTCAGATTCTCAAAGTCTTTATGTATTCTATCATATTTTTCCCTACGATTTTGTGACTTAAAAACCATGGAATATGTCAAAAAGTAGTAAAACTGAATCTAGAAAGGGTATTTATGATATACCACTTAAGGAAAGTTTGAGGATAAATAATTTAAATATTGCAAAATAAAATACACTTTCTTTAGAATACATAAATACTTTGAGGAATCTGAGGCTATGACATCACAACTAGTCTGATTTCAGTCATTTTTACAATGATGGTTTTACGGAATAAGATTTTTGAATGCTTTTTCACTATTTTTTAAAAAAATTTTGAAGTCCTCTTTCATATAAGATGGACATGCTTGACCACTAAACTAATATTTTAAAAATGAAACTTGATCAACTCATGTTCATCGCTAATTCTTTGTTCTCAATTTACAGAGAAAAAATAATATTCACATAATTAAACACACCAACTAACTCCTTGTCTGTACAAGACTGCAGCTCTTGTTTTCAACTTGTTGAATTGAATCACAATTGAAGCTATTTTTTCAACCATTTTTATCATATAAGAGATCAGATAACGCCCTCGTCCCTTATAACCATGGCAATTTGTGGCTGCTGCAAGTTGGTAGAGGATCTCCTGAGTCCCACTTTTCATCAACTACATCAATTTTGTTTATTCGAATGGTATAATCATGAGAAATCCCTGGTATAACAATTACCAGAAAGCAAGTTTTGTCACGGTCAGGATTGAGAAAAAATGCAAAAAAACTGTCCGAACTAAGTTACAATGTGGATTGTGTAACTGACAATTTGATGATATAATCGGAAAAACCATCATGTAAAATATCATAAGGATCTATTTTCAAAAAGAGTGCATTTATCATTCAAAACTACCAATGCCCCAGTTAATCCGTTTCTGGCAGCCGCAGCTGCATCAAGATTTAAAAAGAGCGCGAAAGTTACGGAAGTCAGTACCGAAGAAGCTCATCATTTACCTGTAGGCCTACCAAGTACCAGCGGGACCCGGACTGGGGATGCTGAGGCAGAAATCCATACTGAAGCAAGAGAGGATCCTTAGTCTGAAACTGATGTTGGGAATGAGGTTTGCTATTATTCAATTAAGATTTTCATAGACCAATGGCTTCCATCATCAACTGTGAATTGACTGGTACAAGATAAAGTTAACAAGAGTGTTTGTAGAGATAACCCATGGCAACATGAAGTAAAATATATTGCCTTTTTTCTGCTTTTGTAGTTCAAAACAAATGGTACCTAAGATAGACGCTGGTGGTTCAGTTTTAAAACAAACAGTCCCCATGAAAAATGGAAACATATAGGGGCCTTAATAGTTAAGTTTCCATGCAATTTTGGGGCGATATTGCTGTGTAAATCTGTGTTGATTTTAGAAAAAATACCAGCCATAAAATGTCTAAAATTGCAGAGCTTGGGGCTTCGTCGCCCCCTGGACCCCTACCGGGGCTTCGCCCCTGGACCCCACTATGAACTAGAACACGTTTGGGAAAAACAATTAAAATGTGCATTTTTCTTCTTATGTAGTTGATATCATATGCTACCTAAATGAACGCTGGAGTTTCAGTTTTAAAACAAAAGTCCCCATGAAAAATGGAAAACGTATAGGGATGGAAAACGTATAGGGACATAAATAGTTAAGTTTCCATGCTGTTTTGTGGTGATATTTCCGTGTAAATATGTGGCTACAATCGCAGAGCTTCTGGGGCACTTCGCCCTTGGACCCCATCAGGGGCCCTAAGGTGGGCCCCTAGACCCCACGCCATTTGGGTTATCGCTTCGCGCTAGCATTTGATGTTCGGCGTATCTGTCTGCCTAAAATCGCAGTGAACAAATCGAGTTAGACCTGACCGAGGCTTGTACACGGAACCTCCAGCATCTCAGCTATGCACTCTACCAACTGAGCTACCTATTCTCCGTATTATACGTGAAGCCAAAAATGCGCCTTTGAGAAGCAAAAAAAAATTAAATGCAATTTTGTCTATTTTGAATATGAAGCGATGATGTAAAGCTGCAATGATTCAGAGCCCTATTGACAATAAACTGAGTAGAGCACATGAGCATACCGTAATGCTCCCTGCCACAAACTTTATTATAAAGATAGTCACAGGAAGAACTTATAAAACGGATTTCATTAGTGTTATGGCAAGAACTGACAATCTAGACGCATTGCCAAAATATTGAAAGCACAATTATGTTGAACATTAAAACACATCGTGAACTAATACCGTACATAACATTTTTGGGGGGTTGTTATTCTGCAGTTTGAATAAAAATAATAATACCCAAAAGGGCACGGCCAGGGGGCAATTTTTAGTAAACCGTAATTTATAGATACGGTACAGAGTGCATCTTTTTGAGTGATTCACACCATGTATATGCTCAAGTATGCAAGTATGATTTATTTGATATTGTCAGATTGTTACCCAAGGAATATATCAATTTAATCCAAACATTATTAAGAACCGCACCGCCAAAATAGCAGGAAACTTTATGAACTTAACCTGTCAATAGGTCAATGGTGTAGGTAATTTTTACAGTTTGAGAAACACCTTTTGGAGCTCAGCGGCTTCCTGGTTTTACCAGGGTGGGCCCTGAAAGAGAGGGAAGATATCGAAAAATTCGAATCATGATTATATTTTACGAACTTTTCGAATCTTGTTTGAAACTTCCTGAATCAAGATGAAAATTGATGTCAGCAAAAATGTAATTTTGCTTGAAACTGTACATCGTTAAAAAAAAATCGGCAATTGGGACAGTCCCCCCAACCTGCCAACGGTCAACTAAAATTCATACAAATCTGCTGAACGTCTATCTGGTTGCGCCTATAATGTGAATTTATCAGAAAGAAGTATCTTAGAATATACAGGCCAGATATCGTGTTAGCGTGGAGATCAAAATAAGCAAGCCAATTAAATACCGTCGCGGAAGTGACGTTACTAGTTGCATCTGATTTATTGGTGACGGTCAAGCAATTTTCTAGAGACGAGATTCCTCGTTAAAGCTTAGATTTTAAAGCACAGATTGAGAGAAGATTAATTTCCCTTGTCGAACACTTGAAGGAAATCTGTCAAACATGTCAAATGACGAAATGGAGTCGTCAGATGATGGGCATCTATTACCCTCATCATCTGATAATTGGGAATCCATCTCAATACTTCCCTGATGCATTGATTGTACAAACAAACAGCTTAAGCTTATATCACCTATTGCTCAATTGTTATAACCAGGGACGTGCCACTACCGATTAGTACCATAGATAACAAAGCTTGGATCATTAATACTTAGACCATTAAAATACAATTCGGGACCATTTTGGCGGCACGCGACTTTGTAAACGTTATTTATGTGCATGAAGTATCCCGCAGTGGGCTGACCACTAAGAAATGCACAATGTACTATAGGCCTACTTATCCCCGTATTCTACCCGGCGGCTTTCACTTAAAGGATTAGTTCAGTGGTCAAGCAAGTTTATCTTATATGAAAGATGGCTTCAAAGAAATAAAATGGTAAAGAAAGCATTCAAAAATCTTATTCCGTTAAGGAGATAATCAAGTTTAAAGTTTGGTGTCTTTTCTGTAAAACGACTAAAATCAGACTAGTTGTGATGTCACAGCCTCAAATTCCTCAAAGTCTTTATGTATTTTAAAGAAAGTTTATTAATTTTTTCATTTATGTACATTATTTTTCCTCGAACTTTCTTCAGGTGATATATTATAAATACCTTTCCTAAATTCAGTTTTACTACTTTTTTGACATATCCCATGGTTTTGAAGCCACAAAATCGCAGGACAAAATATGATAGAATACTTAAAGACTTTGAGGAATCTGAGGCTATGACATCACATTTAGTCTGATTTCAGTCGTTTCTACACAAATGGTACCAAACTCTAAACTTAAATGTCTCTGTTACAGAATAAGATTTTTGGATGCTTTCTTCACCATTTTGTTTCTTGTCAAGTCGTCGTTCATATAAGATGAACTATTAAAGTAACGCCACCCCTGGTTAGTAGGTGATAGCTTATCACGTGAAACCGCAACAAGCACGAATTTAGCAGATCCAATTAGGCTGTACTTAACATGCTTAAAGAGAGTATTACCAAAGTTGACGATGTTCGTGTGAGATAAAGCTGTAAAGGGTTTACAGATAAGGGTAAACCCTTTTGTGTATTTGATAGGTTTTTTTTACTTTGCCTCTGAACAAAAGAAATAAAGGGATTGTATCTAATGATGTGCATTGACAGACCTTTTGATGGGGATTGTCGAATAAAGACACGCCATGCGTAACGGGTTCCAAGTCTAAGAGAAGACAGACGTAAGCGTTCTGTTGTGATAACTTATTCAGGGTTTATTTAAACTATTCAATGCGTGAAATCTGTAGCCTGTTCACGCCGCTTAATTTGTACAGAATAGTGGAATTAAGACCGCGAAAAAAACTATTCAAACCAATCAAAAGGAAGGATTTCTTTGGCTTCTTTATCAGCTGTGAGCATTTTCATACAATTTATTGTACATAACTTGAAAATTTTATACATCAATTATCTCGAGAAAAATGAAAGATTTTGAGCTTCAGTGAGTTTAAGAACTTTAGGCCAAACTGAATAACTTTTCTTTTCATCAAACTGGATCTGAATTTTAAAGGTCATTTATTCCAGCCAATCAATCAATGCATTTCGTGTCACAATTTCTTCAAAGAATTGATTGGGAAGATTTTAGCCAATCTCTGAATTCGTTAAAGTGACGCAATTGTATACGAAGCATAAAAACATATCCCTCTACTAACCAGCATTGCAAGATTGTCCCAAATTCGAAAGCCAAAGAAATTTGAAAAACTTAAAGGAATAGTTCGTTGGTCTAGTAAGTTTATCATACATGAAAGAGGACTTTAAAAGAAGCAATTAATATTTCAATATTTTATTCCAGGTGTGCCAGGTGCTCTGGTCCCCACCATGCCTCCACGTGCTTCACTGAGAAACGCAAATGTGCGAACTGCAGTGGGGTGTTGCCCCGCTGATCGTAAAGTGGCAGTGGCATGCAGTAAGGCTAAAGTACCACTCATCCCGGCCTTGTTCCCACTCCCACTTACCCTTCTTACATTCCCGCTTTAGAGTCCCTTCGCCTCCCTCCCACCTCTTCCTCCATGGCTGACTACCCCCCCCCCCTTGAATTACACTGCTTCTTCCTCGTCCTCTTCTGCTCCTTCTTCTAATCGCCTTCCTTCTTACTCTCGATCCTCCCGCCACGGCTGCTGTATCCCCCGCCCTCACCTCTTAGTACCACGCCCTAGTTCCTCCACCCCGTCCACCTCTCCCTCCAAGCATCCCCTTCTATTTCTTCTCATTCACGCCCCCGCTCCTCTATCCCCGCCCCACTGCTCTTTCTTCAAAGCAACCCCTATATTCCTTCTAACTCTCGCTCCCGCTCCTCTTTCCTCCGCACCACGCAGTTCACGACCTCCTTCTGTTACTTCTCAGTCCCGCCCGCTCTTTCCCCGACCCACTGCACCTTCATCTTCCGGCAGCCCTTCTACCTCTACTGCCTCTCTCTCCGACTCCAAACCTGCTTCCACTACTGCTTTGAGTTCTCCTCCTTTTTTGTATGGACTACGGACTCTCTTCTTATTCTTGTAGCTATTGTTTCCGTCTCCGCTGCCTTTGCCATCCTTAATGCCCTCGCCCCCTTCTACCGAGTCTGCTGTTGACATCGGCTACCTAACCGACATCTTTTCCCATCTAGCTCTCTATCTACCGACACTCTCAGAGCCTACATCTGCAAGACTGTAGTAAACAATTCTACCTTCAATGAGGAATCCAACCAGCAAGCTACCAATACAGTCTAAACTACTATTTAGCCATTTTTATCGGTTTTTCCTCGCTCAGTCACTTCTTCAAATGGATACTAATATTGGACATACCAATATCCGTTCCCTCCGTAATGCCAAACCTCTTCTCACTCCTTTCTTCATCACTATGATATTGATGTTCTCTCCATCAATGAGACCAAACTCCTCCAGGACTTTAGCTTCTGCATTCGCGGCTACAACTTCTTTTATGCCGCCCACCATCCCTCCCTTGGTAACCCCTCCCATGGGGGTGGTGTAGCCTTCCTCGTCAAAAGCTTCATCTCCACCACTCCTCTTCCCACTCCTACCACCCCTAATAACAGTGAAAGTGTAAGAGATATTTTTCCCCTCACGACCAATCTTTATCTTTTCTCTTTATGTCCCTTTAACCATACACTTATTTACCAGCTTGTATCCCAGCAGCATTATTATTCAGTGATTACCCCTCCTAGTGATGTACTTATTAATTCATGCAAATTATCTCAACTTCACCTATTTTATACTTTATATGGATCATAATGATACCTATTACGATGTACTTACTCACTATTCAGAGAAACATACTTGTGGTTGACCTATCCTTCACTGACCAGCGAATTCCTCACTTTCTCCTTTTGTTAATGTTTTCACTTGGTTTTATAATACAGTAATGTTCACTTGGTTTTATAATTCTGTTAAGTAAAGTTGCATCTCTTTGTGATTTTGAGCTTTTTTGAGTTAAAAACATGATTTAAAAGTTTTGAATTTAATTAGTGGTTGCTGTTTTTGTTATTAAAGTGTAATATTTCATGTATCTCCCCACCCTGGCCTCCATTCTGACAATGTGGAGTTAGAGGGGCTACAAAAGTATCTCTATTCAAATTCATTCTCCCTCCACCAACAGTCTTCTCCTTCTTACCACTGTCTACTGCCCCCTCCCCTCCCACCACCAGTTTTCACTGGACACATTTCTCTTACTCTCCAAACTTAACCCACCTCTTTTAGCCTCCTACTTGGCGATCTTAATGCCAGGCATACTTCAACGGGGGACTCCAAATCTAACTACAATGGCTATCTACTTCTCCGTGCAATCACACCATCTACCCCTTGGTCAGAAACCGTCTCACCTGTCTTAGCCACAGCATCATTATCGCCATCAAGCTTCACAAGAAGACAGAGTGGGACACTGTCTGCCAGGCTTTCCACCTTACTGACATATAAGGATGACCTCCTCAACCAGACCATGTGTGACATACAACAGCTCCTTAATCATCCTACCTTTCACCTCAGCTCACTTTAGTTGACAACTTAGTCAATGACAACTCTCACCTCCTTAACCCTTCCCCAACCCCACCGCTTTTTCTGGCTCCCCTCTAGATGCCCCCATCACATTAACTTATCTCCTCCATGCTCTCAAGCGCACTCGCAACACTGCTCTAGGTCCTGACAGAATCTAAATCATTCTTAAAAACCTTGATATGCAGTCCTTTACCCATCTTCTTATTCTATACAATGTTTTTCTCTCTCTCAGGGCTACTTCCCATCCAATTGGTTATTTACTTTCCTAAGCCAGGCAAGGACCCCAGCAGCCTTTGCAACTATCGTCCAATCACTCTTTTTCCAAAGTTGGGGAAGATCTTTGAAAAGATAATTGCCAAGCGCCTTTCCGACTACATGGAAAGCAATGACTTATTCAACCCTTACCAGTTTGTTCTCCGCTCTAACTGCCTAATCGCTCTACCACCTGACCACTGATTCTTTCCTTCTTTTCACCGTGACTGAGAATATCTTTTCCGTCATCAACCGCAACATTCCTTCTCTTGCTCTCTTTCTTGATGTAGAAAAGGCATTTGATGCCGTTTGGCACAGTGGCCTACGCTACAAGCTTCTTTCTCCCCTTCTTCCCCCTCCCCCCATTCCTTGTCTTACACGCCTCCACTCCTCCTTCCTCTCTAATACACAAGCATTTTCTGAGTTCTTCGGATACCGATCTACCACTTACACTCTCAGTACCGGAGACCCTCAGCCCCATCCTCTTCAACATCATCGTTAATGACATACCTGCTCCACAGGGTAAACTTCGTCTCTCTCAGTTCGCCGATGATATTGCAATCTAGGCTCCTGTCTTTCGTCCCACTCAAGGAATCTCTAAAGTGCAATTCTACCTCAACAACATCCGGCATCGACTGGTGCTCTATTTGGAGAATCAAAATCAACGACACGAAAACTGTCTCCCTCCCCTTCTATAACCGCAGGATTGTAAATACTGACCGGTTCCCTAAGGTCCATATCCATGGTACACCAGTATCCCACCCCTTCAAAGCAAACTTCCTCGGGCTCACTTTCACCAGCAAAACCCCTGGCTCACCAATATCAGGGCCTCGCACTCCAAAGGCTGTCACCGCCTCACACATGTATAAAGTCTCTTCCTTGAATCTTTGTTCTCCTAATTCTCTACTCACACTCTACCGAACTTCCGTTCGCCCTTTCTTCGAATATGACCTACCTGCCATCTTCAAAGCTCCACCATTCCACGTTGCTAAACTCAAATCATCCACAACAAGTACCTTCGTCTTGCCCTACGTATCTCCCGCACCACCCGCATTCTTGTACTTCACTCCCTGGCTAACATCCCCATTCTTAAAGAAAGGTTTATTCACCGCATTGACAATCACCTCACCGAAGAAAATCAACATAAACGCCCCAATCTTACACAACTTTTCGAACGGCACACTGGACCCTCCCTACACCCTTTACCCCTAAACCTCTATCTCTTTCCCCCACCTGGATATCCTTCCCGACTTATTTTCCTTTTCCCCACTCCCACACCTCCCCCTCCACCGCCCCCACCGCTGCTCAGCCGTCGCTTCTTCCTCCCGTCCCATGGTACCTCTACCACTATCGGTTTGCCTATGTCCTGATTGCTTTGTTTTGTCATTTCCTGACTTGTTGTTTTCATCTTTTTGTTTGTCTGTTTCTATGTAGTTTTTCATGTTAAGCAGAACCTGGCAGCAGTCGCCGAAATGCAGGTAACTTCCGTGTATGTCCGTAAGTGTTGTGT
>JAIGNY010002470.1:150000-175000 GCA_020152595.1 Chiridota heheva
GGCTTGCCATGTCCGGCTTGCCATGTCCGGCTTGCCATGTCCGGCTTGCCATGTCCGGCTTGCCATGTCCGGCTTGCCATGTCCGGCTTGCCATGTCCGGCTTGCCATGTCCGGCTTGCCATGTCCGGCTTGCCATGTCCGGCTTGCCATGTCCGGCTTGCCATGTCCGGCTTGCCATGTCCGGCTTGCCATGTCCGGCTTGCCATGTCCGGCTTGCCATGTCCGGCTTGCCATGTCCGGCTTGCCATGTCCGGCTTGCCATGTCCGGCTTGCCATGTCCGGCTCGCCATGTCCGGCTCGCCATGTCCGGCTCGCCATGTCCGGCTCGCCATGTCCGGCTCGCCATGTCCGGCTCGCCATGTCCGGCTCGCCATGTCCGGCTCGCCATGTCCGGCTCGCCATGTCCGGCTCGCCATGTCCGGCTCGCCATGTCCGGCTTCGCCATGTCCGGCTTGCCATGTCCGGCTTGCCATGTCCGGCTTGCCGTGTCCGGCTTGCCATGTCCGGCTTGCCATGTCCGGCTTGCCATGTCCGGCTTGCCATGTCCGGCTTGCCATGTCCGGCTTGCCATGTCCGGCTTGCCATGTCCGGCTTGCCATGTCCGGTTTGCCATGTCCGGCTTGCCATGTCCGGCTTGCCATGTCCGGCTTGCCATGTCCGGCTTGCCATGTCCGGCTTGCCATGTCCGGCTTGCCATGTCCGGCTTGCCATGTCCGGCTTGCCATGTCCGGCTTGCCATGTCCGGTTTGCATGTCCGGCTTGCCATGTCCGGCTTGCCATGTCCGGCTTGCCATGTCCGGCTTGCCATGTCCGGCTTGCCATGTCCGGCTTGCCATGTCCGGCTTGCCATGTCCGGCTTGCCATGTCCGGCTTGCCATGTCCGGCTTTGCCTATGTCCGGCTTGCCATGTCCGGCTTGCCATGTCCGGTTTGCCATGTCCGGCGCCATGTCCGGCTTGCCATGTCCGGTTTGCCATGTCCGGCTTGCCATGTCCGGCTTGCCATGTCCGGCTTGCCATGTCCGGTTTGCCATGTCCGGTTTGCCATGTCCGGCTTGCCATGTCCGGCTTGCCATGTCCGGCTTGCCATGTCCGGCTTGCCATGTCCGGCTTGCCATGTCCGGCTTGCCATGTCCGGCTTGCCATGTCCGGCTTGCCATGTCCGGCTTGCCATGTCCGGCTTGCCATGTCCGGCTTGCCATGTCCGGCTTGCCGTGTCCGGCTTGCCATGTCCGGCTTGCCATGTCCGGCTTGCCATGTCCGGCTTGCCGTCCGGCTTGCCATGTCCGGCTTGCCATGTCCGGCTTGCCATGTCCGGTTTGCCATGTCCGGCTTGCCATGCGTCCGGCTTGCCATGTCCGGCTTGCCATGTCCGGCTTGCCATGTCCGGCTTGCCATGTCCGGCTTGCCATGTCCGGCTTGCCATGTCCGGCTTGCCATGTCCGGCTTGCCATGTCCGGCTTGCCATGTCCGGTTTGCCATGTCCGGCTTGCCGTTATGTCCGGCTTGCCATGTCCGGCTTGCCATGTCCGGCTTGCCATGTCCGGCTTGCCATGTCCGGCTTGCCATGTCCGGCTTGCCATGTCCGGCTTGCCATGTCCGGCTTGCCATGTCCGGCTTGCCATCTCTGTATTGTGTATATAAACTTAATGGTTTTTAATAGATTCCAAGCAATTACCTAAAGTTGTCTCTGTTATTGTCGATTTATAGAACGTAAGGCATTTGTTAATGTTAATTTAAAAGACATGAGCAGAAGATATCAGGTTGTTACAGGCTTTTTAGTTAGTCCATTCTTCATGTTCTTACAAGAGATACGTTGGAATCAAGTAAAGAAGCGAAACTATACGGCTATATACATATTATACTAATATATGCGAAGTAAGTTCAATATCCTCTCCAATGTACGAATTGCATTTTGCATCTACCAAATCATGCAATATTGTAATGAAGGACAGTTTGTCATGAACTTGACGGATGTTAGCAAGTTTTGAATCAATGTTTCGGTGTAGGTGACAAAATACCGCCTCCCGAGTTATTTCAGTAGTTATTAAATCGTCGATTGACCGACAAAATGAAAATAGATATTTAAAAATCTCATAAGTAACTTTGGAAAAAGCTGGGAATATTTTTGTGCCTGTCGGAAATGTTTCTTGCTTAAAAGATTGATGTTTATGTGGCAAATTTTCAATATATGAGACGGGAAAGATATTAAAATGCAACTATATGGACGACGTGCGTGATGAAATGGTAACATTACTGCAATGACACAACATGCCAATGGCAAAATACACCTTCGTTCATATTTCGTGCCTCCAAGCTAATGAATATGGAACTATATTATGATATCAGTTACCGGGTGAGAATGACGTAATATGACGTCATAACCCAATAAGTCCAGAGTATTTATAGAGTAAAGAACGACGCTCTTTTCTTTTCCCTGTCAGCTTTTTAGTCAGTTAGTAATAAGGTAAGTATGAAGGTGTGGACCAGAGAAATGAAATTTTTTCCTGCTTTGGCCATGGAGTTGCTTTGGCAAAGCCTATAGGACCTATATCAGTATATGGCGCCCCATGAGCTCAGAATGGACCTGGGGATTATGGTAAAAGAACCGTTGATCCAGCTTACAAACTTGGGGAAGGCATTGTTGATAGCCTTTTCAGGTTTTTCTCTTCAGAATTACAGCTGGATTTTTAATTGGTAATACATACCATTTTCCTTTAGGATATTATTGGGGAAATGAAGATATATCATACTCAGAGTCGTCCCAAGCTCCAACTAAATTGCCCCAATGTAATTTTGCGCTTTGATAATATTACCGACCCAGGAGATTCAAAACTCAATTCCGATCAAAAATTACGACAGTAGTTTCCGTGTCTTAATTTCTGCGCTATGTATATGATACTTGAATTGATCAAATTAAAGGTATACAGCCGGCTATATTTCATATTCCACTTCCAGAAAACTTTAAATTCTGATCAGAAATTACGATAGTATTTCCGTGTTATGACTAATCAAAGTTTAATGAATACAAAAGTCGTGACGTATGAAAGAGAGGACAGCGAAATCTTTAACGTAATTTCTATTTTTTAATTCTGTCGTACATTTCAGTCACTGAAAGCCATTAGACTTTGATCTGTTGATAGAGGTATGAAGAAAATTAAAATAATTTTGGTTATATTTAACTGTTTGCAGCAAAGAACGTTGGCGAAAAATTGAAGAAGAAAAAATAGATAAACAAGGAATAATAAAGGTATCTTGTTATCTGTGTAAAAATGACTGGTGTAGTAAGTCTACTGTGTAAAGTTTGCGTCCTTATCCTCACATTCTTAACAATTGTTAATGTATTTGAATGACAGTTTATTTAATTTTTTCACCACTATTTAATTATTTTCCCTCAAACTTTATTCAGATGGTATATTATAAATACCCTTCCTAGATTTA
Organism: Chiridota heheva; assembly: GCA_020152595.1. Taxonomy (NCBI): domain Eukaryota; kingdom Metazoa; phylum Echinodermata; class Holothuroidea; order Apodida; family Chiridotidae; genus Chiridota; species Chiridota heheva. Next base: position 153,440 of record JAIGNY010002470.1, read on the forward strand.
GTTTTATTACTTTTTTGACATACCCCATGGTTTTAAAGACACAAAATCGTAGGACAAAATATTGTAACGTTGCCCTTGCTTCGCTGTTAAGACCGGAAGTTCCCAAAACTAGTCACAGTTACATATAACATGCAACTTGAAGTGTTGAAACCGTTATGTTGATCAACCAACATATGCGCACATGCATTCAACATGCGCCATGAGACATCTTACATGCAGGATGTAAATTCAACACAGGAGGCAAAAACGTATAAAAATCACAATAACAGGCTATTTGCTTCTATTCTTGTATTCTACTCTCTTCTTCTGGATATACTTTGTAATACTTCTCAAACTGATAAGTTCTACTCAGATACGTACTGTTAATCAAGCCTTGATACATGCAACTTGCTATTTACACCCCAGATGCGACCTTACATGTCAGCCAGTCCACTTACACCTCAGATAGCAGAATAGAATTGCCACTACAGATTTTTTTCAGCCAATTACATACAAGAATGACGATGGCGTAATTAAATATGAATATTCATACACAACTTTTAACTTATCGTCTGACAAAATAGCTTGGGACTTAGTAATTCCATGACAGCGAGTGAATAACATTACTTTGCCGGAAAACAATGGAAAAAACTTGACACCACAGATATGGCACAATTTAAAATGTGCTACGAAGCGAATCCTCCTTTGACTATCGAGGAAGTAGTTAACAATATTTTGGTAAGTGGTGTTCTGAGTGAAGTTCTAACACTCGCTCCTTGTATGAAAATTAAGACCTAATTATAAAGTAGTAGTTAAGCGACTTTCCCTTGCATTAACACTTTCCTTGACACGTGTTGTAGGTACGGAGTTTTTGGTTAGTGTGTAAAAATCAAGGTGGGGCTTATTCGCAGGGCAGTGATAACATATACCCTAACCTAAAACCTAACCCCAACCCTAACGTTATTCGCAGTGCTGGCTTGAGATACTGTGTGGATATTCGCAGGGCTGCCCTGCGAATAATCACTTCAAAAAATCAAAGTTGTATAGCGATAGTTCTCACGTTGTATATGTAGATCTACAAGCTGCTGTATATGCGTGAGCTAATTCGCACTAGTTGTAGGTATGCCTAGGTATGCCCAAATAGACTTTTGTTTAAGTTGAAGGTGAGTTTTATCCTTTTTGAACATTTTTCTTTAAGTACCGATTTTCCTTTTTGGACGGAGTGCGTAGTCGTAGTGAATTAAATTTCTTCTTTGATTCAATTCTTTTTTGAAATTTACTATTTATTTTCAAAAGTTTGACTATGATTTTATTTGAACTAAGCATCAATTTAGAATAAGAAGTTCCATAAAACCAACAAGTAACAAGTAAGATAAGTCAACGTAGGCATAATAGCATTAGCCTAGGCCTAATAATGACATAACATCTCACCCACTATCACCACTATGTACTCCATGCATACATTACATACTATACAGGCTAGTATACAGTCCTAGCTTATAGGACTAATGTTGTATATGAATATTCATATTTAATTACGTCATTGTCATTCTTGTATATGATTGGCTGAAAAAATCTGTAATGGCAATTCTGGATTGCAGAAAAAAAAAAAGCGCGCTCGGAAATTATAAGGTATCACGGAACTAACAAGGTATCACTCCGCCGTCCCAAAATGAGAACCCTCAGAGAAAAGGCTAATAAAAATTATTACAGGAAGCTAGCTGAGAAGTTGAAAATTTCAGGAATGGTAGAGGAAGGATAGGACTTGACTATGCATGTTCAAACTTGACGAGATTTGTTTCAGTAAAAGTTTCATTGGAAACTATTTTACCATTAACCCACACCAACATTTGAGTGATTTGGTGAGGGTGTATAACACCTCTTCATTTCAGCCTAAAATAAAGGGGCGAAACCTCTGGTGACCCTTTATTGAAAGTACCCTCATCCGAGATATATTAGATGGTACTTTTTGGAAAACATCACAAAAGATCCCAAATCTATAACATTCTGGTACAAAAAGGACCCCGAACTTGACTCTTTCATCATAGGCTTCAATAGGGAAAATAATTAGTTCCGCACTACCCTCAAATGCTCTGTTATATCACTTCTCACTTTTTAGGTATTTATACAAGTTAGCGCGGTCACCTGCAACATAGGCGCAGGTCCTGTGATTAACTTAATTAAATGGTCTCTTAAGCCTGCATTTTTGGACTAATTGGCAGATTGGGGAAAGAGAATTACTACGATGGACAGCAAGTTGATCATACTTCTTTTCTGGTTTCTGTTTACTTGGTACTTAGGACTATTTTATCTCATAATTCTTTGGAGAATGCATCTTTAGCTGAAAGCGCTTATAGGCAATAGGTTTGAGAACAATTTCTAGAGGACGCCTCTTTAAAGAAAATATATATTAATTTTGAATACCCACAACTCAAACTGGAGTTTCTGTTACAGGCAATGAAGATTCAGCGAATTTCCAAGCAAACCAGGTTTAACTTCCTAATTAGACAATTTCTCCAATAAAATTATATGCAAAAATCACAATCTGTCTGGCATGTCTTAACTGTACGAAGGCTTAAAAAAGTGACTGGGATAGAGTAAAATCAGGACCTTTGATTTCACTTGAGAATAATCATGACAATGGGTACATTCAAAAATACGAGGAAGGAACACCTGTCACAGCACAAAAATAGCCATTTCTAAATAAATACAAAATATAAACATTGAGACTTGAGATCACCCATTTGGTTTAATCTGACAGTGTAGGAAGAGGGAAAACTATCAGTAAATCTCTGGTACTAAAATGAGTGCTGCAGGAGACTGAAAGAATTTGCAATCCAAAACTACAGAAAGGAAAATTGTAAACAAGCAGGGTGTTTTTGGAACAAGCAGGGTGTTTTGGAACAAGCAGGGTGTTTTTGGAACAAGCAGGGTGTTTTAGGGTAGCAATCTTTTAATAACAATACTGCAAGATTGGGCAATGTTGGATACAGGGGAAAATATGTTGCAAACATATGTATGTATAATTATCGTGGAAATGGGAAATACCAATGTGCGTAACACCATGATAGAATACGTAAAGACTTTGAAGAATCTGAGGCTATGATGTCACAACTTGTGTGATTTCAGTCGTTTCTACACAAATGATGCCAAACTCTAAACTTAAATATTTCCTTACAGAATATTATTTTGAATGCTTTCTTCACCATTTTGGTTTTTAAAGTCCTCTTTTGTATAAGATGGACATGCTTGACCACTGAACTACTCCTTTAAGTTTTTGCTATACCTGCCCTTTTCATTGGCTTTCTCGCTATCCTTTTTGCTTTCATTATATACCCTCAGGCCCTATAGCGTCATAGGCTGATTCACCTTTTTGCGAGGATCGCGCCAAATACTCAAGTGTGAAATTGTTATTTTGAAATGTTATACTTCTTTGCCATGAAATCATTTCATCGTATGACCTTACCATTATTAGCAGAGGAGAAAGTAAATCACAAGAAAGCGAATGACGTCATATCTGGAAGCAAATCACTCTCCCAAAGGAACACGGATGCAATCAAGAAGGAGAAACTAAAAGCATTAGTAATTTAAGTATTTGCTAAATCAGCATGATACTCTCACTTTCGTAGTAGATTTAATAAGTGAATGAATTAAAAAAATACACTAATGTGCGGTCCGGTGTCGCCCAAACATATTGTTTCTAAATCCCTGATATTATATCAAAATTTAAAGCAATTTTCCCGTTAATTTTCTTATGTACGATAAAGGAATATCAAATAAAGAAATTGGTGAAAACCAACCATGTTGATATCTTATTCCGTTTAGGAGGTATTATAATTCAAGAATTTCAATTTTGTGTTGAAAGGTGACGTCAGAAAAGGCCTATTCGATGAATTTTAATTTGCACGTATTTTCATCCGAGAACCCATTTCGTAGTGGTCGATGAGTCCTCGGTTGTCTTCGTTTGTCCTCGGTTGTTCGTTATTGGATTCCTCCGTTGATCGATGTGTTCAGGTCCAGGGCTGGTATGTTGGCTTTTTGGAGACTTGTCTTGCTGTAAAATATCTTATTTGGCTTCATTCTGGCCTTTTTCTCGAAAAAGCTTTGATGAAGAATAAAAAAAAAGTAAAGAAAAAAAAAAAAAATTTTTACTTTCTGATGACGTCCGGAAAACGTAATATTTTGTATTTTCCCTGAAATCCTTAATTGTGTACCGATATATGACCATGCAATTTGGAGGAGAACTAGACTGATAAGTTGTTGAATTGTGCAAATTTGCATTCAACTGTTTTGCCTCCCTCCCTACTATAAAGTGATAAAATGAGCTATTTATACTATTTGGTATAGATATTGGTGTTAGAAAAGGTTTGTAGCCTCAACGTAAGTCAAAAATCTTTGGGTGATATTTTAGAGGCCCTACAAAATTGCGCCCTCACTTTCGGTCAAGTGATTTTTTTAAATTAAATATGTTGAATTTCATCCAATCGGATAGTGATTAGATGTCACGTGCCCATGTAATTTTCAGAAATGACCTTTTGTGGAATTACATGGAGTTGTGATGCACACGGCGCTCCGTAGACGCAGCTGTTGTAACCAAAATCTCAGTAAGAATGATTTTCATTACTTTTAATAAAAGATGTAAATCATTTCCGTCAAAATGCTAATTATGAATTCACTCTAAAGTATTGAACTTACATTCTCTCCTATCAGAAAACGGTTTTGCAAGACATTTTGGCTGGCTTTCAAGTAATTACGATAACTTAATTACATATTGTTACCGTAATTGCTGTCGTGGGATATGATTTAATACTTGAAATTCTCGTGTCGTTTATTAGGATGTAATTTCATACGCTATTTGAACAGTTTGTTTACTGAACTTGAAAGGGCTTTCATAGTTTTCCCAGTTGATCGCTGACAATTTTTAAACATATCCGCGAAGCACTGTCTTTTCTTCCTGTATATAAATTGTCTGCGGAAAGTAATCAATGCGAAAGAATAAGATTCGGTTTCTTATTTCGAATCGGAAGAAATCGATATCATTTTCAAGGTATTTTAAGAACCATGATTCCTTTTAAGCATGATCAGTTTTGATTTATTCTTTTTCATTTAAAAAATCGATTGGTGCTGAATTAGGGAAAACGATAAAAAAAAATCCATACAAAAGCCAAATTTTAAGGATAATCTCGATGTTATGGTGATAAATTCTCCGACTGGCGCGTTTTGGGAGAAATATTTATAGCTAGTTTTGTTGAGTTACAATCGTTGGTTTATTTCTTTCATTCTATAATCATATTTCTTTTCTTGGCAGAAAGCCGCACACGGATATTTTTAAAGAGTGTTTATATGTTTAAAAAAACAAAAAACGACAAAGCCCTTAATTCTAAAATTATCCCTTCGTGTATTTTTATGTAACATGGAGTAGTGCCATTGCATGCAAAGGACTCGTTTAAAGGATCAGTTCAGGGGTCAAGCATGTTTATCTTATATTAAAGGGGACTTTAAAAGAAACAAAATAGTGAAAAATCATTCAATCTTATTCCGTTAAGGAGATATTCAAGTTTAAAGTTTGGTATCATTTCTGTAGAAACGACTGAAATCAGACTAGTTGTGATAGCATAGCCTCAGATTCTTCGAAGTCTTGATATATTCTATCATATTTGTCCTGCAATTTTGTGGTTTATAAACTATGGGATATGTCAAAAAAGTAGTAAAACTGAATCTAGGAAGGGTATTTATAATATACCATCTAAAGAAAGTTTGAAGAAAAATAATTTAAATAGTGATTAAATTAAATAAACTTTCTTTAAAATACATAAAGACTTTGAGGAATCTGAGGCTGTGACGTCACAACTAGTCTGATTTCAGTCGTTTCTACAGAAATGATACCAAACTTTAAACTTGAATATCTCCTTAACGCAATAAGATTGTGTAATGCTTTCTGCACCATTTTGTTTCTTTTGAAGTCCTCTTTCATATAAGATAAACATGCTTGACCACTAAACTAATCATTTAATGAAGCAAGCATAAAAGCAAGCTAAAACGCCGAACAGCAATCCGTGAGAAGTCTTTGGTCAACTTCAGACTGTGTCCACGTGTCACCTACACGAGGCTTAATTGATAAACAACAATGTGCTTTATATAAAAAATGACTTTAAATCATATTGTTATCACGTTTTCAGAATCCTGAAAAGTTGTTTGCATTTGATTGAAATACCTTTTGATTTTAATTAATTTTTCCAACAAACTTACGACATGACATCTGTAAAGTTCAATATTTTCTGCACCGAACAAGTCATCGCCGAAGTCTCTTCTCTGCCAGTCCGTTCTGTTTTGTTTTTGTCTTTTATCAAGGTAGACAAGGTATGACACTTCGATTTCGGCATGCTTTTAATTCGAAAAGGACAGATGGGAGGAGGGGGTAATAAGAAGGATAAAGTGAAATAAAACAAACAAGCCTGAAGTATCGCCACGACTATCAGAACCTGGGGCAGTCAGGTTGATTCTCAATAGATCAGTCATCATAGTTATATATTTTCCGCGGGAAAATTGAGAAATTTTAAAAGTTTTCCCAATGAAACGTAGGGCCTAGTATTTGTAATTGTATTGTATATAATATTATATATATATTATTTTCTATAGGAAATTAAAATACAAGATTGCTTGAAAATCATCTTCATGGAGCTCTTCAAGGCTTATTGGTCTTTCCGTTGCCATCCCTTCACCTTTCATCTCAAAAATTTTAATCGCAAATTAATTGTTTTCTCTTTCCTCAGATTGATATGAAGTCACAGGATCACACACTTGCCATGCAACTGATGCAACTACGAGGCCAAATCCAAGAGGTCAGATTAAAGAGAAGTTGTGAGGCGCACGCAGATCTCATTGAGGACAAAAGGTACTCCCTCACGGAGGAGATGGATGGGGAAAAATGGGGTCTATGTGACCTCCCCATGATCAGAATTGACGACGATATGGTGGACCCACTGAAAGATATAGGTATCACAAAGATGAATTTGAGCGCCAGAAGGTTTTCTATACTCTGATGGCTAAAAGCTAAATCCATTGAGCCGGTGCTTATTCCCGGTTTTTCTCGCGCAAGCGGATGAGAGTACATTACTCCCCCTGGTCGGGACGCCAGTCCATCGCAGATTAACTCCCCAAGATACTCATTTTACAGCTGAGTGGACTGAACCAAGTAGAGTAAATTGTCTTGCTCTAGGACACAATGTAGCGTTTACGACGGGAATTGAACTCCGTACCTCTTGAATACGAGCATGACTCCTTAACCACTGAGCCACAGCACCTGTGATGGGCGAGTTGCATAATCTGTGGATTGTGGACTCATCGGTGAAGGAGTGGCATATTGGTCGAGTAAAAAAAAAGGAAAACAAATGAGGACGTTGGTGTTGCAAACTTTCACGACGAGTGGTCGCATTTCGCACTCTACGATCTAAGGTACATGCATCCACCTAGTACACTTGAACATTGAAGACTAGATATCGTGTTAACGTGGAGATGAAAATACACCGACAAGCCAATCAATTACCGACCCGGAAGTGACGTTACTAGTATAATCAAGCAGATTTTGACACGAGATTCATCAGCCATCATGAGCTTGGAGCAAGCAGTGCTAACAACACGAAAGGAATGGATACAGTGGCGTATCCAAGTGGCGGGGAGGGGGCTATCTAAACCCCCTCAAAATATCATAGCCCCCTCTTAAATTTTGTCAAAACCATATATGTAATTTACTGAAATATTAAATGAACAATGTCTAGAAAACAGAAAATGCCATTTTTTTGTAATCGCATCCTTGTATTGACTGGCTTATCGTTACTTTTGGACCAAAACGTTTACAGTTTGCACCAAAAATCCTCAATTTTGGACCAAACATCTTTGATTTTGGCCCCAAATTCTTCAATTTTGACCTAAAAATCTTCAATTTTGGATAAAAAATCTTTCAGATTTTATCAACAATCTTCAATTTTGGACCAAAACTTTTATGTTTGGACCACAATCAGCAGCATAGATTCAAGAACCTTTAGATAGGAAGGTGAAGTTCTTATAATATCAGGGCCACGGGCGCATGGTCCCGACCCCACAATATTTTTCAAAGCAATACAATATCAAAATAGGCCTTTACCTTTTCGCCCGAGCTAATTTGGAAAAATTTGCAAATTTTTAGGAAGTTTTTTTCATTTTTTTCTTCATTTTCAGGAAATTTTCTTTTAACTCCTGCGAAATTTTCATGAATTTTAAGGAAATCTTTGTCGATTTTCGGGGAATCGCCTTCATTTTCCGAGAATTTTCTTTCATTTTCGTGAAATTTTCTTCAATTTCGGGAAATTTTCTTCAATTTCGGGAAATCTTCAATTTCCGAGAAATTGTCTTCAATTTCCAGGTAAATTCTTAACTCTCCGGGAAAGCACTCTCAATATCGGGAAATTTTCAGGAACTGTTGCCAAAATCGAACAAAAGTTTACGCATTTTCCTTCAATCTTATGTTGATAATAGTAATTTGTCATCAAAATAAAGCATGTAACCACCCAATGGGGTGGGTATATGCTTTTACATGTAGCCAATGTACTGGTGGGCATACCAGGAACTTCATTTGGTCCACTTTTTCAAAAAGCGTGGTACTTGCATATAAGACATCAATTTTGAAAAGCAAAATAAAGTTCATTAGCAATTTTCATGTGGTGTGGAGGGAAATATTACTTTCAATGAGTACTTTATCCAATTTTGTGATTATTATCTTATTAAAACAAAAAAGTGAAGGTTCTCTACCCCCTCCCCCTCCCCTCCCCCTCCTCCCCAGAAACAATGCGCTTTCACTATGCACTAAGTCCCGAAACCGTTACGGGGGCGTTGTTTTGTGGGTGTTTTTTTTACAATTTTGTGTGAATTTTTTTCACAGTAAGCTGATAAGTTGTCCTTCACTGTAAGCTGATAACTTATCGCATCTATATAGCGTTAACCGATCGTTGGTTGACATGCTCACCGGTCGAGTACACTCAAACAAGTCGAACGTTAATGCTCGACTGTCGTGAACTCAAGAAAAGTACTCAAGAAAAGTATACTAACAGTACTAAAAGTGTTTTTTAGTATGCCGTTAAATCATTGATTGTGTCAGGTCGGGGTTGTACGACACCCATACAACCCCATAAAGTACTATTTTTTTGTACTCAGTTTTTCCAAACCGGAAAAAAACCCTATCCCTCTAAAAAGTTCTGTCAAGTTTGTATTCAGTTTTTTTTTGTTCCTTTTTTTTTTTTTTTTTTTTTGAAAACCGCGCGGGGATAATTACGTCAGTTGCGGGTGACTGGGTGAAGGATGATTTCCATTCAATTAAAAATTAAGCTACCCCATCGGGGTACTTTTTTAGTTTCGGCTCCGGGTAAAATAAGAAAACTATTGTTTGTAAGTAAAATATATTTCTCGACGTCATACAAACCACTGACGTTAACCCTATAGCAACGCGTTTAATGGGATAGAAAAATGTATTTGCAGTAATGTCACTGTTTTGGAAAAGGCACTAAATTAAATTGAATCATTAAATTGAATTCTAAATTGAATTTGAAAATAGTTCAATTCTAAGCGTAACAGTACTGAAAGATGATTACCCTGGTGGTTGTTTTTGCCGGTGTAACGATTACGGGAATGTCATTTTAGAGGGTTTGATAAACTTAGTTGCGCACAACTCTCTTTTTAAAGTCTCGTTACGTTATAAACGAAAAGTATACTACCAGCAATTTTTGCTCAAAGCAGTGATTCTCAGTATTTCTTCACACTTTTAGGTCAAGTTTATTTTTAACATGGGTTAAAGCAGTAATGTAGTGGCGGGGTTGACGGGATCGTACCGTCCCCGTTTATTCCTAGTGGTGTAATTAGGGATTAGGAAAAATCGTACCCGGCCCGGGCCCTACAAGGGGGCCCGTAAAAACGATACCATTATACCGTTATACCATAGGGGCTCACTCGCCGTGGTCCGTAAGGCCCTAGCTACGCCACTGTCTATTTCCTTCACGCCCTCACACCCCCTACAAACTGTTCAAATGCTGATATGTTTGGCATAACCGCGCAGGGATATTTATATCAGTTCGGGGTGCAGGATGAAGCTCCTTGAAATTTAGCTATCCCGTCGGGGTACTTTTTCAATCTCTGTTTCAGGGCCCGCCGTAAAATAGATGAAATATATTTCTCGACGTCAGACAAAAACCTCGACACAAATTCTAACAACGCGGAACAGTCTTCTATTTTGGCTGTTGTTTTGCACAACACAAAGGTATATGGACCCCACCTGTTTAAGTGCTTGTGCCCCTCTAAAAAGAACTCTTGCCAAAAGTCCTGGTTACTGGTTACGGGACTGGCTAAACGTTGGGATCATGAGGCCCTTTTGAAAGAATCAGTGAGTGGTGGTCAACCTTATCATCAAAATGCGTCGATAAATGATATATGGAAATATCCCCGGACATATCTTTAGGTTTTAGGACAGGTATGATAAACTATAATCATACATTTAATGTGTTTATTTCGGATTCGGATATAATCCGGTCAAACAAGTTGTTGGTCATTTGGTACAGTGAATTGCAACAATAATCATTATTGTACCTAATTTGAATGAGGCATTCAAATAGTTTTAATGAAATTATTACTATGGTGAAACCTGGCTTGTATTTTTATAATGGATTAAAGAAGACTAAAAATATCTTAAATGAATGTGTTTTATTGTTGTCGATGATACGTATGATGGAAAGATATATGGTAGTGAACTAGCGCTGAAAATGCAATTTGCACTTTACGCGTTGCACGAGTTTAGAAAGGGCTACCTCTGGAGGAGCGGGACAAGAACCGAAAAAATTTCCCGGTTACAAGCCGAAAAACTCTACTGGTACGTCAAAGTTCAGTTTCAATCAAGCTTTTCTGCAAACCGTAAATCTCCAATTTTCGGGAAATCATTAGTTTTCCTGATATTTTTCCTTACTGTTCGGTCAATTTTCTTCAACTTGTTCTCGAGAAATTTTCTTTGAATTTTCTTTGAATTTTGTTCATTTGCGCGAAATTCTGTTTAAATTTCTTCAATGTTCAGGAGATGTTACCAAAATATCCAATAATTGCATCAAAGTTTCCTTCAATTTTATTTGAGAATTTTCACTCACCTTATTAACTGAATCAACATCGGAATACCTTTTTTCGCCTCTGCAATTTTGTTTACGGAAAATACAGAAATAATCTTCAAAAACGTTTGCATTTGTGATCAATTTCATTGACAGATTAATGCTTGAGATCAGAAAACATCGATCCTATGAGAACGTAACCAGAACTGTATATTCTCCTAAAGCGCTTCGAATAGAATTCTCTTCAAACTAATCAAAATACAACCATCATATCTGCATATTGCTTAACTTGGGTGACAACTCCAGAAACACCTGTCATCTTGATCACAGATGTAGTGGTTGCGAAGTGGAGGGTTTCTTAGAGATTTTACCCTGGTACAAAGTTTACCCTAGTCCAAGATCTCGTCAAGAGTTTTTGTTAGTTCCTTATTATTCCGTCAAACAAGGTTTTAGGTTTACCAAGCAGCTTACGTCCCGCCAGAACTTTATAGTCTCCATTAGAGTACTTACATGAAGACGCCCTCAGTTTTTTTCTTTCTTCAACCAGTCGTGGAGCACTAGTTAGAAACCCACCGGGAATCGAACCCAGAACACTACATTGGGAAACACTGCATTATGTATTCATGTTTGCAAATTCTCCTTAAAGGTATATGGACGTTGCACTGTAGAGGCATCATTAGTAAAATTGCTAGCTTTAAATCTATTGAAAACCAGAGTAACAAAAGATACAAATCGGTTAGACATTGATGACCATTTTACAGTGTTTTGAAATCTCAGACATCAATAGGCCTATTTTATGCAGTTTTGTTATATTTTTGCAGACAGATACGCCGAACATCAAAGCGGAAGCATTTTGTCTGCAGCTCCTACTCATTCAGCTATTGAGAAAAGTGACAATGGTTGAATGGCGCACACCGTCCTTCGGAGGAGACGTTAAGCTGTCGGTCCCGACGGCAGGAGAGTCACCCCTGCTTGGTTCTCTGACTTTCGAGAAGGGAAGCGTGAAAACGCGGTGTTCATTTACTTTCCCTTCCAAGTACTAAGTTCATGTGTGCCCATAGGCAGCCGGAGAACTACTCTGTTCTCCCCCTCCCTCCCCTCCCCTCCCTCCCCTCCCTCCCTCCCCTCCCCCCCCCCCTCTCCCTCTCCCCTCCCCTCCACCCTCCTCTTCCCTTCCCTCCCCTATCCCCTTTCTTCCCCTCCCCTCCACCCTCACCTCTCCACTTCCCCCTTCAAATTCCGGGATCCGGCCTGTATGGAATCTATTTCACAAAAGTCTTCAATAATTTAGTTTCAAAACATTCGTACGAAAATTCGCTAGGGGCAAAATCATCAACAACTTAGGGCGATATTATGTATTTATGTTTTACTGCTTATTATCCGGATATGTATATGATATAGCCTGTAGGCCACATATCCCGCTACTCAGCTTACATTGTAGGCCTACTAACGGAAACTTGCTACTTTTCCCCTTATCCGCACTCACTGAATACACCACTGCGGGAAACAACAATATGGGAAGGATTGGTCAAATTCCACGGGCTCTGAGAGACAAAAGTAGATTTGGGGGCACCATGCAACCAATGAAAAATGTTCTATGCAGCAAAAACGCCAAATTTCCACGGGTCCTCAAAAGGCTGAAAGGCCTCCCAAATTATTTTCGGCGATAGTTGTAAACTGGTAAATGCCACACGAAGACTATAACGTCCGCAATTGAAATAATCTCTTTATATCATACTTCAAAAGCAGAAAGTTGCGTACTCTTTTGGCAGAAAAAGCTGAACAAATATTTGCATAACAATAATGCGCCTGGTACCTCGCGTATTTTGGAATGCGCTCTAAAAGGTGGACACGAAAGAAAGCTGAATAGTATCAGATAGGTTGCCAAGTCAATGAATCAGCCACGTCCATGCGTTATTTATATATTATATAGAAGATGTAAACACGTTAGTATACCTGAGCACAACATTGTCTAAAAATGGAGGCACCGAAGATGACTTATAAAGGAGAATCTGACCACATTTAAACAACTTAATAAAATATGGGATTAAAACATAAGCAGATAAGAGAAAAAACAAACTTAAAAATGTTCACACTAATGATATTTCAGTGTTACTTCATAGCTCTGAAACCTTGAAGTTGAACAAATCAGACGAAAATAAACTAGACATATTTCAAAGAATTGCCTGAGGAAAATCATTGATAAAGATCAGCAATGATGAATTATATGAAAGAACACATACCAATTAGCAAGACAATTTATATACAAAGATGGACATGGATTGGGCATGTATAAGGAGAGGAAAATGAATATTATGCGAAAATCGCATTGCCGTCGGCTCCAGAGGGAAGCAGGAAAAGAAGGAGACCAGAAAACAATTTGGAGAAGGACAGTTGAGAAAGAGAGAACGAAGCTTGGGTGGAATAGTTGGAGGGAGGCCACAGAATTTGCAAGAGCCAGGAAGAAATGGAAGAAGCTACTTCATGAAGCCTCAATCTGCACAGTCATGAGAGGAGAGCGTTAAAGTAAGTATATTTATGTTTTTTTTACATTAGGTGAATGCAAACTTGCAAAGTGCACTGAAATTTCCACCATATGTCCCACATTACATTCTACCATATGTCCCACATGGCATCCCACCCTATGTCCCACATGGCATCCCACTCTATGTCCCACATGGATCCCATCCCCTGTGCCAAATGACACCCCACCCCATGTCCCACATGACATCCCATCCCATGCCTTGTCCCACATGGCATTCCACCATATGTCCCACATGGCATCCCACCATATGTCCCACATGACATCCCACCCTAGGTGACACATGGATCCCATCCTACATGTATGTCCTACATATATGTCCCACATTAATCCAACCATATGTCCCACATGACATCCCTCCTGATGTCCCACATGGCATCCCTCCCTATGTCCCATATGGCATCTCTCCCTGTGTCCCCCATGTCATCCCACCGTATGTCCCGTACCAGTGGCTTCCCACCTGATGTCCCACATGCATCCCACCTTATGCCCCACATTGGATCCCACCATATGTTCCACATGGCACATGGTATCCCTCCCAATGACCCAATTACATCCTACTTTATGTCCCAAATGGCATCACATCCCATGTCCCCATGGCCTCCTACCCTACGCCCCACATAGCCTCCTACCCTATGTCACACATGGCAACCCAACCTATGTCACACTCTGTGTTACTCGCGGCATCCCACCCGATGTCCCACATGGCATCCCACCCCATGTCCCACATAACATCCCATGCCATCCCATGTCCCATATGACATCCCATCCCATGGCTTCCACCCTATGTCCCGCATGACATTCCACCATATATCCTATATGACATTCCACCCTGTTCCACATGGCATCCCACCACATGGCATCCCACATGGCATCCCACCCTATGTCTCACATGACGTCCCATAGGCCCCCATTAGAAGTCTCATACTAGCTATCACAATCCCTGATTGAGCATGTATGAAAGTGTCAGTTCATATAATAACTTATATGCAAATGCCTTGTTGAACAAGAAAAAAAAAGGCAGTCAAATAATTATGCCTGATATAGCCCTTGGTGTACACCACATGGTATATATTATATCATATATCACGCATGGCCCCTATCCATGTATCACATGGCATCCCTCCCTATGTCTATATGCAGTCACATTCTGTCACACTCCCTGACTGAGCATACTAAATACAAAATGTCTGGTCAGTTCATATACTGTAGCAACTTCATGCAAATGACCACAATAATAAAGGCGGAGTTTCATGCCTGATACAACCGTTGGTGCCCAAATATTTTGAAGAATTTTAAGGATCTTTAATCTCCAGTGCTATGAGAGAGATGCTTGATGATCTGTAAAGAATATTGAAAAAGTATATCATTTCACAGTTATCTTCTAAGGAAATAAAAAATGTTTTGTAGACTTTTTAAGGAAACTAGTCTTCAATCTGTCTTAAGTGTCTCTGAAAAACTTAACATTTTGTAAAAAAATTCTAATCTTCCATAAGGACTGAAGGATATCTGAAGAAACTTTAAACTTTTTCTGAGGAGCTCTGAAGACACTTTAACATTTCTGAGGAATTCTCAGGAAAAACTGTGGACAGCTGTTACATAGGTTCGCATTAAGCTTTTCATGCTCACCAACAAACAGACAAAGGACCGAAGGAGGTGAGAGTGGTATTTTCTTCAAATTCCTTGATGTGTCCTGGTTTCTAGCATTGTTGTAGAACGTCCACCGTACATGCCGTATCGAGGAATTTGAAAGTGTTGGAGGGAAATTTATTATCCTATTTCGATATCTTGAACAACACGATGCTGTATATTGTCTAAACACGAAAAAACACTTAATTGAATTTGTTAAAATCTTTGATATTTTCTTCAAATTCCTTGATGTGTCCTGGTTTCTAGCATTGTTGTAGAACGTTTACATGCCGTATCGAGGAATTTGAAAGTGTTGGAGGGAAATTTATTATCCTATTTCGATATCTTGAACAACACGATGCTGTATATTGTCTAAACACGAAAAAACACTTAATTGAATTTGTTAAAATCTTTGATATGCTTCCTGCCATGTCTTTTGCGGCCGCTTCTTGTCCTGTTACTGGTAAATATTATTAAACAGGATTAGGTGTGTGTGTGTGGGGAGGGGGTAAGAAAAATTAATCATAGTGCAATATTGCCTGATTAGATTTTCAGATCGATTTATGAAAGAGGGCTTAAATGTAACACAGTACGTAATAAGTACAGTAGAGTTTACCTAGGATACCGTGAGATGATGCTGGATACAGGTCACAAAACCTAAGTTCCAACTCTCGTGTTGGTGTTAAACTAATTATAATTAACATAAGGCAGCTTCATGGTCAAACCTGAAAGGCTCTGGGCTCCAAAAATTGTACAGACGGTTTTTAAAGCTATTTATGGTTGATGCTGTAACGACAGTGTTGCTTAAGGAGTTCCAATGGCTAATGGTCAAAGAAGTTTCGACGCAACTTATGTTAGCTCTAGACAGAAAGAACTTGAGTTGATGGCCGCGTGTAGCAGTGACAGAAGTGTGGAGATTGATAATGGAGGATACTCTTGGATTATAGTAACCGTATCTTAAAGAGTTCAATCATATCTCCCCCAAGTCTACTGGAGGAAAGAATGGGTAGCTTGAGCCTCTGCTAACGATCTTGGTAGGAGAGATTCTTTAATACAGGAACTAACTTAGTTGCACCAAGGAGGTACAAAGTTGTACGGTTGCACGTCGCTGAACATTATATATTGCAACCACGTGGTTTGTACTTCACCAGAAGAACTCATTGATCAAAGGTTAGATATTGGGTATATACACCATACAAAGACCTCAAAATATTGCAAAGTAACATCACATGTATATATATATATATATATATATATATATATATATATATATATATATATATATATATATATATATATATATATATATATATATATATATATATATATATATATATATATATATATATATATATATATATATATATATATATATATATATATATATATATATATATATATATATATATATATATATATATATATATATATATATATATATATATATATATATATATATATATATATATATATATATATATATATATATATATATATATATATATATATATATATATATATGCATTTATCTATTAAATATGCATGAGGAAAATGTTTTAAATTTTCATATATTTAGATATGCTGTATTTTGGCAGATAAATAGTTTTCGATTGAAACAAAAGTATTCTAAATAAAGAATTACTTTAGACCTTAATAGTTGAAGCCAATGGCGTAGGAACATGTTCTTTATTGGGAAGGACGGGGGCACAAAGATATGCTACAACAACACTAGCTCAATGGTAAACAAATTAAAATCAAACACTTTTCTTGAGAGCCTTACCGGTGGATAGGGGTACCCGGCCCGAAAAATATGCCTACTAACGCGATAACAGACTAAACAAACAAACACCCGATACCTGCCGACGCGCGGAAAATTCGTAATTCGGGGTTAAGTCTTGGGTGACAGCATCAAGCTCTTTGCTCTGGACAAATATATTTTGTTTTGCGTCACTCAGATACGGGGTTTTCAACCTCCCTTTTCACCAGTTAAAGGAATATTTCCATGGATTTTCAGAATAGTAGGAGCAATTCTGACTCACCTTGGCGTCCGCCTCAGCGTTGGTTTTAGTATTTGGGGAGCAAGATTTATAAAAAGCTTGTTGTCATTTGAAAATGTACATTATTTGGAATAAATATATAGAATGTGCATGTCTGAATTAAAATTTGCAGTGTCATAGATGGTAACCAAAATAAGAAATGATAAGGCTTGAAAAGAACTGAGAAGTTTTAAAATATCTGAAATATTGTTTTATAGATTTTTTAGTGGAAATTATTAGACTCTTGCCTTAATTATTTAAGTTGACTGCTAATTTGCATATAATTGTTATATGAACTGACTTAAACATAGTATGGAATTTATATTTGAAGAGAAGCACAGACCATTGAATACTCATTTCATTCTTCCAAGTACACAACTAACTTCTACCAATGTTACTACACTGCTACAGGTGGCAAGTTATTTTTTCAGGAATTTGTTGCATTCCTTCAACATTGAGATGAGCTTCTTTGCCTGATTTCATGTGTTTATTGCACTATTAGAATCGGCACTTGGAATTAAGAACTTGAATATGAGGATCTTAAAGAATGACATGTAAGATGGTAATTACATATGGGAGGGATGGCATTGGGGAGGGAGGATGGATGACATTAGGGAGGGAGGGACAGATGGCATCAGGGAGGGAGGGACAGATGGCATCAGGGAGGGAGGGAGGGATGGCATCCAGGAGGGATAATGACATCAAGAGTAACGGATAAATGACATTGGGGAAGAAGGGATGGATGGCATCTTGGAGGTAGGGATGGATGACATTGGGGGTAAGAATGAGTAGCATCAGGAAGTGAGAGATGGATGGCATTGGTGAGGGATGAGTGGATGCATTGGGGAAGGATAAAGGGATGGGTGGCATGGGGGAGGGAGGGATGACATGGGGGAGGGAGGGATGGCATGGGGGAGGGAAGGATGGCACGGGTGAGGGAGGGATGGTATGGGGGGAGTAAGAGATGGCATCGCGGAGGGAGGGTGAATGGTTGGCATCGGGGAGGGAGGGAAAGATGTTATCAGGAAGGAACGAATGTATGGCGTTGGAGGAGGATAGATAACTTTCAAGTTGGAATTCATCAAACTATTGATATTTCATACTTTGCTACAGTAATTGCAGGGCCTATATGGATGTCACCATTTGATAAAAAATAAATCATTATCTAATAGTGAATAAATGAAGGAAATGTGAACAGGTGAATACTGCCTAAATTTGAAAGTATCTTACATGTTTTCCAAAATAACAAAAAAGTAGACATGAAAAGAACTGGAAAAAACTCAAACTGAAATTTCTCAAACTGAAATACCCTGGAACGCAGTAGATATATAGCCAGACTTACAACCTTCCAGAAAGCATATCAGGGCTACCTGGCCATCCCTATCCGAACTTTCCTATGCCTGGCCTCCTGCTCAACAAGAAGATCTAATAACCAGACATTTACAAAACTGCATACTAATACGGACTGTTTCAAATACTTCTTCATTCCACGAACTGTAAAGGACTGGGACAACCTACCAGAAGCTATCTCAAGTATAATAGGCAACAACAAATTCAAAGAAGCAATCCTAAGAAGTCAGTAATTATCAGTTTTCATGCACACACACCCTATACAGTTCGCTTTACTCCATTAGGAGTGTTGAACTCTAACCATCAATATCAAGATCAAATAGGTTATTGTTATTTGTTGTTCTTAAATTTGAGTTGTCACTAAAAAGGTCAAATAATAATGGTAAATTTTGTGTTGCACATCCTGGGAAAACCGTAAGGGCGAATAGTTGGTACTTGGTGGATTGATGGAAGGTAATGCAGAGTTACGTCATATTACATGATTTGACATGTCACTTAAAGGTCACAATATTGGGTTTATAGCAGTGACGGCGCTAAGTGGGGGTAAGGGAAGGAGGGGGAATTTTTTAAAGTTGAGAATATTATTTCATTTTTCTAAGTGACCTTTGACCCACTAGGGTGCTCTTTCTCTTCCTTTTGGGTTATGTCGCCACCCCTATTCATCCGTTCATGCCAATGAGAGTATACCTGAGTTAAAAGTTTAGTAAGACATTTGGATTAAGACAAATTCTATCAATCGGACAAAATATGTCACTTTACAAAAGGGGCATGGATCCCCCCCCCCCCCCACGAGATCGATTCCCTCTACCCCCACCGTTTAGAAGTTACGAAATTTTAAAGTATTTTTGAATTTGGGCAAAAGACTGATTGGCAATATCTGTGATGTCAGGGAAACAATTTCAACAAAACGTCTTTTGTATTACTTTAAAAATGATTTGTTGAAATTTTTTTTCTCATTTTAAATGTGATGTACACCAAGAAAAAAACAATGCTTTCTTGTAAATTATATATTCCACCCTATCTCTATAATGAACCAAAAATGCTGTTCGATAATGTAAAAAAAAAGTGTGGTTAATTTGATAAGAAAAACATACTGACAAAAGAATTGTGCTGGAATTGCTTTAATCTGTTAATGACATCACCAAGCTGAAGGACATACTGTGCGAGGTGTTTTTAAGAACATTTTCCTACTATTTAAATTGTTATAACTTCTAAACGGAATAAAATATTAACATAGTTTTTTTCATCACTTTGTTTCTACAAATTTAAAAAAAATGAAAATCCATGGGAATATATCTTTAAACCTGCTGTCATTTCAATGAGTCTGTTGATTCACTTCGAGAAATTGTCTGTTTTGCTGGATATGAACATGGAGCCTCTACCAGTCAAACTTTCATGCTTGACTGTCGTGAACTCAAGAAAAGTACTAAAGAAAAGTATACTACCAGTATACTAAAAACAATTTTTGCTTAAAGATGATTACCGGTATTCTCTCACTGAGGTGCTCTTTAACATGCCGTTAAATCATTGATGTTGTCAGAGGCCGAATTCTACACTTCCATAAAGTACTGTTATGTTTGCTCTCACGGTTTCCAATCCGGGGTCAGGGGCCGCGGAGTTGTACGACCCCCTACACCCCCACAAAGTACTGTTACGTTTGTAAAGTACTGTCACGTTTTTCAAACCCGCACAGGGGTAGACTAATTTCGTCAGTAATTAGGGGTGAAGGATGAAGCCTATTCAATTGGAAATAATTTAGCTACTCCATCGGGATATTTTTATTCTCAGTTTCGGGGGTAAAATAAGAAAACTATTGTTTGTAAGTAAAACATATAACTCGATGTCAGACAAAACACGGCCGCTAACCCTAGCAACGCGTTCAAGAGGATAGAAAAAATGCATTGGCAGTAATGTCACTATGTTTCGGAAAAGGCACTTAGCAAAATGGTGAAAACACTGGGAAGTATTTTGATCTTTGATCATTAAATTGAATTCTAAATTGAATTTGAAAACAAATTAACTTTAAGCGTAACAGTACTGAAAGATGATTATTGTGTTGTTGTGTTTGCCGGTTTAACGATTACAAAAATGTCATTTTAGAGGGTATGATAAATTTAGTTAAGGTCAGGGTCCTTTTTAAAGACTCGTTGCATTATAAACGAAAAGTATACTACCAGCAATTTTGCTCAAATCAGTAATTTTGCAGTATTCCCTCATTCCAGTCGTATCTACAGAAATGGTACCAAAGTTTAAACTTGTATATCTCCTTACTGCCTTACCGGAATAAGATTTTGCAATGCTTTCTGCACCATTTTGTTTCATTTGAAGTCCTCTTTCATATAAGATAAAGATGCCTGACCACTGAACTAATTCTTTAAGTGCTTGTGAATCCACCACCCACGATACAGGCCTGGGTAAACGTCGGGATCATTAGACCCCTGTGAACGAATTTGATGATGAAATAAGATAATGGGGCGGCAAGTATCATTTTGGGGGGAAATTTTCCCGGAAATATCTCTTAGGACAGGTATGATAAACTATAATTATACAATTTATGTGTTTATAGCGGGTATAATCCTGTCAAACAAGCTGTTGGTCATTTGATGGAGTGAATTGAACAATAATTATGAATTGTACCAAATTAGAATGAGGCATCAAAATAGTTTTAATGAAATATATTTCTATGGTCAGCGGATGGTGAAACCTGCATGGCATGTATTTTTATAATGGAATAAAGAAGACTATACCTTAAATGAATGTGTTTTATTGATGTCGATGATACATATGATGGAAAGATATATGGCAGTGAACTAGCGCTGAAAATGCAATTTACATTTTACGCGCTAAACGGGCGTAGGAAGGGTCGGGGGAAGCGGGGCAAGAACCCCAAAAATTTCCCGGTAACAAA
>JAIGNY010002470.1:180000-332500 GCA_020152595.1 Chiridota heheva
CTGATTGAGGTGTAGCCAGCATTCAAAAAGTGAGGGTCCAATACCCCATTTTCTTTCAATGCAAAGAGCTTGTATGGAAACTCTTTGCTTATAGACCTAGGATCTGTAATTAGGGATCAGAAACATTATATTACGATACCTAAAGCTCACCTTCAAATACCTCCTGTCCCAAGGATATATTTGGCTGTCTGTACAGAGATTTATATTTCCTATATTCACACAAAAAAGCTTCATGCAATGGCATGAAAGCTAGTCAATTCCTTTCATATATCCTTCTTGCTATGATAATTTCCTTTCCATACACTTCTTGCCAAACGTCATCAACAGACTGACTGTGATATCAGCCAACAGGGTAATGAGGGTATCTAATAATACCGTATAACCTTAGTATAATCTTAGTCTAACCAATTAATCTATTTCTCTGGCAATGTGAGTCCAATCGGACATACCGTACCTTTTTAGAAAACATATTATGAAAGGCCCATCATTTCGACACAAATGATACCAACCTTTAAACTTAAATATCTCTTTAATGGATTAAGATTTTGAACGCTTTCTCCACCACTTTGTTTCTTTGAAAGTCATTTAAGATTGACTTGCTTGACCACTGAACTAATCCTGTACAAGTAATTTGATTCTGAACTCATAAGGAATCTATTTAAAGATGATCGTGAGAGCAAATTTGCGTGGAAGGTTTGACCAGGGATATGGCTGCAGCATTTGTCGGCTTATGGCAGACATTTGTCAGTGGTTTCGAGACTTAGTTAAAAGATCAAAGAAAATAACTTCGGCGTTTTTAAGAGGGAGGCTCTTTCATTAAAATACGGTAAATTTGGGATGCGATATTTTGATGTCACTTCCGGTTGTGGACACAAGATCCGATCCGCTGTCTGTTTGTACAGCCAGACACTAGCATGTACGTTGTGTGTGCCGAGTTACATACACAGCGCATTACGTTACTGAGACAAGAACCTTTTTTTTTTCATCAACGCGTTTGTCAGAAAGAAAAAGCGAAAGTGAAATATTAGTATAATAATACTACAATAATAGTCACCAAATAAAGATTACTGAGAAAAAAGAAAAAGAAGATGAAAGCAAAAGTCGCAATAAACGATTCTACTGGGGCTCGAACCCACGATTGTTGGTTTGTAGAAGAAAAAAAAGTACTCCGACCGCCGTAACCAATTGGGGTAACTCGGGTAATGACCTTAAACGCGTTTTAGATAATTATATACTTTGTAATGCGAGACAACGAATCGCGCAGCAAAAATTCAACAAATCAAAACATTTGAAAGGAATTCTAAACATTGTGCACGTATGACGATTTCGCCTCTTTATTCATACATATTAGTCGCCAATATGTCTGTTTGTTCATGAAATCTTGTTTTGATACATGACATGTGAATTTTGTATACCAGGAATTAAAGAGAAACCAGATCTTTATTGCCACCATTATTGGTAATCAGCTCTCCCAACAAGTCAAATCCTTGTATGATGGATTAGGCCAATAAAAGGATCATAGGCATACCAGCACCGATATCACATAGAGATCGTTGGTTTTCCTGTTTTTTCCTCAAATAACAACGTTCTAGGTTGGTATACTTGCATACATATAACAAAAAAGGCACATGCGGTTCACAGTTATTAATTATGACATGTGAATTCTTTTTCAGAACATATTAAAGGACAGTTATCGTCTATAACGTGGAGTTAAATATAATTCAATTTGTGTGTTTTGATTGGTCGAAATACAATGATCCGATGTGCCCAAGCTGATAGGCCAATCAGAAATCGCCACATTTTAATCACGACAGATGGCCTTTAAACAGTTAAAGGTGCAATTAGAAATTGCAGACATCTTAGTAATGACAAAAACTTTTGGCTTGTGTACAACCAGGAACTACAAATTGAATTTACAGCAGACTGCCATATAATACAAACTGAACTACTGGATATGGTTGCCGGGAGAATATATCCTAAGAAATTTCAAGGAAATGGAAATGACATTGTTCGAACATTCAAAACATATCATAAGATGTTTCCGTGTATAGGCTATATATGTATCATAAGTCTCATTCAAGAGAATAGTATCCTTGGTATAATCAACCTTCAGACCTTGTGGGAAATGGGATACGCTTGCGTGGTTTAGATATGTGACGTACACGTTATAAGTTTACGATGTAACTTATTATGCATACAAGGAAGTAGTAAAAACAGCTATTTTCAAAATGGATTTGTATTGTCAAAATGGACTGGAATAAAGCATTAACATTACCATTGTGATTCTTTTTTTTTTGGAACTTACTAAACTCTGTACCAGAACAGCAAGCAAAAATTATATGTTTCCTATTCTGGTACACAGTTTATTAAATACCAAAAAAAAAAAAAAAACAAACAAACAAACAAACAGCTTATTATTTGGCTTAAAATGGGAACTGTCTAGACAAAATGATAACTGCGGATTTTGATTTTTGCTTTTTGGCAACCCATTGCTTAAATGGTTTCCTTAATTGGTGATATATTTCACCAATACTTTACATGGGCGTGAAAAATCCATTACTTTGTCATACAATTTATTGAAATGTTATAAATTGCCAGGACAAAGAAAGTTTGAGCATGTTTTTTCTAGGGACGTGCCCCCGTGTAACGACAGATTTACGATTTTCTCAAACTCAGCCGATAGCCAGATATAGCTTCTCCGTTGAGGTGGAGACCCAGCTCTGTATTAAAACAGTAAATTACATACTCTCCAAAATGATTTTAATTGTTCTGTCATTGTTGACAGGTAAAAGGGTTTCACAATGTGTGAGACATGCTTTGAATTAAAGTGACTGAATTGTTTAAAATGGGTTTAGGTATAGCACCCACACGTGTTATTTAGAATGCATGTCTTATCTGTTGTATCAAATTGAAAATTTACGAAAAGCGAGTAGTATGGTTTAAAGACATACCTTATATCGGACTGTTGGGCGCCAATGTTATATCTACTGAGTTTGCAAGTATTTGACCTCATGAGAGTTTGCGTGAGTTGAATAGCATCACCTTACATTGTTTAACATTAACAACTCTTTCCTTCCTGATTCTTTTATCAGCCTGTCCTGGTTTCTATATGTAATTTTTCCAACATAATCAGACAGTCAGATAATAGAAAATAAAGACAGCTTCCTGTGCAACAGTGACAAGGGAAGGGATGTAGACAAATTATAAGATGTAGACAGTGACAGGTAAGGGGTGTAGACAACTTATAAGATGTAGACAGTGACAGGGGAAGAGGTGTAGGCAACTTATAAGTAGACATTGACAAGGGAAGGGGTGTAGAACAGAGTGCCTATGAATCACAAAACTTGAGGATCACCAAAGCCATAGCCTTATAACAGCATTTATCAGGTTGAAGAAAATATGGCAAGCAAAATAAATCATTCTTGCAACAAAAATGAAACATATACAAGACTATTGCTATAAGGTAAGATATACAAAATAGATAAAGGTGACAACATACGTTACAATTTTCCAAAATAAATGTTTGCGACGTATATTAAAAATAGGATGGAGATTGCTTGCTACAAGGTGAGAAGTAAGAGATGGAATGTATAACACATACATTAAGGCTGAGATTAAAACAATGACTGTGCCGTCCGGCAGTGGGAACTTGGGAACCTGGGAAGCGGGAGGTAAGCTGTGTGGTGGGCCAAAATAGTGTTGGTTCTACCTTTTGGAATGCCAGTGCAAGGAGCATCTATAGACTGATAGAGTTTGACTCATTGTTACTAATTTAAAATTCCCCGTTCTCTATGCCTTCTAACGAACCAATTGCATTACTTACAGTGTGTATTTTATTGAGTTCCAGGCCCTTGAAGGAATGTTGACATTGTTCAGAAGACGCAAAAAGAAACTTTTACATTATTTTAGAATATATTTTCTTTGAAATTCCTAACTAATTCATTATGAAGAAACAATTAAAGAAACTTTTACATTATTTTGACAATTGATAATCATGAAAAACAGTTCAATTGATAAATAAAAACATTATCAAACGAAATACACTATTCCGTCAAACTATCAAAATTTTTTTTAACATAATGTATTCTTGATTGTCTACATGTACTACTTATAGATGAAGATATCAATCAGAAAATTCTTAATAAATTTAACATTCTACAAAACATATTTTCCCATATGAATATAAAAGAGCATAGTTATTGAAATTGGTGTTTTCCAATTAAATGTAAAGGTCTCTATCATTAAACTTGATGTGAGCCTTAATACTTTCCTTCATGTCTATGCCCGATTCCATCTCCTTTAATACTGCTTATTTCTTAATTATAGAATGTTTACAAAGCTACTACCATTTCACTATACCCTGTGATATTCATGCCTACGCTTCTACACTTTCCTTAAAGGAGAAGTACAGGGTTGATAAAAAAAATAAGATGACTTTAAGAACAAAATGGTGAATAAACTACTTCAATATCTTATCCCGTTAAGAAGATATGCAGTTTTAAAGTTTAGTTTTGTCTGATGTGTACAAATGAATGATGTAGTAAGTCTGCAATGGACGCTTGATGCTTTAATTCTCACTTTCTTAAATGCATTTTAAAGAACATTGAATTCATTTTTTACAACTAGAATTATTTGTCGTCAAATTCTTCGGATTGTAACCGTACTTGATTATGTACGGTAATAATTCCTGAATCTTGATTCCGTACTTTTATGACATATCCAATGGTTTTCAAGCCACAAAATTGAACAGAAATATCGGATAGAATACATAAAGGTTTTGAGGAATTTGAGGATGTGACATCAAACTAGTCTGATTTCAGACGTTTTTATTCCCATGAGACATGATAACTTTAAACTTGAATATCTCCTTAAATAAATAAGATTTTTGAATGCTTTTAGCCCATTTTGTTTCTTGCTTGACCACTGAACTAATCTTTAAATAAATTCCAAACATTATACTAATCTACATCACTCGCTTGAGCTGGGAAGAAGATAGGCTCAGAAGTTTTTATTCCATGCCCACCGTGCACGAACTACGCTTATTGATACTGTTGAAGGCAGTCAGATCTTTCATTATTCAAAAACAAAAACCTAAATTCAAATAACAATTCCTGTAGCGAAAAGGAGCCATAAATGCATGATTTTCATTTTGAAAGAAGTTTTCGTTTTTGACATAAAATATGTTAATACGAGGCAAAGCAAAAATTGTCCTTGACCGGTGATTGGATGATATTCTATATCATACGTTGATGACGTCAGTTTACAAACTAAAGATATTCACATAGTTTAAATTCAGCATGTTCTGAAAAATATTTACCTTATTGAATAAAAGCAATGCATAGTGATTTCGTAATTGGCATATATGTTTGTCAATCGATGCAGCTGCTTTCCGAAATGGAAAATATATACCGAGTTCCTTTACGGAAACATATGTTTTCTCTTAATAAAAACATCCTTTCACAGCTGATATATATCCTCTTAGCTTTCCTTCAATTGAATGTTGCTCTTATACATAAAGTGTATTTTTTGCCTTCAAGGTAAAGAAAACTACATTTGATATAGAAATAAAGTGTGCATAGTTTTAAAGCAGTTGAGGCAAATTTAATAATCTATAAAATATATTTCCTACAAACTCCTTTAAACGAATAAAGATAATATTCCTTTATGTATATGCATAATATTTTGCTCTCTGTAACTGGACTAGAAACCCTATTCCGAAAAAGACAAGATTTGTAATATTTCATGACAGATATTTCCTCTTTTGAATAAACATATTGCAAAGGGGAAATATATGTGGATATCTGCTTATACATCTGTGGTTTGTTTTTGCAAATTCTATGGTCATCAGCCTTTATGTGTAGGTTTGTATCTTCAGTTGAATTCCAACATTACATAGGAAATGAAAAAAGAATTCTCAATGGAAATATTTAGAATAAAAATAAATCAAATATGCATATAATTTCACCAATTTGCAAACATTTAGCAATCAATTTAATGGAATGTGTCGAAGGTATCTAAAGCTAATTTCCATCGAGCCATTAGGCTCATAGGACCGGTGCTTGTCCCCGGTTTCGATGAAGCAAACGGATGAGAGTACATGACTCCTTCTGGACGGGACGCCAGTCCATCGCAGATTAACTCCCCAGCAGTGCTGGTACTCATTTTCACAGCTGAGTGGACTGAAGTAATTAGAGTAAAGTTATCTATAAACGTATATTTACACCTTAAAGCGAATTATGATATTTTATTCCTTTAAGAAAAATATTTCCCCATTTGCGTAAATGAAACGTATAGTTTTTTAGCAGTCACGTTTGGCGCAATTTGACAATCAATTTTCAAATGAGTAGAATATATATATACAAAGCTTTCTACTCAAACATTTGTTGTTCATTTTTACATACTCTGTGATCATTAATCTTAATGCTTCCGTTAAAATAGCCCAATTTGTTTTGAGCAGTACAAGCAAAAAGTTCACAATTATTGACATTTGGTAATCAATTTCGCAGTTGCCGAACAAGTGCAGTATAACATTCCTAGTATACAAATATATCTACTGATGCTTGCGCTGCTCCCATTTCAAGATCCGTACGTTAATTCAAGGGATGTGTTCCTGTGTGTGAGCCATTGGGAGGTACAGCACCATCCAAGGCCATTCCTTTCCACAGGTAGCATGTACATTATATAATCACTCCTATTAAGGGCAACATAAAAGGACAACATGTACGTACATTGTGTCCATTTTTTTTTTCATACTATGGATTATAAATACCGCAGGCCGATGTGAATAAAGGGCGTATCTTGGAATGCTTATTACAATTGTTGTAAAACCTTTCACTTCCTGTTAAAGTTTGTTGTTTTTCTTTACATATATATTATTGAAATTATTCAGGAATTGAAGACATGTCACATCTCATGAAACAAATATTTCACTGATAGATGTACAATGTATAGTTAGTTGGTGCATATACGGCAACGGTTAAGCTGTTTCTCAAAAATGAGTAGTGTGTAATTATTAAACTTATCAATTAAAAGCATTTGCTGATCGTAATCATTACTCAGCAATGATACCGTATCCTTTCATATGCAATTTCGTTTAAAAACGAATCCAAATCTACAAAGGAGTTTAGAAGCAAGAGTAATTTATGCAATTCTTAAATGTTTTTTTATTTAAACGAATGGAATATGCTTAAATAGCTACAAATGCCAGTGTTTATTTTCATAATAAGATAACTGCCTCTTTGCAATAGCTAAAATGCTTAACGGTTGAAATTTTTTGATTAATATTTAGATTCTAAGTTTTCTAATTTTTGTAAATTGATTATTTTCTGTGCTGTTTGATCTTGACAAAATGCTACGTAATGAATGCATGTTTCTATTTCCACTCTATTTTGCATCTAATAATCCATCTCGTTATTTTGTAATTGATAATTCCCTTAAAGCCCTATAATGTTTCTAATCTGCTAATGATAGCTTCGGGTCGAATGTATCAGTCGTTAACTTAATGCATTAAATCAAATCTGCTCCCTCATGAATGTCGTTTGTAAAGTGACAGTTTCTGAATCGAATATGCGCTATTCTTTTAACCTTTAATAAGGCATTTAGGGAATATTTAGAAAATCTTTGGATCCAATGTTTTTTTCTTCACCTATGCTATGTCACCTATACCAATTCAAACAGTCAAATGGTGAATCGAAACAAAACAATTTTGGTTAGGTCATTCTTGGAATAGTTCTCCATCCGCTTGGAGTGTTAAGTTTGCAGATCAACAATTTAGCTAGATTTGTTTTTATTATTCATTATACACGACACCAGTATTCTTTGTAGAAAAAGTATTAAGCATAAATGAAGAAAAACGTATCATTTTGATACATTTTTAGGTCATTTACTGAGATGCGGAGTTAAGTTGTCAACTTGTGTTTTTCACGGGATTAACTTGTTTGTTCTTTCTCAAAAAATGTTTGCTTAACCTTTAGAAAAGTTAGATTCTTATTCCATGGCTTCTAAAGTTATTTCTCTGTTGGTGGCTCGGCGTAGCTAGAAGGCTAGAAAGGACCTTCAACGTTTGCTATCATTTATTATTGTCTAACGTTTAGAAACAATGGCCATTAAAATGTTATTCAACATTCAGATTATTTCTGAAATTTGTAGTCACACGCTCTCACCTCTATAGCATAACCACGTTGCTACTTCCTTCCTCTGTGCATTAATTCGTTTCTATCCCCCGGTCATTGTCTTTAACATATTCAAACGGTTCGCTGTGTGGTGGGAAATCTTGTTTAGGTAGTGACTTCCATGCCCAGTAATTCTCTTTCAATGGCGGCCCAACGCAACTCTCGCTTCTTCTCTGATAGCATTCATATTCTTAATTAAAAAACAACCCTTAAGCTGTGACCATGCAAGCTGTTATTTTACCCACGTTGTTAGTTCAGAAATTAATTATAACAAATAGCAGTTTTGACTCTTTACTGGTAGTTTTCCAGGACGTTAGAAGAAAACCGTTCTAAAGCCACAAAGCAAAGATTATTTTCTCCACTGACATTTTCCCAAACATCAAAACAAAAATGGCAACTCCCTGGTAGCATTTCGTATATGGTAACGGTTCAATCAATTCAACTCGTGTGTTTGAGTGTTTGCTAGATTGATATAGCAATAAAGTATTAAGTATGGATTCCAATTCATTTGGTTGGAAATGTGACCTAAGGTCATCAGACCACATAGCAACTGCGCGCATTCACCCCGCATTGGAGTGAAAACAAAGCGATTACGTACCGCACACAGTAAGCGCACACGGACTTGCCCGCGTGTATCGCGCAAAGGTTTGTTTTCACTGCAGCAAATGACGTCATTTCCCGTTTGTGACGTGGCACCAATCAAGTGATTTGATGAAGCGTTTGGTTTTATCTTAAAGAAAAGACTTTCGTCTCAGTCAAATTGCGATGTTCACATCTTGCACGTCACATCCGGTTGTGAATCTTTTTTAATTAATTATGTATTGTACGAATTGTGTGTGTATTTTTCATTTCTGCGGCAATTATCGATTGGCTCTCGGTATTCGATATCTCGCCTTTAATGTTGTTACTTCATGTTAAATGGTACAATAAATCGATCGACTAACTCTTTTTAAACAATAACTGTACAAAAAATGTTTTCAGACGCTCTGTAGGCCTACTTCATGGATATTCTTACAAGCTATTCCAAAAATAGTGCTCAAACGAGACGCTCAATCTTCAGAAGTTATGTACATTTCTTCGTACGTATTAAGTCATATCTACAATTCAGAAGAAATACTTTCTGGGAACCCGAGTCAAACAGTTTTCCACCCTTGTGAAAGTTATCATATTTCTTTGAAAAGAATGTAAACTTCGTTTCTCTGCAAAAAATAGAAAAACAATTTTGTTTTCGATACTTGATGGATGATCAACATCCATACAGCCATTTAAATTACGACAAAAGGAAGTAATATTTTTGTCTCATATCTGATTTTGATCATTTCGTAAACGTTTTCACTCTTTGAGCTTTTTTAGGTGGATAAGATTGCGATGGAGCTCCGTTGTAGTTGACCTTTCGCATGGAGAATACGATGGAGCTCCCTTGTAGTTGACCTTTTGCGTGGAGGATTGGGGCTTTTTTTCTTCTAAATTTTCGGATCCCTGTGCCCCAAAAACAGGATACTCCGCAAAGAAGAAAAGATGCTTGTAATGTTTTTGAAGAGGCGTGTGTTCTCCTTGCGACGTTCTGTGCTTGCAATCTTCTTTCGAACTTTCCGTTGTGGATTCAGGTTAATAGCAATTGTTTGGTTAAGGTTTCCTGTTTTAAATCTAAAGTAACGTTTTTAGAAGCTGTGTATTTTATAGACATCCTTGCAAGCTATTCCAAGAATAATCTGACAATTATAAAACGATCTCATTCTTCAGAATGTATGTACATTACTCCCTACGTATTCTACAACGCAGAAACAATCTAGAGAACCTGAGTCAAATGGGTGTCCACCTTGTAAACTTCGCTTTCCACCTTGTAAACTTCGCTTTCCACCTTGTAGACTTCGCTATCCACCTTGTAAACTTCGCTTTCCACCTTGTAAACTTCGCTTTTCACCTGGTAAACTTCGCTTTCCGTAAAAAGCAATCTTGATTTCAATATCTGGGTGGTACGAAATTCTACCTTGCATCACCTTGATCAACATCCTTTCTTGCCAATCATTTAAATTACAACAAAAGGCAAAAATGTTTTTCTCAAAAATCTGAGTTGATCATTTCGTAAATGTTTTCACTCTTAGAGTTATTAGAGGTGGATAATGTTTTGAAAGAGCTTCGTGTTTGCTGTATTTGAGCTTTCGCGTAGAGGATTCGGGCTCTCTTCTGAATTTCAGGATCCCTCAAACAATACTGCGTGAAAAATACCAGACCTTGGAAAGAATTCATGATGCAAAACATCCACTGGAAGAATTCGGAAGCATTCCCAATCGCAAGTAATCCAAAAATCCAGGAAATCCCGGAAAGGAAAAAGATGCTTGTAATGTTTTTGAAGAGGCGCATGTTCTCCACGTGAGCCTTTGTGCTCACAATCTTCTTTCGAATTTTGCGTTGTCGATTCAGGTTGATAACAAGAAGTATGAAAATTACTAAGTTCACGGTCAGCAAAATTGCTAAGATGAGTACCACGCCGAGGTAGAAATTAATGCCAAGAGCTATAAAGCAACTGTAAGAAAAAACAAGCAAAATATAATTGATTATGGAAAGCAAATCGGGTATAAATAAACTGAAAGCCTCACCGCATCGCAATTCACTTGGTCGCCTCGCTCTTAACTCAAATGCACAAATTGCTAATGCGCAGACTCAAGTGCTATTTCATCACTGCGTTACACATTAATTGTGTCCATTCTCCCAAAACATAACACACTTCAGACTCAAATTTTGATAAAATTTGGTGTACTTGATTGCTATTTGGAAAAAGGAAAAATCTCAAATTTCAACGAAATTGGACTTTCCGTTCTAAAAATGGCCGAAAGTCGCTCAAATAGTTTTAACATAGCAGGTATTTAAAAATCAATGACCTTTTACCTTTTTTTTCTTGACCTTGAGAATGACCTTGTGGAACATTTCCTTCTTCCGAAAATTTGGTTTCTGATTTTTGTTATATGTCACCTTAAAATTCATATATATTTTTAAAGCTTTTTTCTGTTGACAAAATTGCATGTAATGAAAGGAAAAATGCTTTGATATCCATGATTTTGCACTCTAACAGTTGTACAAAGCCTGGAAAGAACCATTACTTTTCTTGTAAAGATGCAGCAAATATCCAGGGTAAAGTCCCTGGATATATACAGTTTACTACAGTACATGTGTCACCTATTCTCTGTGTTGCATTATTAGATTATTATTAGGCAAAAAGAGTTTACTAAAATTGTTATATGCTATTCATAGGTGTAGAAACTGGGGGAACTTTCTCCCCACTTTTACCCCCTCCCCTTCCCCAAAAGACAAAAAAATGCCCCTCAATTACTGTCCCAATTGTAGGAAACTGGCGTCTTTTGTCAGTCCTATGTACGGGAGGAAATGTGTCCCCCATTTGAAAAGTGCCCCTTTCTAAATCAATAAGATTTTTTTTAACCTTTACTTTGTTGTTTTGGGCTCACTTATTCTATTCAGAGATCGGGATAGGGAATATATGACTTGAAAAGTGCCTCCTTGTGGTCATGCCCCAACTTTCGAAAGCTTCCTACACCCCTGATGGTATTACAATTATTTGTTCGCGCATATCCGCTCTTCTCATAAAGCCACAACAAAGGGTAGGCTTAGGTTTAACTGTTTAAGGTGAATAAGTACATCCAAAGTTTGGCGGAACATGCTACCAGCCTACTGCTTAAACTGATAGGCTACAGCTTTACTGTCAAAGAGGAATCTTTGAAGTCATCTTTGAACCCCTTTGAAGATATTATTTTACAGAGGGACTTTGCTGAAAATTGTGCATAGTCCAGGATGGAATTCCATGTTTTTACTGGGAGAACAAGCGGGCAAAATTACGCCTTTTCGTGGCGAATAGATGTGATATTGAAGGAAAGCTGGTGCACAAGAACATTTGCATTATAAGTAATGCAATGGAATATTCAACCACAGCAGTGTGGGCATTTCAGAAGCATGTGATTGACTTTCTAAAGGAAGAGGGGCTAAAAATTCAGAAAAATTCCATTATTTTACTGATCGATGTGGTGACCAGTATAAGAACAAGAATAATTTCATCAACCTATGCTTTCATCAGGAGTAGTTTAGTAATTTGGATGCAGATCTGGAACTTTTTTGCTACCTCACATGGACAAAGTGCATGTGATGGCATTTGGGGCAAGTTAAAAGACTCGTTTTCAAGGAAAGTCTTAAACACCAATACAATGATCAATTTTTGGACACAGTAAGCATCCGGGACCTGGTAAG
Source organism: Chiridota heheva (assembly GCA_020152595.1). Lineage (NCBI taxonomy): Eukaryota > Metazoa > Echinodermata > Holothuroidea > Apodida > Chiridotidae > Chiridota > Chiridota heheva. Next base: position 192,429 of record JAIGNY010002470.1, read on the forward strand.
CATGTTCAGATTTTGCTTTTAGGAGATTCCAGGCATCAAATTTCTGTTTGTTGATGTTGAAGTGATCAAGCAAGCAGAAATTTAAGGGACGTTTTCTTCAAGCAACGATCGAAGTCACACGTCAATTTCATCGTTTTGTTCACAAATCTGACGGATCCATTCAAGTGTATTAAACAAGTGTATGAACTGACAAACCAAAGCAACGGTATCTTGAGACACATAAGAGTCAGACACGAGGATCAAAAAATCAACTTTGTTAAAAACAATTGTTTGTCATGTGGTTACGATTCAAAGTGGTGGATTAGAAAGATTGAAGAAGTATTCAAGGAATACGAGGATTACCTTGTACATTTTATGTAACCACGTTGGCCAATAAGACAATTCCATTGGCTAGAACATGAAGACAAATGCTCCATCTAGAAGACATATGTTCTCCATCTAGAAGAACATATTGTGTGTTGTTTGAAGCTTCTTTTTTGACAACTTCATCTTTCAGAAAATCAGGAGATACAGCCTTTTAAAACATGATGAGGACAACATAAAGTTTTGCTTTCTTAAAAAAAAAAGGTTTGAGTCTCTAGGCATTTGTTTTATATGAACTATATATACCCTGTAAATATATGGATGTTTTCTGGCTTTTTACAACTGCTAGAATGCAAAAATATGGTTATCAAAGCATTTCGCCTTTCATTACATGCAACTTTGATAAGAATGTATGTGCTTGTGTCAAGTAAATTTATGCAAAAAGTAGAAAATTACCCTATATTGACAGGTTCAAATGCATATTTAAAACAAATAAGGAAAATAACGCTTAGGAAATATATAAGAATTTGAAAGTGACATATTACAGAATTCAAAAATTGAAATCTTTTTGGGGAAAAATGTTCCATAAAGTTATTCTCAAGGTCAAAGGAAAGGTAAAAAGGTCTTTGATTTTAAGATACCTGCTATCTTATATCTTGCCTGATTGCTTGTTGCATTCTCTTTAAAATGAATTTGTACTTTTCGAGTTATAGCTCTTCAAAAATCGTTGACCACGCCCATTTGAGTAATTTTTGGTATTTTTAGAGGGCCGTAACCTTTAAACGGAAAGTCCAATTTCGCTGAAAATTGTGATCTCCGTTTACTAAGATAATAATCAAGCAAACCAAATTCCATCCAAATGCGAGTCGGGGGGTGTGTAAAATTTATTCATTATTATTGGTGTTGTTGTTGTTGTTATTTAAGGGGTGAACTGACATGGAACAGTGGAATGACCCATATGTCTCTTTTAACACAGAAAAGTGGCTACTGTAAACAAAGAGTACAAATACTGTTGTTCTTGACTCTCAGGGGCGGTGGAGCTGGTGGGCTGGGAGCTACAGCCCCTTTAATAATTTTAGGTCAGTATGTGTTATTACGTTACCGCAACTCATTAGCCCTCCCCTCAATATATTGAACGCTCTGCCGCCTCAGGATATGCAATACCAGATCCCTGCTTAAACAATATGCAATCCGACATATCTGAGATTGAGTAGGCAGCGATGTGATTTTGAAATTTCCGATGCAATTGAAAAGTGCGGTGTGTTATGGTGCGGTGCGGTGTATTACGGTGCGATGCCGAATGATGGGTACTGTGCGGTATAGTGCGATATAAAGCGATGCTATTAATTTTCTTCCCAATAATCCGTTCTATAGATAATTCTTCCCAAATCTGCTAGAACATCCGTTTCTCATAAATAACTATAAAAATAATTGGCCTTTGAATACAAAATTATGTGATCCTTGTATGCCATTAGAGCAAAGTATGTTTTTCTAGCAGGAAATTTTGGCATGATCATTTCTGAATCTCTGTGAACGGGACAAACGGGTAAATTTTGAACTTCTTCAGTGAAACACATACGAACAAACAAATCCTTTTAACTTTCATCGTCTAAAAGACGAGCGAAAGCATAGTATATCTATCTTCTATATACAGTCTGCGCTTTTTAAGAGTCAACAACAGCTTAATTGCTCCGAAATATATTAAAAAACGATGAAAGTAGCAAGAAAATACCTTAAATTGATGAAATATTTGACTTTTTAGAGCTTTTCGCATTTTATGGCTTTCATATGCAATTTCTATGCTAATTTGTGATTTATGATTTGGTGACATTGGTATTTTCATACCATAAAGTCTTTACCAAAATATACCCCAAATCTTATTCTAGCAAGAATAGAATCTTCCTGAGAAATTAACTTTGGATTTTTCGTAGATATTACCCTCTAACTGCTGCGTAGGAAACACCGTATTATTATTAAACACCGTAATATTATTAAAAGAATATTCCCATGAAATTTAAAGAAAGAAATTGGTGAGAAAAAAAGATGTTTATATCTGATTCCATTTAGGAGTTATTCCCTTTCAAAGTCTGTTGAAAAGTAACCAGATGGGAGAAGCATGTTGTTTTAAAGTATATGTTTTACCACCCGATTTGAATTGCATTATCAGTTACTATTGTGAATAATTATAAAATTATGGTCAGTAACTACTGACATGTATTATAATACGGTAATACATATTACGACTATGGTCAGTAACTACTGACACATATTATAATACATATAATATGTATATAATACATATACGGTAGCACATAAATAATTAGGCACTACTACACAAGCCCAAGACCCCTGCATGAGAAAGGTCTAATATAGAATAAGTTGGGTTTCTCTCATTTCATAGAAAGCTTAGAAGTTGAAAATTTCAGAGATCGTCATGACTATTCGGTCTGAAATTGAGGATATCTTCTCCAGAAAAAGAAAAGAAAAAAAGTTTCGTGGGGAACTATACCGTGGGCCCATACTAAACTCTGAGTCATTTGATGATGGTGCACAACACCTTTCTACTTTGGCCTAAAAAGGGCCCAAAATATCAAGTGAACCCCTATCAAAATGGTATTTTCAGAGAATATCTCGAAAGTGCCCGAAACTTCCCCCTTCTGCTGCAAAAAAGACCCCGAACTTTGTTCTTTCATCATAGGTTTCAATGGGGAAAATAATAAGCTGATAAGTTCCGTGCTAAAATAGGCTGTATAGGCACATATCACAAGAGGGCAGAGGCGTGGCCTGGGGGAGGGGGGGGGTAAGGTACCCCCTGAGCGGATTTCACCTTCCCGATTGCATGCTTTTTGCCCGGTTTGGAAGTGAAATAAAACAAATATCAACATAAAATTATAAATTGTTGTAAAATTATTGGATATGTCAAATTTCCCAAATTGTGGCCAAAATGTCTCCAATACTGGCAAAAAAAATCCGTAAAATGGCCAAAATTTTCCCAAAACAGGCCAAAATTTCTCGAAAATTGAAGATAATTTTCCGAAATAGAAGAAAATTTCCCTTAAATGAAGGAAACCTTCGGAAATTGACTGATTGAAGGGGATTTTCCGATTACCAGCATTTTTTGATGGAAAGTTAATTTACCAGTGCAAATTTATCCAACTATCACTGGGATTTTTTTGTTTTTTTCCTGAGATGTGACCCTTCCTACGCCCCTGCAATGGGGCAGGGGGAAGATTGCCCCGATAAAAACTGGGAGAAAAAGTATCATTCCCTTCCCTCTCCCTCCCCCCAAAAATAAATAATAAATGGGTAGAAAAGAAACATCAGTAATGATAATAAAACCGTTACGAGGATAGATAAATTATAAGACATCACATTATTACGATTTCCCAATAAATTAAAACGCCACCCCCTCCCCTTACGATCACCACACCTGGACCAGTTTTTGATTGGAAAATTTCCGTCCAGATTGTCAAGCATATTATGCACATAATGAGAAGTGTTTATGAAATAAATAGAGGGCGGGCTCTTTGTGAAACTTTGATTAATTATGAATGTAAACTAGCATGATACGAAAATCATTCCGAACTTGATCATTTCGGAAGAGTATTGTCATTAGCATGGTATGTTGCAGTTTTCGGCGGAAATTGCTCGCCCTATCCCCCTCCCCGCCTCGCCCGCCAGGTATGGCCCTGTTGTCCGGTTAACTGAGAAATCTTCATGCATGAATAACCGGGATGTGTTATTTTGGTCCTTTTCATATAAATATTATATCATATTTTGCATCTTTTAATTTGCAAGGTGTTGACACAATTGTATCTAACATTTTTTGTATGATTGTGTCTGAGTAAATGGCACATTGGCCAATATCTATAACAATACGTAATTTGTTATGATAAAAATACTTAAATTATTATGATAAAAAAAATAGAAAAATGAATATAAAAATATGCAGTATATAAAATCAAATTCCCATTTTTTTAATGATGACGTTGAGACCTGACGCCAAAATAACTTCTAGTATTGACAAACCACTATATCTGTACTGTTACATCGCTTTGTTTGGATTCATACCGTCCCACGTTATAACAAGATTTAAGATATTGCTGGTTATTTATCGATATTTTGAACCCACAGTGAAAAAAAAATATATGTTTTGATTAAAATTATTTAGTATACAAAAAGGCCCATTTCTTTTTTCTCTCTGATTTTTTTTTCGAGAATTATATGAGACCCGATGCCATAATAACTTGCGGTATTGGCTAAGCAATATCTGCACTCTTACATCGTTTTGTCTGGGTTACTGGAATGCCGTCTCTTGTTATAACGATACTAATGGATTTAAAATATGTCTGGCTATTTGGCCGATACTTTAAACCCATAGTAGAAATATTTGTATGAAAATTAATCAGTATTTGAAAAAGGCCCAATTTTTATTTTATTTATGAGGCCCGATGTCATAATAAATTGCAAAATTAATGAGCCCACATCTATCTGTTTATACTCTTGCATCGTTTTGTATGGATTAATGGCATACCGTCCCAGATCTGCCCATGAAATAACGACGGTATTAATGAGCCCACATCTATCTGTCTATACTATTGCATCGTTTTGTATGGATTAATGGCATACCGTCCCAGATTTGCCCATGAAATAACGACTGTATAACGACACTATATGGATTTAAAATATGACTGGTTATTTGGCGATATTAGAATTATGAACCCATAGTAAAAATTGAAAAAAAAAACAGATTTTCATGAAAATTCTTCAGTATATGAAAAAAGCCCTTGTTTGTCTAATTATGAGACCCGGTGCCATAATAACTGACAAACCCACATTAATACCCTTACATCAGTACATCGTTTTGTATGTTTTTTTGCATACCGTCACATGTTATGACAACATTATTGGATTTTAAAAAGGGTTGGTTTATTTATCGATATATCTTATGGATATAATTGCCCTTGCACCATGTTTGGGTCCAGTATATCTACCCCTACCCTCCCCTAACGTAATTTTGTGGATCCGCCCTTTATGCTGGGCTTAAATTTTGCATGAGACTGGTGTTGTGGTACTTCAGAGTTGAACTACGCGAAATAATTCAGTATTTCACGCCAATTTTCGTTTCACTTAAATAAGACATTCGTCAGTGTGCAAAAAGAGGGACGAATTATTCAAAAAAGGTCACCACTGGAAAGTCTGGTAAAATACATTGGGAGTTGCTGAGTGGGTGTCGGATTGGGTTGCATTGGGGTAAAGGGGTATACATTCCCTCTAAAATTTCTTTGAGCCCCCAGGTCTGCAAAATGAAATATTTGTTTGCCTTAAATAGGCGTATATATGACGAACTTGATCGACTGTAGTGCAAGTAACTTTAAGTGAGCCCAATATAGTACGGAACTAATTATTTGCCCCATTGAAACTTTAATAAAACCTTTAAGTTCCGAGTCTTTTTGCACCAGAACAGAAAGGGGAATTTTTGGGGACTTTCGCGATGTTTTCTGAAAAGTATTATCTAATTTTTTTGGATGATGGTACTTTTAATTGGGGTTCACCTGAGGTTTTGGCTCTTTTTGAAGCTGAAGTGAATAGGTGTTGTGCAACCTCACCGAATGACACAAATTTTGGAATAGATCCATCTGTCCATGAAAAAATTGTTCCCCATGAAACCTTTTCTGAAGCAGATCTCGTCAAGACTGGACATGCATAATCAAGACCTGTCCTTTCTCTACCATCCCTAAAAGTTTCAACCTCTAACAGTCTAAGCTTCCTGTCTCATGAAATGTGAGATCCCAAAATATTCTGTATTAAACCTTTCTCATGCAGGGGTTCTTATTTTGGGCTAGCGTAGTAGTGCATAATTAGTTCTGTGCTACCGTATATGTATATGTATTACCGTATTATAATATGTGTCAGTAGTTACTGACCACAGCCGTAATATGTATTACCGTATTATAATACATGTCATAGTTACTGACCATAATTTTATCATTATTCATAGTAGTTACTGAAAATGCGATTCAAATCGGGTGGTTTTACACATCAGCCCTTTTCAATAATCATTCAAAATATGTTTCTAATAATTTAGAAAGATGCAATTAATTTGAATAGAAATAATTAAACATGAGCTTTGATTTGCCTTTGTGATCCCACTGTACACTGCGTGGTCACTTTCAAACGCAGTGGTGAACTCTTTGAAATGTAATAACTACTACCAATGGAATAAGATATAAACCTTTTTATTTGTCACCAATTTGTTCTTTAACAGTCCTCTATTATATATATGAAAATGAAAATTCAAGATATATTTTTTTAATGGCTTTCAAAGGGGACCACAAAACCTGGCAGCAGCTTCATGATGATTCTTTTTCTAACACTCCCTAAAAGTAAGGATTCTTCATGATCCCTAAAATCCTTGACTGTTTGACAAATGAAATTTGAAACAACAATTATTCGAAAATGTTTTCCGTAGTCAAAGAAGTTCATCTGATATCAGGATATGAAGTAGAACTTTAAAAGAATAAAAATGGTGGACAAACTATTTCCATATCTTATTTTGTTCTGAAATATTAAGTTTCATATGTGCCGAAAATAATGAAATCATAGTTGTTGTGACATCACAGCCTCATATTCCTTATAAATTTAGGTGCATTATGTTGTATTTATTTCTGAGAATATGTGGTCAAAAATTATATAAGACCTGACGAAATTTGTATGAAAAACTTAAAAAAAGCTAATTGCGTCTCCTTTGTAATACATTTACAACTTTAAACAAAGTGAGGATGTGGGCTCAAGCTTCCACAGTAGTTTTCACACCCATAGGCGGGATTAATATTTATATCTTTTGTGTGGTAACTTTCTTGATTTCGTGATATGGTTACTTTGTCCCTTCACGTTTGGTAAGCAACAATTTGTTGTGGCTTTGCCTCACTTTCAGCAGGCAAACCACATACCAATCATTTTCTACAATTATTTTACATCTTTGATATTCAATATCTCAATGCGGAACAATAGTTTCTTCACGTCACTATTTTTCTTCTTGCCCTTTGTAGATGGTAGACCCGTCTGACCACTGAGCGAGTCCTCAATTCATCTAAAATGCATGAAACCATTAAACATTATTATAAAACAAAGTGTTTGATCAAATTGTACTTACAAGCATTCGGCCAAGTAATCCTGTGATGTTAGCATGGTAAGGAAGACAGGAACAACAGGGAGCCCTGCAAAAGGAAGATTCAAGCAATTTTTTTCAGAAATGTGCGCAACTTAAAGGAGTGCTCAAACAAATAATAAACGTGTAATCGGGTCCTTGGATTAATCAATTGCTAATTCTCTTGCACACAGCGCTACTGAATATAGCAGGGCTTTTTAAAAAGATTTTTCACTGGGGGTTTGACCTGTTGACAGTGAATATCAAAAGCAGAAGCGTCGCCATCAGTTTTGGGAAGGTAGTGTTCTGGGAGAAACATTTTTTTTTTCAACTTTGTAATAAAATAATGGAAAAAAGATCAAATATCCCTTGGAAGGAACGTTTTCCTCCAAATCATATGAAAACTGGCCCACCAGCCCGCCAGAACTATATATTTTGAAATAGTCAGTGATGTACCAAATGAAGTCACTATTGGGCCAAATAACCCAGTGGTACATTTGTAAGGGCTTGGAATATACCTACTACTACTAAATCACGACCTACATGTTTCCAATTGGCTTTTACTTTTATTCGAATGGACCAAGAAACAAGTGTCTGCTCAGTGTACACTGCAGCATTAGGTGTTTATATATCTGTATATCATACGCATACCATTCTTCATCAAACCTTTTGGATTCGTTACAAGTTTTAACGAGTACATTTTATTTTCTGCAAATATATAGAGCAATCAACAACGTTAAGATATTTCTGTCCATGTTACCATGCGATAACTGGCCTTTTGCTATACTTACAAAAAGAAAGTGCAGCAATTATCCAAAAATGTGGCATTTGCGTCCGGCGGAGCTTGATCAAACGGATGTAGAGATTGACCATTTCCAGAGCCATCCAGGTGACGGTCAGTAGGCAAAAGTAATGGAGTAGTATCGCTATTGATTTGCATACCCAACCACCTTTCCCTTTGTACAGCCCGATGCCGAGAAAGAATGTCATGTGCAGACACAACAGAGAAATACACAGAAAGAGATGGAACTTGGTTGCATCTCTTTGGCGAATGCTTCTGCAAATGCGGAGAAAGAAATACTTGTGCGTGTCAAAATAAGTTACGTTTATATTATATTCACATCAAATTTAAAAAAATGTTAATATTAAAAAAATTGTTCAAATTGTCAATTTATTAGAAATTTTGGTAAAATCTGGAAACTTTTCTCGAAAATGAAGGAAATTTCGCGAATATTGGTGAATGTTTCCTAAAAGTCGAAGAAAATTGCCGGAAATTTGCGAAACTTCCCGAAAATTGAAGCAGTTTTTCCGATTAACAACAACGTGTTTGATGGAAATTTAATACTTTCTAGCGCAATTTTTTTACATGTAACCGGAAAATTTGGGCTCAACCCGAAGAGGTGACCCTCCCTATGCCCTTAAAAGTGCCCCGTATTGTATGATTTCTTCCCGGTTAAAGAGATGAAATTGTGGATTTTTTCAGTAAGTATTTTTTTAATAGGAAAAAAGGGAAATTACACAAAAATGGTAAATCTGAAAGGCTATCATGTCAATAGGATATGTTCCGACGAGTGCAGTTTTTAGCCTGCCTACCAGGACATTTTAGCGGTTCTTGCACCCCCAAGAGGTGACTCTTCATATGCCCCTGTTGCACCTAAATAGGTACAAAACTTTTTACGAAAGGTATTTAAAATAAGGAAAAGGTAAAGCTCCAAATAAACTAACAGTGGTTGCTTTACCTGTTTACCATTAGTGAGCTTTCGGTAAGTTAAAAGTCTAGAAGATGACACTTACTTGACACCAAGGAAGACGGCTATGGATGCTGTCAGCGTGATTACTGTGCAAATGCTGCCTACTTGGCTGAACACGTCGAGAAAAGTTGAGTTTATTTGCGCTGAAGGACTCTGTTGGAAAAAGGGTAATAATCGGCAATGTACGGCAGTGGGGTGTGCATAACATTTTAAAATATTATTTGTAGGAGAGGGGAATAAATCCCCTAAAACGCATCTTCTCATACTTATCTTGGTCAAAAATTGAAGTCTTGTGGCCCAAATTGTAAATTTTGTTCCAAAAATTGAGGAATTTTGGTGCAAACTGGACTTGAAGAGCTTTGATTCAAGATTAACAGTAATTGAATAGGTACGAACAAAAACATTGGCTATGATCCACATTTGATATCATAGGCCTTAACAGAATTGTGGAGAGATGGGGGGGGGGGGTACGGCATTGAAAGTCAATATCCCCATTAAACATGCTATTGATTGACGGGTTTAATGAGTTAAAGCAAATAGGAGACGTTTCCATGGGAATCCAAGGGACTTTGGTATTATTTTTTTTAATTGTGGATCAGACCTCTTCAATCCTCCCACCCCCTCAACACGCCATTCACTCAGTGCATACCTACGTCCATACCACTTACCATCAAAACAGCGAAATTTGTTAAATGGTTACATGAACACTTAAACGTAACTTTTCCGTTGCAATCGTAAGTAATGTTAGTACGGTGGCACCCTGAATTTGACCATCCTTCATTTCCTTCCGTAAAGTTCCAGAAGACGCATTGTCCGGTCTCTTCTACGTTTTTCAGTTCATCGACTCCATTCCCTCCTCTGTCCTGAAAGAATACCGAATAAAGCAAACCTCAGTCAATAAACATATTTGACTTATTTTTGTTGAATAAGTATAGGAGTTTCGCGATACAAAAAAAACAATCTTAATTTCCGAGTTATTTTTTTAGGAACAGGAATATCTACGAAGAATACATTTATCAAATGACTGCTGATACTGTAGCTTAATCTCCAGATCAAAAGACGGAGTGAATTCATATGTTTTAGAAATCGAAAAGAAAGATTTCTATTTAACCAAATGATTTTTTATGTAGATGTTAAAGATCAAATGACGCCTACCATAAACCTTTTCAAACCGAATTTAGCCGATCGTGAATACATCAAGGTAGGTCAATCAATCAACTGCTGGGGGAATTTTGTAATCATCAATTATACGCCCTCGTATTACCTTAATTTGTTTCATGCTTATTTTGTTTACCTTCATTTGTTTGTGCGCACGTACGATGGGTCTTCTGCCTATTTTGTTAACAATAGTATTCATGTGTATTAAAAATTACATTTGACAGTTTAATTTTCTTTAGCCTTGAATCATGACAATATTCCTATATGTTCAATAGTTTCATATATTGAAACTGAGGAAGAAACGATTCCTTGCTTTACATAATAATTAAAATATATTACTTACTGCTAATGGAAACGAGAATTCAATTTGAATGCTTTCCGTTTGTATAAGATTCACAGTCCGTTTGGGCCCTCCAATCGTAGCACCAATCACAGGGGTGACAATTTCACCTGTTAGTATCTTATGGGTTTTGTTGGTTTTGAATGCTCTGGCGTCCCGGTATACCGTGAAAGTAACTGTAGTATCCTCACCTGAAAATTAAAAAAAAAGGTCGGATTTATTTTTTCTTGAAAATGTAAAGTACATTAACAGTCCGGTAGCATGCCTATTAATGGGAACATAAATGTTGCTAATAGTGGTAACATTTTGCTACATGAAAGCCGCCATTTTGTGATATTTCCCATGATCCTTTGCTATCCTAACGTTAAAGCCTTATGCAATGTTACATTTTTTAAATTTGAAATGCGTCTGGGAAAAATATCTTTGCTAGGTGAAACTAAACTTATGAAAATACTTTCATTGCTGTCATAGCTACAACTTTTCTACTCCCATTTGATATATTCACCACGCCGTTTTCGAAATATTGGATAAAATAGACAATAGAGCTAGGATTTTAGGCGCGAAACGGCCATTTTGAAAATTCAAATGTTTTTCAACACAATGATTTTAATAATTCAAGTACATAAATTAGAAACTATGACATTTTATTGCAACATCTGAACAATATGCTAGATGACTTCAATATTCTCGTGTGTTATAAATGTTCCTATTAATAGGCATGCTTCCGGACTGATTAATTACGTACATCCTAAAATACAATCTTTGCTACGTGTCTACAAACATTTAATATTCCTATTTTGTAAAAATCGCGAGAGAAATTCTTCTCCTTTCCCATGATTTTTTTCGTAGACATTCGTATCATTGATTTCCAAAGCGTGTATAATTTACTACAACCTTTTGAAGTTCGTCTACTGAACGTGTATATAGCAAACGTGGTAATGCAATGGTTAAAGGAGGTTTCATGGGTCAAGCAAGACCATCTTAGATCAAAGAGGAGTTAAAAAAAGAAACACAATGGTGAAGAAAGCAATCAAAAATCTTTTTCCGTTAAGGAGATATTTCAGTTTGGTATCATTTATGTAGAAACAACTAAAATCAGACTAGTTGTGACATCACAACCTCAGATTCGTCAAAGTACTTTAATATTCTTTTATATTTTGTCCTTCTATTTTGTGGATTAAAACCATTGGACATGTCAGGAAAGTCGTAAAACAGAATCTAGTAAGAATAGTCATAATTTACCACCTGAAGAAAGATTGAGGAAAAATAGTTTAAAAAGTAAAAAAGTTTTATAAGTTTTCTTTAAAATGCATTAACAATTTGTAAGAATGTAAAGATGACAGCTCAGACCTTCCTTAGTAAATTTACTACACCAATAATTCCTACACAGATTAGACAGAGGTTTAAACTTACATATCTCCTGAACGGAATAAGATATTTTCTTCAGCATTTTGTTACTTTTAAACTTGTTTCACCCTGAACTAATTCTTTAATGTTGTATGTTTACATAGTTATCCCTTTAATTTTAAATCCTTACTGAATTTTGAAGTTCTTCGTGATCCTTAAAATTCATATTTCTGTCGGACTGGCAGGCCAATCTACGGTTGATAGATCAAGCAAAAAAAGCCAATCACTTTGAAACTAATCCAAATTAATCTAAACAAAAAGCCAAACTGTGATCACGTCAAAAAGATTTCAAATTTTGAAAGGTATTAGCCACTAGTCCTGGCGGGTTTAGCGGCTTTTCTGGGATGGGTAAAATGTAATGAAATGCCAATTTTTTTTGTTATGATTTCAACTTGGGCAGCACATGCGAAATATCACGTGGTCTGAAAGTCAGAAAATGTTCTGTTTTATATATTTATTTTTTATCAAAGCCTTTGATATTATGTCACGGGTAAGCCAAATAGTATGTTTCAGGACAAACAAGTTTAAAAAAAGCCACACAAAAAACCCAAGTGCAGAAACGCCAAATAAGTAATTTTGCGGAAAGACGCGTCAAAAAAAAAAAAAGCCTTTATATTTTTAGATTGGCTTCTAAAAGCCAATCCTGCGATACCCAACTATCTAGCAAAATCGTTATAATTTCCATACATACGAAAGTGCTTACCTATAATCGATGTCGGTATTGATATTCCCGCTGAATATTTGTCTTCACGCTTATTTTCTTCCTTTTTCCCGCCACTCGCTTCCACATTATCTGGCTCCACTTCCTTCTCTTTTAGATTAATCTGATACGTAAGTTCCTGTACCTCTTTTAGATTGTTTACGTTTACTTTAATTTTCGTAACTGCAATATTAATTGTCTCCATCACAAATGGTTCTTCCTCAGTTACTTCGATAGCACGTATCTGTATTTCCACGGCGGTTATAATGTTAATAGGATTGCTAACGTTTTGGAAGACTTCTTTATCGATATTCAGTACGTTTCCAGCAGCTTTTATAACCTGTTTAGCAACCTAAATGAAAAGGTAATAACAAAAATATATCACACAACCTGTTTAGCTACTTAAATGAAAAGTTTATAACATAAATATAATACAAAATCTGCTTAGCTACCTAAGTGAGAAGGTAATAACATAAATATATTACACAATCTGCTTAGCTCCCTAAATGAAAAGCAAATAACATTTATATATTACCCAACCTGTTTAGCTACTTAAATGAAAAGGTGATAACATTAATATATTACACAATCTGCCTAGCTACTTAAATGAAAAGGTATAACAAAAATATAGTATACAACCTGTTAAGCTACCAAATGAAAATTTAATAACATAAATTATATTACAAAACCTGTTAAGCTAACAAAATGAAAAGATAATTACATAAACATCAGTTGTTGTGCTACTTAAACTTTCAAACAGTCAGACCCGACCTGATAAATAAGTAGGTAAGGTCAGACTTTTCCTCTTTATTTTCTTTATCTCGAAAACCACAAGTAATTATGATCAAATTTTCCTTATCAATGGCTTCATTGTATTAGTTCTCCTGTTGGTCCTTTGTTGTTGTTGAAGTTGGTCTTGAGTTTCATATTAGCAATGGATGAAATCCTTATTGTGTGGTTGAGTGCTTAATTTGGTTAGGATAAATAATCTCATTATTTGCTACAGTAAGTTTGTGGTTATGATTTGCTGGTACAAATTTTTAAGAAGGACAAGTCATGGAATACTACACAAACTGCTTAGCTACCTAAATGAATTGGTAACAACTTAAATATATTACACAATCTGCCTAGCTACGTAAATAAAAAGGTAATAACATAAATATATTACACAACCTGTTTAGCTACCAAATGAAAAATTAATAACATAAATATATTACACAATTTGTTTAGCTACCTTAATGAAAAGGTAATAACATACATATATTACACAATCTGCTTACCTACCTAAATGACAGTTAGTAACATAATATATTACACAACCTGTTTAGCTACCAAATGACATAGATATATTACACAATTTGTTTAGCTACCTAAATGTAAAGGTAATAACATAAATACATTACACAACCTGTTTAGCTACCAAAATGAAAAGACAATAACGTAAATACATTACACAACATGTTCAGCGACCGTTATGTAAAGATAATTACATTAACACATACCTTGGCATGGAAATAGGATTATAAGTATTGTAAGTCAGTGATTAATGGTCAAAGCTCTGAGAACAGTATCATCTCATTCTGCTTTAATTCAATTTTCTCAAAGTAAGTTTTGTGAGGTCGAATAATTAAACGATAATTTTACAATGAAATTAACATATTGGTAAAGAAAGTGTTCTTAAATTGTAGGCCATTAAAGGAATATTCCTGCAACGTTTCATTATACGATAGAGGATTATCAAAGAAACATTATTTTTTTCACCCATACACCTCCTCTCTCGATCCCAGCTTTCTGGCTTTTAGTTCTCGTGTTTCTCTCAATTCTCCCCTGTTTACTCTCCTTCCTACCTCTGGAATGATCTAACCTCTCAGGCACAATTTGACTTGCTGTTGTGGTGCCGTTAAACTCTTATCAAACAAACCAACATAAAACCACTCGGTATCTTATTCCGTTGTGGACTTATTATCATATGTTAGATATTTCACCACCGTGTTGAAAAGTATACACTTGCAGATCGAAGACAATATAATTCTTTGAAAGTTTAATGCCCCTTTCCTAAACATTGGTTATATTTTTCTTTATGATTTGGGTAAAACAAACCCTGTAGTTGTAACTGTATAAATAAGTGTTTCAATCCTTGTCTCAACTTGTGGGTATTTTTATCTGGACTTTATTCAGGCTGAGTTTTACCGTATTGTTGTTTTTTACATTTTTGATGAGTGCATATTTTTAATTTTGTTGTTTTTATTAGACTCCTCAATTGTTAAATTTGTGTTGTTTTTTGGTGTTGCTGGTTTTTGTGGTATACTAACTGCATCCTATTACACACTTTGTTGCTATTGTTGTAAGCTAGGCTAGGCCTTGCAGTTGTTGTAGGCTAGGTTTTGGTATTGTTGTGTTAGGCTTTGTTATTTTTTTTAATCAAAGTGGCTTAAAAGGCTTATGTGTTCAGTGCAGGCTAGTATATTGTGTGTTGAAGTTAGGTTGTTTCTTTAGGTATTGTTGGGCCTATCTTTATTCCTCTTTTAGGTGGCTGCTTTGGTTTTCTGCTTCTGGTGTTTATATTGTATGATCATGGAGTGTTCGATTTGCTGTGCTTGCTGTAATATGTGGATTAATTTCCAGGAGACCGATGTGACATGTAGTTTTGAGGAAGCTTCGGTTCATAGCTTTGTATTTGTCTGTTAAAGTGTGCAAGGTTAAAGCATTGGAGTTAGGCTTTCTGGTTGTAGTTGTATCGTTGAAAAGGTTGATGCTAGTGTGAAAACTGAGTTTTGTAGCTTAGATGTGGGTAGTCGGCATTTGATGTTGATAGTTCTTTGGGCGAGGAATTTGATAGGGGATCTGTTCGGTAGATAGTCTTGGATCAGATTTTGTTGACAGGCCTGCTGTAGGGTTGTCTGTAGTTGATGATTGTACATGTACCATTAATCGTGAGATTGTTGATTTGTCTGGTACGTTGCCTGTGGATTCTGTTAGGAATAAGGTGCTATGGATAGGGAATTTACTTATTAGGTATGTTGACACAGAGTTTTGTGGAGTAGATCGTAGTAGAAGGATTAAAGTGTGTCTTCGAGGGCTAGGGTTGATGATCTTAGTTCTCGTGTTGAGACTTTATGTAAGGGTGAAGATATCGTCGTAGTTTCAATTAGTACAAATGATATTTCAAGGAGAAATCTTGATTCTGTAGTTTCATGGATTTGTTATTCAAGTTGAAGGACACAGGTTGTATGGTTCTAGTTGTTGATCTGTTTCCGCGTAGGGGTAGTTCCTTTATAATAGATAAGATGTTGTTGATCAATAGTTGGATAGAGAGTATTTGTCGTTTATTTGAAAGCGATTTTGTAAATTTCTGGCATACGTTTGAATCTCGGGTTGATTAATTCATGAGAGATGGTTTGCATTTAACTAGGAAAGGTACTCGTAATCTTTCTAGGGGTGCCAATAGGGCAATTAAGGGTCTGAGTCTTTTAAACTAGTCACGGGGGTGAGAGTTTGAACCCAGTCAGGCATGTTTCTGGGGACAGGGATTGTTCTAGTGGTAGATTTAAGGTTATGTTTTCAAATTTTCGTAGCATTTTGAATAAGCGTGATAAACAGCCTGGTGATTAGTAGACCTGGTATAATTGGTATTACTGAGAGTTGGATTTATATTGAAATATTTCAGGTTACTCAATTTTCAGGCAAGACAGATTAGATACTCTAATGGTAGAGAAGGTGACGTTTATTGTTGTGAAAGACAGTTTTAATTGTATAGATAGGACTGCTCAGTTTTCTTGTGGTTTTTCAAATTGCCTACGGTGTGAGCTTATTGTTAATGCGATGTTGGTAGTTCAGTGCTTGTTGGTGTTGTGCATAGACTACCAAATTCTAGTCCTGAGAACAATCAGAAATTGCATGACTGCTTCAGGAAAGTTGCTTCTAGGGGGGTTATTGTTTTGGGGGACTTAATTTCCAGACATTGATTGGAATCTTTGTACTAGTGGTCCACATGGTGAAGATTTTCTGGAAGCTTTATCTGACTGCTTTTCACCCAGCATGTGTTGTTTCCCACGCGTGGTTGTAATTGTCTTGATTTGATTTTCAGTAGTGAAGAAAGTATGGTTAGAAATGTGCTAAGTAACGGTAAGGTAGGGTGTAGTGATCATGACCTCATTGGTCTTGATCTGTATTGTTTCACAAAGGCTTCTCCAGCTAATAAACTGATTTTAGATTTTAAAAATGCTGACTTTGCTGCACTTCAGGATAATTTGTCATTCGATTGGACTTCTTTGCTCCGTGACTTAGACCCTTCTAAAGCATGGAATGTTTTCCAAACTATAATTTTGTAGGGTGTAAATATGTTTGTCCCATTAAAGAAATTCTGTAGGCGTAATGGGCCAGTGTGGATGTCTCGGAAGGTTTTGCAGGCTGTTCGGAAAAAGAAGAAGTTGTGGCGTTGTTATAAACACAGTGGGTGTCTTGCGGAGCTTGCTAGGTATAAGGATGAAGACAACTTCACAAAAGGTTTGATAAGAGATACTAAAGTGCTTTTTGAAAAACGTTTGTCCAAAGAGGTTAAGATTAATCCTAAGTCGTTTCATTCTTATGTTTGCTCAAAGCAAAAAACCAAGGAGGTTTTTGGTCCCCTTCAGGGTAATGATGGTGTTACTATCAATAGTGGTAAGGATATGGCTGAGGTTTTGAATGACTACTTTGTGTCTGTTTTTACTAAGGAGTCCCCTGCTGATGATGTTGTGGATTATCTTAGTGTGCACTCTTGAGTATCCATTAAGAATGTTGATTTTTTAGTTGATGCAGTTGTCTAAGAATTTGAAGGATTTGAACTCAAATAAAACACCCGGTCCAGATGGTATACACTTTGCTGTCTTACGTGAGTGTTCTGATGTTCTCCCTGTTCCCCTGAGTATTACCTTTTCAAAGTACTTTTATGTTGGTGTTGTTCCTAGGATTGGGGAATTGCTAATGTCACTTTTTTTTTAAAGGGTAACCAAAGTTTGCCCTGTAACTATATGCCAGTGAGTCTTACTAGTGTTGTGTGCAAGGTCATGGAGTCCATTGTTAAGAATGTTGTACTAGATCATTTACTGGTCAATGGTTTGTGAATTTGTCTCAGCACAAGTTCTTACCTAAGAGGTCATGTGTTTCTAACTTATTGGAGTTTCTTGATGATGTTACTAAACTAGCTGATTCTGGTCATAATGTGAATGTTATTCATTTAGATTTCCAAAAAGCATTTTGTAAGGTTCCATTGGGCAGGCTCATGATGAAAACAGGAGCGCTTGGTGTGGAGGAAAAGTGTGCCAGTTGGATATGTTCTTGGTTACTTGACAGGTCACAAAGAGTTCTTGTTAATGGTGAAGTATCTCCATGGAAGAAGGCTACAAGTGGCGTTCCTCAAGGTTCTGTTTTGGGTCCGCTACTTTTCTTAATCTTCATTAATAATATTGATGTTTCCCTTGGCTCCAGGATTTGTCAATTTGCTGATGACATTAAGCTACACAGGATTGTTGATGATGTTTGGGATTCTTTACTTTTGCAAAATGATCTGGATAAGTTTCTTGGTCCTAAACATGGCAGATGTCATTTAATCTTAATAAATGCAAAGTTTTTTATTTTGGTCAGAGCAATTTGGCTTTTGATTGCTGCATGAATGGGTCCAATCTTGGTTGTGTTTATCAAGAAAGAGATCTAGGTGTTGTCATTATTAGCAATCTGAAGCCTTCTAAACAGTGTGTTTTAGTAGCTGCAAGGGCAAATAGGATGCTTGGTTTGATTGAAATATTTTTTTGTTATCTTGGTAGAGAGGTTGTTCTTAATTTGTATAATCAGTTAGTCAGGCCTCACCTTGAGTATGCTATTCAAGCTTGGGAGTCCCTTTTATGAGAAGGATAAGTTCATTTTGGAGCAGGTTCAGCAAAGAGCCACTAGACTTATATCCGAAGTAAGGAATATCTCTGATGAATCGTATGTTGCGAATTCTTGGTTTGACCACGCTTGAGTTGAGAAGAGTACGTGGCGATATAATTCAGGATTTTAAGTTCCTATCTGGTAGTGATTTTTTGACTTCCTCTTATTTCTTGCATAGTTCAGCTAATCCTCATGTGACACGTGGTAACAGTTTGAAGTTGACAAAATAGTTCTCACGTATAGATATTCGGCGTTTTAGCTTTTCGCAAAGAGTTGTTAATGAGTGGAATTGTTTGCCTGAGTGGGTAGTTAGCTCCAATTCTGTCCACAATTCAAAGTCAAGATTGATAAGTTCTTTACTAACTCTGGGCGTCCTTGATTTTTTTGTGGTAGTGGTGGTGTTAGTTTGGGATTTGTATGAGGTGACTAACCCTTCTTAGCCCGTAAATTTGCTATGTCATGGTTATGTTGTTTACAAGAATATGCTTTGCTCCTCTGCTTTATTTTATAAATAAAACAAATAAAACAAAATATATATAGAAATACATTAAATTCTAGACTCGCAAGTTAAGCCTTGTACATTTTATTTTACAGATCTGTTTCGTGAGGGCAAGACCCTTACTCATCAGAAACAAAATTCAGAGTGATAAGGATTAAGATTTACAATGCACAACTGTTTAAAGTGTGGTATATGCAAACAACGGGGATCAAAATACTTCTTATCTATAGTTACATAATAAGTGTTTCTTCTGTGTCTGCATGCACTGGCCAGCTTGTTTCTTTTGTTTAGTGATGCTAAGTGTGGCTTGTATATTATAAAGAATTTCTCTTTCAAGCATAGTTGCACATTTTGCTTGATGTTGATTATGGCTTGGCTTTATAAATAATCTTCCATTTTAATTTTCATTCTGCTTTCTATATATTGTCACAGCTCCAGCATAACAAAATCAACATTAGATTATATAGAGACGACGGATTGGCTGTATGCCGGAAAACATCAAGACAAACGGAATTAATCAAAAAAGAAATATGCAAAATATTCAAAAGCAACACATTAAAAATCACAATTAAAGCTAATATGAAAACAGTTGACTTCCTAGACATCACCCTGGACCTAATAATTAGCACCTACAAACCATTCATGAAACCCGACAACACTTCATTATATGTACATAAACAGAGCAAACTTCCACCCCCATAATCAAGAACATTTCAGAAAGCATCAACAGGCGATTATCTAGCATTTCATCAAACAAAAAACATTCAATGAGGCAATACCCGCTGACCAAGACGCCCTAACGGAAAGCGGCTACAACTACACATGAACTATGAACCACAACCAAACCCCACCGATGACGCAAATCAGATAAGAAAACGTAACAGAAAGAAAAAACCCACCATATAGCAATAACGTGGCCACCAACATCGGCAGAAAATTCTTCAACCTCCTGGACCACTGTCGCCCCCGCCCCCTTGCACCAACTCAACAAATTTCTAAACCGTAACACAGTGAAATCAACTTACAGCTTTATGCCAGATATCCAACTCTACTCACACTACTCACATCTCTACTCACAACAAAACAGTAATTAAGAAAAGTGCAACCAAAGAAACACCACAAAACAACTGCAACTGCAAAAAGGACAAATCATGCCCACTTGAAGGCAAATGTTTCATATCTGGGGTCATCTACCAAGCCACAGTTACACGACAAGGTAACCTCAAAGAAGAGACTTATATAGAACTAACGGAAAATACATTCAAAACACAGTACAATGGGCATTAAGTAAATACATCTGGAACCTAAAAGACGATAATGTGCAGTACTCATTGAAATGGAAGATTATTGATAAAGCCAAGCCATACTCATCATCAAGCAAAATTTGCTACCTATGCTTGAAAGAGAAATTCTTTATGATATACAAGGCCACACTTAGCATAGCTAAACAAAAGAAACGAGCTGGCCAGTGCATGCAGACCATAATTTTTTTATTATGTAACTATAGATAAGAACTATTTTGACTGCATTTTTTTCCTGATGAGTGAGGGTCTTGCTCTTTGTTCCTGATGAGTGAGGGTCTTGCTCTCACGAAACAGAATATAATTTATTACAGCTCTCTTTTATTTAAGCAATTTCCCATTGGTATGGTTTTGCACCATACCATCTTTTGGATTATATATAAATACATACAAAATTATCTTGGATCTGCAAGTACGACATATACAAATATAAAGAAAATCTATACATTCTAAAGATAGTCATGAAACCTTATGAATATTCCATTAAATCCTAATAGATGAATACATTAACATCCAAACAATCTATACATCCTATATAATGCTAGTCATGAGATCTTTTGCATAATCAATAAAATGTATTATCAATGAATACATTGAAATGAAAAAACACCTTACTTCTGTGGAATTGGAGCCAACATCTGTTATCGATCGAAGGATCTGCACAATGATTGAGACATCTTTAGATGTAAGCCTTGTTGATGTTTTAGTTACCTTAAGTGTTTCATTCGTCACCTGTACAATATTACTTGTGTTGACTGTAATCTGCAGAATTGGATAAACAATGTGATTAAATTCACGCTTCAGTATGAGAGCGAGATACTTTAGGGCAGTGGCAAATTCACAGAGGCCCTGGCAACTTGGGCAACTATCTGATTATCCCCGGTAAATTTTGATAACAAAATTGATGATGACGTTTGGAAAAATCATGATGGCCCTTTGGTTTGGAAAGTTTACCAATGATTATAATTAGATCTCCGTTGGGGTATTTACACCAAGACGCCCGTGGCCGTTTTAGAAAGCAGTTGTGAGTTGATACTGGTTGGAGACCCACCGTGGATCGAATCAAGGACCTTGAATTGGTAAGCCGAAGCTTTACCTCACAAGCGCTGCCATCTCCGAATTATCGTCAATTATGGCTGTATGGAACAAACAATTTTCAGTTTGGACCACAACCAGCTGTATTTCACAAATCCGCTACGTAAAAAAGCTGATTATACAATGGTTTATTGTGTTATCCCTTCAATGAGCTTTTTTGCAATGGAATAGGGAAATAATAAATGTTACAAAATGTTTTTCCCGCTGCATTTTTACAAATTGTCACATGTAGAATGAAAAGCGGTTTCCAACTTCTTCTTTCTCAAATCGTCCTGTACGCTACATATTGATAAAAAGTGGAGTTGTTTTTAACCTAATGATTTATAGACAAGGAATATCTGTATTAAAAGATATTATATACTTATTTCTTGTATAAGAATATGAATTTATTATATACAATAGACCTTTTGATTTGTTTAGTAATTAAATCAATCAACTGCAGTTTCTTTGTGAAAAGTTGCTAGCAGCAATGCGCTTGCGCATTATCTTAATGTATAACGCACTTGCATTTCGTCCATGTCACATTATTTAATTAGATAACCGGAAACTGCCGATTCAGAATTTAAAAAAATTATGTGGTATTTTTGTTTTAAGCTTACCTCAATAGTAACATCACACGGTTTGTCAGTCTCGCAGTCCTCTATTACACCCCCAATATTCTCAATAAAGATTTCTGAAACCAACACAACGATAAACGAAATGTGAAATAGATCAAAGGAATCGTTCTGTATCAAAATAATCAATTAATGTAATCAATTTTTCAGGCAATAATCGAAACTTTGCAATAAAGATTTAAAAATGGCCCTTCAACGTGGTATTTATCATACTGTGATAAATACAGAGACATCTTACTTCTAATGGCAATAAGATGCTAAATTATTTGAAAACTTTATTGGAATGGATAAAAAAGAAAACAAGGTTATTCATGAATGAAGAGGGTAGGACGTTGGAAAGAGATAAGACAAAAGGGAGAGAAAAGCGACGGAACGGTTGAAATAAGCAGAACGAGGAGGACAGGGTGGATGGGAAGGGGAAAAGGATTGACCCGAAAAAGATGTACATTGGAAGAAAAAGAGGACGGAAAAGAGGCAAGACATGGAGTAGGCAGGACACGGTAAATGACAGGACAAAGGAAAGAGCAGGGCAGGGGCAGATGAAAAGACTAAAAGACAGGACAAAGAAAATAGACAGGACAGGGGGAATGACTGGGCGAAGAAAAGAGGCAGGAAAAAAATAGGTTGGACAAAGAAAGTAGGCAGAACAAAATAGGCAGGACAAAGAAAGTAGGCAGGACAAAGAAAGTAGGCAGGACAAAAAAAGTAGACAGGACAAAGAAAGTGGGCAGGAAAAAGGAACGAAGAAAGAAGGGTAAAGCGATGGATGAATGTAAGATGACTTATGATAGTAACACAATAGATTGAAGAAGGGTGACTAAGTGGTCAGAATGGTGGTAGCAGGAAGGACAGAAAAATGCAATAGGATGTTTGGAAGAAGCAAGACATGGATGAATACAACATAGGTTAGGTAAAGTTTGGATCATGGAAAGATATGCCACTGAGAGAGGAGGGTGAGAGCATCATATTTGATTGATAGAATATGGCTTGATGGCCAGGGCAGAATACAGGGAAGAGGAAGAATAGCGGAAGGAAAGGTCATTAAGAAAGATGGATGGTTGGATGGAGGAGAAAGAAAGGAACGAGATGGAGGGAACGGGGAAATGAAGGAGAAAAGAGTAGACTCGACACTTGATGGAATTAAGGATAGATATAAGTGAATAGGTAAAGGGAACAAACGCAAAAGATTAAAAAATAGGTGAAAAAGGCAACAAAGGATGGAAGTGAAGAGTGGATTAAAGAGAAAGGATGGGTAAACAAATAAAAAGACCGATAGATTGATATACTGCATGAAATTGTCGATAGTTCTTCTGTAAACTAGCTGCTAAGCAACGACTGGATAATAAAGTAAAAATCAAGAAGACGAGATGATTGAAGAAAGCGTAGGTAATTGTATCGAAAGGGGAAGTATATGCAAAATAAAAAATATTCAGCAATTCTGTAAGGACTTTCTTCAAGACCTAATTAGATTATATCAATTTTAGGTTTATTTGTTTTCTCTCTCTCTCACTGAAAGTAAATAACCTATGTTGACTAACTACCTGGATGAGGTAAAATAATGACCAACAATCAAACAAAACAAATAATAACGAGCTATGATAACAAGCACGTAAGAGCCTGATCAAGACCGAACATGTATCCTTATATTCCAAAAACCCTTAGAAATATCCTATTACAAGAAATACTGAAACAAGGAAATAAGACGAACATTAGAGTCTCTACGACCCACGCAGTGACGTCACGGTAAAAGAATACAACGTGAAAAGGAATGTTATGTTGTGACATAATCTGACATATCAGTGCAATAGTTGTGAGACTGTAAGATCAAAACAAATGCCAGCCTAACCTCATTTCCACTTTCAGATGACCAGCCTACATAGACGGTATAGACGAATGAAAACGTAAACATCAAACCGACAGCTCTCGGTCACCTAGTAAAATGTGGGAGCCGTTTGTATGATCTAACAGCTGACATTTTGCTTGAATATATATTCCTTATTTAATGTATGACCACAACTAATAATACTACAGTTTTCTAGCCAAGTGCTACGGTTGGCTTTCCCTGTTTGCCTTATTCGGTCAATCATTCTTAAAGAATTATGTCAAAACAATTTATGTCTAAGGAACTACTTTAGTATTAAAGATTCTCCTTGTATCCTAATATAGAAGACCATTTAGCTTTTGATTTTGGAATGCTCCAATATCGTAACACAACGAAAGCATTGACATTTATATCATCTGCGAATAAGGCAATTGTTTTTCGCCTTTATTTTAACCTGTTGCCAGAGATGCAGACCGTACACTGTACTTCGCTTGTATGATATTTGTACTGTAACAACAACCTCTGTTTTAAGATAATGAAATGGCTTACCTGTTTTCGTTTTCATTTTCGTTGTCATAGGAGCTATAACAAGAAAGAAATTTCAAACAGTTTTTACGATAGCTACTATTTTCACCTTCAATAATTGATAGAATTGTTATTTTCCACTACAAGCGTACCTGTAGTCATCGTGGAATTCCTTCCTAAATCTTCTTTCAGAGAAAAAGATTTTAATTTACCACCTGAAGAATTTTTCAAATAAAAAAATATAATTCAAATGCTACAAATATTAAATCAATTTTCTTTAAAATGCATTATCAATTGTTTAGAAAGTGTAAATTAGAGTGCCAACCTTCCATAGCAAACTTAACAGTTATTTCTACACAGATAAGACCTGTAAACCTGAATGTCTCCTTAAAGGATTAGATAAGTGGTCAAGCATGTTCATTTTATATGAAAAAGGACTTCGAAAGAAATACAATGGCGAAGAAAGTGTTTAAAAATCTGATTCCGTTAAGGAAGTATTAAGGTTGAAAATATAGTATCATTTCTGTAGAAATTACTAAAATCAGACTAGTTGTGATGTCACAGCCTCAGATTCTTTAAAATCTGTATGTAATTTAAAGAAAATTTATTTTATTTAATTCATTTTTCCTCAATTTTTTTTTAGGTGGTTTATTACAAATACCCTTCCTTCATTCAGTTGTTCTACTTTTTCAAGTTGACATATTCCATGGTTTTTAAGCCACAAAATCGCAGGACAAAATATGATAAAAACTTTAAGACTGAGAAATCTAAGGCTGTGACATCACAAGTAGTCTATTTTATTCGTTTCTACACAAATGATACCAAATTCTAAACTTAAATATCTCCTTAACGGAATAAGATTTTTGAATGCTTTCTTTACCATGTTGTTTATTTTGAAATCCTTTTTCAAATAAGATAACATGTTTGACCACTTAACTAATCCCTAAGTTATTACCTCCACAGGTTATGTTTCTTTCTTTTAAATTTATTTTATGTAGAAATTTGTTTGTTTCTTTTTTTCTTTCCCATCGAGATATCTCAAGAACTCATTTCAAGAGTGGATTTGGATTAAATTTGGTGTGGTTTTATTTTACTGCTTGCGGAAGAAGTGAATAAAATTTGAGACATATTGGTACAGGGAAAGGGGGCAAATGGAGGGGTGTAGACATTTTGAGGTGAGTTTGTTTGTCATCAAGATATCTCCAGAATTAATGATTGGATTTTGATTAAATTTGGTGTGTGGTTTTGTCATTGTTTTTTAAAATAGTAACTAAAATTTGGGACTACTTGGAGCAGGAGAATGGCATAAATTGAGAAGTGGGGATGTTTTAGGATGAAATTTGTCAAGACTTAAGTTGAAATGGGATGTGATAAACAATAACTTTGTGATGTGATTGAAGATCCAAACAATCAATTTTCTGGACTCAAAGAGACTTACATCAAGTGTTCTCTGAAATCAAGGGAAATTACACAATTGGTTAAAAATTCTAAAATTGGTTTCTGCCATGGATGGAAAATGATGGAATATGAATACGGCTGAATAGAGCTCAAACAATGACGCTTCACTTGAGTAAAACTGAAAACAACGGTATGGCCTTGAAAGAAATCCAGTCAGAAGACAATCTTCAAGTGTTCAGATTGCACATGCTCATTAAAGATCAAAACTTGGGGATGAATCTTAGTAGGTCTAGGATTTGTGAGGTAGATTATAATGGGTATGAGGATCAAATGAACTCTAAATTTATTCTAGGTATATTGGAATTGTACCGGGCGGAGGTATGCGCTCTAGAAAGTGCTACTATTCTAGTTGAACTAGATAATTGTGAAAGATTTTGACAATGAAAGTGTACCATTATGTTCAAATAGTTCCCTAAGGAGAATTTGATACATGTTGATCTATTCGCTAATCTAGGCCTCTCAAATTTACAACAAGCACCTGGGCAGCAGAACCAATATATGAGAAAGACAAAGGATTTTTCAAAGATAGATCTTGCGCAATTGAAGACGGGACGCTACAGAGACGGCTACACACATTGACATTAAATACGAGATGGAGCACATTCAATTTACTTGTAGAAGTACGGTAAGATGTGGTCGGTGCTGCACTCGTCTTTACTGTGGGTGCCGTTGTGGGGATTTCTATTCGTAGAAATGTATATTAATATAGCGTATGGCATAATATTGCTGTTCTCACACGCGTCGGTAACAGGTCAAGTGTTTTACATTTTCAGAAGATTTGTAGATTTGAAAATTCTTTTCTTGAGAGGTCCATGACACTTTTTATACACTAGGTGGGGGCGGGCAAAGTACCCACCGATACCTTTTGTTGTCCCCCACCCCAACTCGAGCAACTCGCATTTCATCCATTAGCAAACTTACCGCAATAATTAGTTGAAAACTGTTTGTACACTTTTCAAAAATTAAGTGAATAATTTAGTGAACAATTTTGACAATGAAAGTGAACACAAATATTTCGCTTAGGACAATTTGATACATTAGTGATCTTGTATGCAAATATGGGCCTCTCAATTCCCACAACTTCCATGTAACCGCCGAGCAGCAGAACCAATAAATGAGAATCTTATCAGAATAATTACTTGAAAACTTTTATTACACTATTTTTATAATTAAGTGAATAAGTTAGTGACCAATATTAACAATGAAAGTGTACCATTATGTTAAACTATTTCGTTTAGGAGAATTTGATACATTGGTAAACTATTCGCTAATTTGGGCCTCTCAAATCCAGAAAAATCACCTGGTTGGCAAAACCAATATATGAGAGAGACAAAGGATTTCTCACAAACAGTTCTTGCGAAAAGTAAAATATAGGACGTTACAGAGACGGATATGCACACAACAATTTTAAATGGGAGATGGAAGACATTCAATTTACCTGTAGAAGGACGGTAAGATGTGGTCGGTGCTGCACTCGTTTTTAATGTGGGTGTCGTTGTGAGGACTTCTATTCGTAGAAATGTATATTAATATAGCGTATGGCATGATATTGCTGTCATCACACACGTCGGTAACAGGTCAAGTGTTTTACATTTTCAGAATATTTAAAGATTTGAAAAAAACTTTCCTTGAGAGGTCCATGACAAATTCTACACTCTAGATGGGGCGGCAAAGTACCCATCGATATGTTTTGTTTCCCCCAACCCAACTCGAACAACTCGCAGGTCATTCATCCATTAGCAAACTTACCGCAATAATTAGGTGAATACTGTCTGTACACTGTTAAGTAATTAGGTGAATAATTTAGTGAACAATTTTGACAATGAAAGTGAACAAAAATATTTCGCTTAGGACAATTTGATACATTGTTGATCTATAATGCTAGTATGGGCCTCTCAATTCCCACAACTTCCATGTAACCGCCTAGCAGCAGAAGCATTATATGAGAAACTTATCCAAATAACTAGTTAAAAACTGTTTTTACATTATTTTTTTTAGATTAGGTGAATGATTTAGTGAACAATTTTAACAATAAAAGTATACCATTATGTTAAAGTATTTTGCTTAGGAGAATATGATACCTTGGTAAACTATTCGCTAATTTGGGCCTCTAAAATCCAGAAAAATCACTTTGGCAGCAGAACTAATATATGAGAGAGACAAAGGATTTCTTCAGGGTAATTCTTGCGAAAATTGAAATATAGGACATTACAGAGACGGCTATGCACACAACAATTCTAAATAGGAGATGGAACACATTCAATTTACCTGTAGAAGTACGGTAAGATGTGGTCGATGCTGCACTCGTCTTTACTGTGGGTGTCGTTGTAGGGATTTCTATTCGTAGAAATGTATATTAATATAGCGTATGGCATAATATTGCTGTCATCACACACGAATATTTTTTTTCTTGAGAGGTCCATGACACGTTTTATACACTAGATGGGGGCGGGCAAAGTACCCACTGATACCTTTTGTTGTCCCCCTTCCTCCCAACTCGAGCAATACGCAATTTATCAATTAGCAAACTTACTGCAGTAATTAGGTGAATACTGTTTGTACACTTTTCAATAATTAGGTGAATAATTTAGTAAACAATTTTGACAATGAAAGTGGACAAAAACATTTCGCTTAGGACAATTTGATACACTGGTGATTTATTATGCTAATATGGGCTCTTTCAATTCTCAAAACTTCCAAGTAACCGCCTATCAGCAGAAACAATATATGATAGAGACCAAGGATTTCTTGAAGGTAGTTCTTGCGAAAATTAAAATATAGGACGTTACAGAGACGGCTGCACACAACAAATTTAAATGGAAGATAGAACACATTCAATTTACCTGTAGAAGTACGGTAAGATGTGGTCGATGCTGCACTTGTCTTTACTGTGGGTGTCGTAGTGGGGATTTCGATTCGTAGAAATGTATATTAATATAGCGTATGGCATAATATTGCTATCATCACACACGTCGGTAACAGGCCAAGTGTTTTATATTTTCAGAATATTTGTAGATTTGAATATTCTTTCCTTGAGAGGTCCATGACACTTTTTATACACTAGGTGGGGGCGGGAAAAGTTCTCACTGATACCTTTTGTTGTCACCCCCCCCCCTCCATTTTTTTTTAACTCGAGCAATACGCAATTTAACCATTAGCAAACTTACTGCAATAATTAGGTAAATACTGTTTGTACACTTTTCAACAAATAAGTGAATAATCTAGTGAACAATTTTGACAATGAAAATGAACAAAATATTTTGCTTAAAACAATTTGATATATTGGTGATCTATAATGCTAATATGGGCCTCTCAATTCCCACAATTTCCATGTAACCGCCTAGCAGCAGAACCAATATATGAGAAACTTATCGGAATAATTAGTTGAAAACTGTTTTTACACTTTTTGATAATCAAGTGAATAATTTAGTGAATAATTTCAACAATGAAACTATACCATTACGTTAAATTATTTTGCTTAAGAGAATTTGATACATTGGTGATCTATTCGCTAATTTGGGCCTCTCAAATCCAGAAAAATCACCTTGGCAGCAGAACTGATATATGAGAGAGACAAAGGATTTCTTTAGGGTAATTCTTGCGAAATTTGAAATATAGGACATTACAGAGACGGCTATGCACACAACAATTCTAAATAGGAGATGGAACACATTCAATTTACCTGTAGAAGTACGGTAAGATGTGGTCGGTGCTGCACTCGTCTTTACTGTGGGTGCCGTTGTAGGGATTTCTATTCGTAGAAATGTATATTAATATAGCGTATGGCATAATACTGCTGTCATCGCACACGAATATTTTTTCCTTGAGAGGTCCATGACACTTTTTATACACTAGAAGGGGGCGGGCAAAGTACCCACCGATACTTTTTGCGCCCCCCCCCTCCCCCTTCCTCCCAACTCGAGCAATACGCAATTTATCCATTAACAAACTTACTGCAGTAATTAGGTGAATACTGTTTGTACACTTTTCAATAATTAGGTGAATAATTTAGTAAACAATTTTGACAATGAAAGTGAACAAAGATATTTCGCTTAGGACAATTTGATACACTGGTGATTTATAATGCTAACATGGGCTCTCTCAATTCCCACAACTTCCATGTAACCACCTATCAGCAGAAACAATATATGATAGAGACCAAGGATTTCTTGAAGGTATTTCTTGCGAAAGTTAAAATATAGGACGTTACAGAGACGGCTGCACACAACAAATTTGAATACTAGATAGAACACATTCAATTTATCTGTAGAAGTACGGTAAGATGTGGTCGGTGCTGCACTTGTCTTTACTGTGGGTGTCGTTGTGGGGATTTCTATTCGTAGAGATGTATATTATTATAGCGTATGGCATAATATTGCTATCATCACCCACGTCGGTAACAGGTCAAGTGTTTTATATCTTCAGAATATTTGTAGATTTGAATATGTTTTCCTTGAGAGGTCCATGACACTTTTTATACACTAGGTGGGGGCGGGAAAAGTACCCACCGATACCTTTTGTTGTCACCCCCACCCTTTTTTTTTTTCAACTCGAGCTATACGCAATTCATCCATTAGCAAACTTACTGCAATAATTAGGTAAATACTGTTTGTACACTTTTTAATGATTAAGTAAATAATCTAGTGAACAATTTTAACAATGAAATTGAACAAAATATTTTGCTTAGGACAATTTGATACACTGGTGATTTAGAACACTACAATGGGCCTCTCAATTTCCCTAACTTCCATGTAACCACCTAGGACCAGAAGCATTATATGAGACAGACAAAGGATTTTTCCAAAATAGATCATGTGCAATTAAAGACAGGACGCTACAGAGACGACATTAATTACGAGGTGAAGCACATTCAATTTACCTGTAGAAGTACGGTAAGATGTGGTCAATGCTGTACTCGTTTTTACTGTGGGTGTCGTGGTGGGGATTTCTATTCGTAGAAATGTATTTTAATATAGAGTATGGTATAATATTGCTGTCATCGCACGCGTCGTTAAGAGGTCAAGTGTTTTACATTTTCAGAATATTGGTAGATTTGAAAATTCTTTCCTTGAGAGGTCTATGATACTTTTTACACAATAGTTGGGGCGGGCAAAGTACCCACCGATGTCTTTTGTTGCCCCAACCCAATTTGAACAACTCACGGGTCATTCATCTATTAGCAAGCTTACCGCAATAATTAGGTGAATACCGTTTGTACACTTTTTAATAATTAAGTAAATAATTTAGTGAACAATTTTGACAATAAAAGTGAACAAAAATATTTCGTTTAGGACAATTTGATACATTGGTGATCTATAATGCTAATATGGGCCTCTCAATTCCCACAACTTCCATGTAACCGCATAGCAGCAGAGCCAATATATGATAAACTTATAGCAATAATTAGTTGAACACTTTTTTTTTACACTTTTTTATATTTAAGTGAATAACTTAGTGAACAATATTAACAATAAAAGAGTACCATTTTGTTAAAGTATTTTGCTTAAAAGAATTTGATACATTGGTGAAGTAATCGCTATATTGGGCCTCTTAAATTAAGAAAAATCAACTGGGCAGCAAAACCAATATATGAGAGAGACAAAGGATTTCTCAATAGTTCTTGCGAAAAATGAAATATAGGACGTTACAGAGACGTCTATGCACACACCAATTTTAAGTTAGGATAGAGCACATTCAATTTACCTGTAGAAGTACGGTAAGATGTGGTCGGTGCTGCACTCGTTTTTACTGTGGGTGTCGTTGTGGGGATTTCTATTCGTAGAAATGTATATTGACATAGGGTATGGCATAATATTGCTGTCATCACACACGTCGGTAACAGGTCAAGTGTTTTACATTTTCAGAAAATTTGTAGATTTGAATATTTTTTCCTTGAGGGGTCCAAGACAATTGTTCACACTAGCTGGGGCGGGGCAAGGTACCCACCGATATCTGTTGTTGCCCCCCAACCCAACTCGAACAGCTCGCGAATCATTAATCCATTAGCAAGCTTACCGCAATAATTAGGTGAATACTGTGTACTAATTTAGTGAATTATTTTGACAATGAAAGTGAACAAAAATATTTTTCTTGGAACAATTTGATGTATTGGTGATCTATAATGCTAATATAAACTTCTCAATTCCCACAACTTGCTTGTAACCGCCTAGCAGCAGAACCAATATATGAGACAGACAAAGGAGTTCTCAAAAAGTAAATCTTGCGCAATTGAAGACGGGACGCTACAGAGACGGCTACACACATTGACATTAAATACGAGGTGGAACACATTCAATTTACCTGTAGAAGTACGGTAAGATGTGGTCGATGCTGCACTCGTTTTTACTGTGGGTGTCGTTGTGGGGATTTCTATTCGTAGAAATGTATATTAATATAGAGAAAGTATGGCATGATATTGCTGTTCTCACACGCGTCGGTAACAGGTCAAGTGTTTTACATTTTCAGAATATCTGTAGATTTGAATATTCTTACCTTGAGAGGTCCTTGACACTTTTTACACACTAGGTGGGGTGGGGAAAAAAAACACCGATATCTTTTGTTGCCCTTTAACCCAACTCGAACAACTCGCGGGTCATTCATCGATGAGCAAACCTACCGCAATAATTACGTAAATACTGTTTGTACACTTTTCATTAATTAGGTGAATAATTTAGTAAACAATTTTGACAATGAAAGTGAACAAAAATATTTCGCTTAAGACAATTTGATATATTGGTGATCTATAATGCTAATATGAACTTCTCAATTCCCACAACTTCCATTTAACCGCCTAGCAGCAGAGCCAATATATGAGAAACTTATCGAAATAATTAGTTGAAAACTGTTTTTGCACTTTTTGATAAAAAAGTGAATAATTTAGTGAACAATTTTAACAATGAAAATGTACCATTATGCTAAACTATTTTGCTTAGGAGAATTTGATACATTGGTGATCTATTCGCTACTTTGGGCCTCTCAAATCCAAAAAAATCACCTGGGCAGCAGAACCAATATATGAGAGAAACAAAAGATTTCTCAACAGTAGTTCTTGCGAAAAGTAAAATATAGGACGCTACAGAGACGGCTATGCACACAACAATTTTAAATGGGAGGTGTAGCACATTCAATTTACCTGTAGAAGTACGGTAAGATGTGGTCGGTGCTGCACTCGTTTTTACTGTGGTTGTCGTTGTGGGGATTTCTATTCGTAGAAATGTATATTAATATAGAGAAGGGCATAATATTGCTGTCATTACACACGTCGTTAACAGGTCAAGTGGTTTACATTTTCAGAATATTGGTAGATTTGAAATTTCTTTCCTTGAGAGGTCCATGACACTTTTTACACTCTAGGTGTTGATAATTTGATATATTGGTGATCTATAATGCTAATATGGGCTTTTCAATTTACACAACTTCCAAGTAACCGCCTAGCTGCAGAGCCAATATATGAGAAACTTATCGAAATAATTAGTTAAAAACTTGTTACACTTTTCATAAATAAGTGAATAATTTAGTGAACAATTTTAACAATGAAAATGTACCATTATGTTAAACTATTTCGCTTAGAAGAACTTGATACATTGCTAATCTATTCGCTAATTTGGGCCTCTCAAATCCAGAAAAATCACCTGGGCAGCAGAACCAATATATGAGGGAGACAAAGGATTTCTCAACAGTAGTTCTTGCGAATATTAATTTTTAGGACGCTACAGACACGGCTATTCACACAACAATTTTAAATGGGAGATATAACACATTCAATTTACCTGTAGAAGTACGGTAAGATGTGGTCGATGCTGCACTCGTTTTTACTGTGGGTGTTGTTGTGGGGATTTCTATTCGTAGAAATGTATATTAATATAGAGTATGGTATGATATTGCTGTCATCACACACGTCGGTAACAGGTCAAGTGTTTTACATTTTCAGAATATTAATAGATTTGAATATTCTTTCCTTGAGAGGTCCATGACACTTTTTACACTCTGGACGGGGCGGGCTAAGTACCCACCAATATCTTTTGTTGCCCCCCAACCCAATTTGAACAACTCGCGGGTCATTCATCCATTAGCAAACTTACCGCAATAATTAGGTGAATACTGTTTGTACAATTTTCAATAAATATGTGAATAATTTAGTGAACAATTTTGACAATGAAAGTGAACAAAAATATTTTTT
The DNA here is from genome assembly GCA_020152595.1 of Chiridota heheva. Taxonomy (NCBI): domain Eukaryota; kingdom Metazoa; phylum Echinodermata; class Holothuroidea; order Apodida; family Chiridotidae; genus Chiridota; species Chiridota heheva. The sequence goes on from JAIGNY010002470.1 coordinate 226,641, forward strand.
TTAGGTCAATTTTATACACTGGTGATATATAACGCTAATATGGGCCTCTCAATTCCCACAACTTCCATGTACCGCCTAGCAGCAGAACCAATATATTGGAAACTTTTAGAAATAAAAGAAAAATTACTCTTTTTTTTTATACTTAAGTGAATAACTTAGTGAACAATATTAACAATAAAAGTGTACCATTATGTTAAACTATTTTGCTTAGGAGAATTTGATACATTGGTGATCTATTCGTTAATTTAGGCCTCTCAAATCCAGAAAAGTCACCTGGGCAGAAGAACCAATATAGGAGGGAGACAGGATTTCTCAAAAGGTAGTTCTTGCAAAAATCGAAATATAGGACCTACAGAGACCTATAAATTGCTATGCACACAGCAATTTTAAACGGGAGATGGAAAACATTTAATTTACCTGTAGAAGTACGGTAAGATGTGGTCGGTGCTGCACTCGTTTTTACTGTAGGTGTCGTTGTGGGGATTTCTATTCGTAGAAATGTATATTAATATAGAGTATGGTATGATATTGCTGTCATTACACACGTCGGTAACAGGTCAAGTGTTTTACATTTTCAGACTATTTGTAGATTTGAAGAAAAAAATCCTTGAGAGGTCCATGACACTTTTTACACTCTAGACGGGGAGGGCGAAGTACCTACCGATATGTTTTGTTGCCCCGACACAACTCGTACAACTCGCGGGTCATTCATCCATGAGCAAACTTACCGCAATAATTAGGTGAATACTGTTTGTACACTTTTCAATAATTAAGTGAATGATTTAGTGAACAATTTTGACAATGTAATCACCTAGCAGCAGAACCAATATATGAGAAACTTATCAAAATAATTAGTTGAATACTGTTTTTACACTTTTCGATAATTAAGTGAATGATTTAGTGAACAATTTTGACAATGAAAGTGAACAAAAATGTTTCGCTTAGGACAATTTGATATATTGGTGATCTATAATGCTAAGATAGGCTTCTCAATTCCCACAATTTCCATGTAACCGCCTAGCAGCAGAACAAATATATGAGAAACTTATCGAAATAATTAGTTAAAAACTGTTTTTACATTTTTTAATAATTAAGGGAATAATCTAGTGAACAATTTTAACAATAAGAATGTACCATTACGTTAAACTATTTTGCTTAGAAGAACTTGATACATTGGTGATCTATTCGCTAATATGGGCCTCTCAAATCCAGAAAAATCATTTTGGCAGCAGAACCAATATATAGGAGAGAGACAAAAGATTTCTCAACGGTAATTCTTGCGAAAAATGAAATATAGGACGCTACACAGACGGCTATGCACACAACAATTTTAAATGGGAGATGGAACACATTCAATTTACCTGTAGAAGTACGGTAAGATGTAGTCGGTGCTGCACTCGTTTTTACTGTGGGTGTCGTTGTGGGGATTTCTATTCGTAAAATTGTATATTAATATAGAGTATGGCATAATATTGCTATCATCACACACGTCGGTAACAGGTCAAGTGTTTTTCATTTTTATAATATTTGTAGATTTGAAATTTTTTTCCTTGAGAGGTCCATGACACTTTTTACAGTCTAGGTCTGTAGGTGGGGCGGGAAAAGTACCCACTGATATCTTTTATTGCCCCCAACCCAACTGAAACAGCTCGCGGGTCATTCATCCATTAGCAAACTTACCGCAATATTTAAGTGAAACTGTTTGCACACTTTTCAATAGATAAGTGTATAATTTAGTGAACAATTTTGACAGTGAAAGTAAACAAAAACATTTCGCTTAGGACAATTTGATACACTGGTGATTCATAACGCTAATATGGGCCTCTCAATTCCCACAACTTCCATGTAACCGCCTAGCAGCAGAACGAATATATGAGACAGACAAAGGATTTCTGAAAGATAGATCTGGCGGAATTGAAGACAGGACGCTACAGAGACGACTAAACTTATTGACATTAAATACGAGGTGGAGCACATTCAATTTACCTGTAGAAGTACGGTATGATGTGGTCGGTGCTGCACTCGTCTGTACTGTGGGTGCCGTTGTGGGGATTTCTATTCGTAGAAATGTATATCAATATTGAGTATGGCATAATATCGCTGTCATCACACACGTCGGTAACAGGTAAAGTGTTTTACATTTTCAGAATTTGTGTAGATTTAGATATTTTGTCTTTGAGAGGTCCATGACACTTTTTACACTCTGGACGGGGCGGGCTAAGTACCCACCAATATCTTTCGTTGCCCCCCAACCCAATTTGAACAACTCGCAGGTCATTCCTCCATTAGCAAACTTACCGCAATAATTAGGTGAATACTGTTTGTACACTTTTCAATAAATATGGAAATAATTTAGTGAACTATTTTGACAATGAAAATGAACAAAAATATTTCGTTTAGGACAATTTTATACACTGGTGATTTATAACGCTTATATGGGCCTCTCAATTCCCACAACTTCCATGTAACCGCCTAGCAGCAAAACCAATATATTGGAAACTTTTGGAAATAAAAGAAAAATTACATTTTTGTATACGTAAGTGAATAACTTAGTGAACAATATTAACAATAAAAGTGTACCATTATGTTAAACTATTTCGCTTAGGAGAAATTGATACATTGGTGATCTATTCGTTAATTTAGGCCTCTCAAATCCAGAAAAGTCACCTGGGCATAAGAACCAATATATGAGACAGACAAAGGATTTCTCAAAGGTAGTTCTTGCGAAAATTGAAATATAGGACGCTACAGAGACCTATAAATTGCTATGCACACAGCAATTTTAAATGGGAGATGGAAAACATTTAAATTACCTGTAGAAGTACGGTAAGATGTGGTCGGTGCTGCACTCGTTTTTAATGTAGGTGTCGTTGTGGGGATTTCTATTCGTAGAAATGTATATTAATATAAAGTATGGCATAATATTGCTGTCATCACACGCGTCGGTAACAGGTCAAGTGTTTTACATATTCAGACTATTTATAGATTTGAAGAAAAAAAATCCTTGAGAGGTCCATGACACTTTTTACACTCTAGATGGGGTGGGCAAAGTACCCACCGATATGTTTTGTTGCCCCCAATCCAACTCGAACAACTCGCGGGTCATTCCTCCATTAGCAAACTTACCGCAATAATTAGGTGAATACTGTTTGTACACTTTTCAATAATTGGGTAAATAATTTAGTGAACAATTTTGACAATGAAAGTGAACAAAAATATTGCGCTTAGGACAATTTGATATATTGGTGATCTATAATGCTAATATGGGCTTCTCAATTCCCACAATTTCCATGTAACCGCCTAGCAGCAGAACGTATATATGAGAAACTTATCGAAATAATTAGTTGAAAACTGTTTTTACACTTTTTAATAATTAAGGGAATAATCTAGTGAACAATTTTAACAATGAAAATGTACCATTATGTTAAACTATTTTGCTTAGAAGAACTTGATACATTGGTGATCTATTCGCTAATTTGGACCTCTCAAATCCAGAAAAATCATTTTGGCAGCAGAACCAATATATGAGAGAGACAAAAGATTTCCCAACGGTAGTTCTTGCGAAAATTGAAATATAGGACGCTACACAGACGGCTATGCACACAGCAACTTTAAATGGGAGATGGAACACATTCAATTTACCTGTAGAAGTACGGTAAGATGTAGTCGGTGCTGTACTCGTTTTTACTGTTGGTGTCGTTGTGGGGATTTCTATTCGTAGAAATGTATATTAATATAGAGTATGGCATAATATTGCTGTCATCACACACGTCGGTAACAGGTGAAGTGTTTTTCATTTTTATAATATTTGTAGATTTGAAATTTTTTTCCTTGAGAGGTCCATGACACTTTTTACAGTCTAGGTCTGTAGGTGGGGCGGGAAAAGTACCCACCGATATCTTTTGTTGCCCCAACCCAACTGAAACAGCTCGCGGGTCATTCATCCATTAGCAAACTTACCGCAATATTTAAGTGAAACTGTTTGTACACTTTTCAATAAATAAGTGTATAATTTAGTGAACAATTTTGACAGTGAAAGTGAACAAAAACATTTTGCTTAGGACAATTTGATACACTGGTGATTTATAACGCTAATATGGGCCTTTCAATTTCCACAACTTCCATGTAACCGCCTAGCAGCAGAACGAATATATGAGACAGACAAAGGATTTCTGAAAGATAGATCTGGCGGAATTGAAGACAGGACGCTACAGAGACGACTAAACTTATTGACATTAAATACGAGGTGGAGCACATTCAATTTACCTGTAAAAGTACGGTATGATGTGGTCGATGCTGCACTCGTTTTTACTGTGGGTGCCGTTGTGGGGATTTCTATTCGTAGAAATGTATATCAATATTGAGTATGGCATAATATCGCTGTCATCACACACGTCGGTAACAGGTAAAGTGTTTTACATTTTCAGAATTTGTGTAGATTTAGATATTTTGTCTTTGAGAGGTCCATGACACTTTTTACACTCTGGACGGGGCGGGCTAAGTACCCACCAATATCTTTCGTTGCCCCCCAACCCAATTTGAACAACTCGCAGGTCATTCCTCCATTAGCAAACTTACCGCAATAATTAGATGAATACTGTTTGTACACTTTTCAATAAATATGTAAATAATTTAGTGAACTATTTTGACAATGAAAATGAACAAAAATATTTCGTTTAGGACAATTTTATACACTGGTGATTTATAACGCTAATATGAGCCTCTCAATTCCCACAACTTCCATGTAACCGCCTAGCAGCAAAACCAATATATTGGAAACTTTTGGAAATAAAAGAAAAATTACATTTTTTTATACGTAAGTGAATAACTTAGTGAACAATATTAACAATAAAAGTGTACCATTATGTTAAACGATTTCGCTTAGGAGAAATTGATACATTGGTGATCTATTCGTTAATTTAGGCCTCTCAAATCCAGAAAAGTCACCTGGGCATAAGAACCAATATATGAGAGAGACAGGATTTCTCAAAGGTAGTTCTTGCGAAAATTAAAATATAGGACGCTACAGATACCTATAAATTGCTATGCACACAGCAATTTTAAATGGGAGATGGAAGACATTTAAATTACCTGTAGAAGTACGGTAAGATGTGGTCGGTGCTCCACTCGTTTTTACTGTAGGTGTCGTTGTGGGGATTTCTATTCGTAGAAATGTATATTAATATAAAGTATGGCATAATATTGCTGTCATCACACGCGTCGGTAACAGGTCAAGTGTTTTACATATTCAGACTATTTATAGATTTGAAGAAAAAAAATCCTTGAGAGGTCCATGACACTTTTTACACTCTAGATGGGGTGGGCAAAGTACCCACCGATATGTTTTGTTGCCCCCAATCCAACTCGAACAACTCGCGGGTCATTCCTCCATTAGCAAACTTACCGCAATAATTAGGTGAATACTGTTTGTACACTTTTCAATAATTGGGTAAATATTTTAGTGAACAATTTTGACAATGAAAGTGAACAAAAATATTTTGCTTAGGACAATTTGATATATTGGTGATCTATAATGCTAATATGGGCTTCTCAATTTCCACAATTTCCATGTAACCGCCTAGCAGCAGAACGAATATATGAGAAACTTATCGAAATAATTAGTTGAAAACTGTTTTTACACTTTTTAATAATCAAGGGAATAATCTAGTGAACAATTTTAACAATGAAAATGTACCATTATGTTAAACTATTTTGCTTAGAAGAACTTGATACATTGGTGATCTATTCGCTAATTTGGACATCTCAAATCCAGAAAAATCATTTTGGCAGCAGAACCAATATATGAGAGAGACAAAAGATTTCTCAAAGGTAGTTCTTGCGAAAATTGAAATATAGGACGCTACACAGACGGCTATGCACACAGCAACTTTAAATGGGAGATGGAACACATTCAATTTACCTGTAGAAGTACGGTAAGATGTAGTCGGTGCTGCACTCGTTTTTACTGTGGATGTCGTTGTGGGGATTTCTATTCGTAGAAATGTATATAAATATAGAGTATGGCATAATATTGCTATCATCACACACGTCGTTAACAGGTGAAGTGTTTTTCATTTTTAGAATATTTGTAGATTTGAATTTTTTTTCCTTGAGAGGTCCATGACACTTTTCACAGTATAGGTCTGTAGGTGGGGCGGGCAAAGTACCCACCGATATGTTTTGTTGCCCCCAACCCAACTCAAACAGCTCGCGGGTCATTCATCCATTGGCAAAAGTACCGCAATAATTAGGTTAAACTGTTTGTACACTTTTTAATAAATAAGTGTATAATTTAGTGAACAATTTTGACAATGAAAGTGAACAAAAACATTTTGCTTAGGACAATTTGATACACTGGTGATTTATAACGCTAATATGAGCCTCTCAATTCCCACAACTTCCATGTAACCGCCTAGCAGCAGAACGAATATATGAGACAGACAAAGGATTTCTGAAGGATAGATCTTGCGCAATTGAAGACAGGACGCTACTGAGACTACTAAACACATTGACATTAAATACGAGGTGGAGCACATTCAATTTACCTGTAGAAGTACGGTATGATGTGGTCGATGCTGCACTCGTTTTTACTGTGGATGTCGTTGTAGGGATTTCTATTCGTAGAAATGTATAATAATATTGAGTATGGCATAATATTGCTGTCATCACACGCGTCGGTAACAGGTAGAGTGTTTTACATTTTCAGAATATTTGTAGATTTAAATATTTTTTCTTTGAGAGGTCCATGACACTTTTTACACACTAAGTGGGACGGGCAAAGTACCCACCAAAATCTGTTGTTGCCCGCAAGCCAATTCATACAAGTCGCAGGTCATTCATCCATTAGCAAACTTACCGCGATAATTAGGTGAATACTGTTTGTACAATATTTAATAATTAAGTGTATAATTTAGTGAAAAATTTTGACAATTAAAGTGATTTTTTTTTGCTAAGGACAATTTGATACCGGCATTGGTGATTTTTAATGCTAATATGGGCTTCTCAGTTTCCACAACTTCCATGTAACCGCCTATGAGAGAGACAAAGGATTTCTCTAAAGTAATTCTTGCGAAAAAGAAAATATAGGACGCTACAGAGACGGCTTCACACACAACAGTTTTAAATGGAAGATGGTGCACATTCAATTTACCTGTAGAAGTACGGTATGATGTGGTCGATGCTGCACTCGTTTTTACTGTGGATGTCGTTGTGGGGATTTCTATTCGTAGAAATGTATAACATTATAGCGTATGGCATAATATTGTTGTCATCACACACGTCGGTAAGAGGTCAAGTGTTTTACACTTTCAGAACCTTTGTAGATTTAAATATTTTTTCCTTGAGAGGTCCATGACACATTTGAAATACTAGGTGGGGGCGGGAAAAAGTACCCACCGATACCTTTTGTTGTCCCCCATAGCAGCTCGAGCAACTCGCAATTCCTCCATTAGCAAACTTACCGCAATTATTAGGTGAATACTGTTTGTACACTTTTCAATAAATAAGTGAATAATTTAGTGGACAATTTTGACAATGAAAGTGAACAAAAACATTTCGCTTAAGACAATTTGATACACTGGTGATTTATAATGCTAACATGGGCCTCTCAATTCTCACAATTTCCATGTAGCCGCCTAGCAGCAGAACCAATATATGAGACAGACAAAGGATTTTTTAAAGGTAGATCTTGCGCAATTAAAGACAGGACGCTACAGAGACGGCTATGCACACAACAATTTTAAATGGGAGATGGAACACATTCAATTTACCTGTAGAAGTACGGTAAGATGTAGTCGATGCTGTACTCGTTTTTACTGTGGGTGTCGTTGTAGGGATTTCTATTCGTAGAAATGTATATTAATATAGAGTATGGCATAATATTGCTGTCATTACACGCGTCGGTAACAGGTCAAGTGTTTTACATTTTCAGAATATCGGTAGATTTAAATATTTTCTCCTTGAAAGGTCTATGACACTATTTACAATCTAGTTTGGTCGGGAAATGTACCCACAGATATCTTTTGTTGCTCTTTAACCCAACTCGAAGAACTCGCGGGTCATTCATCCATTGGCAAACTTACCGCAATAATTAGGTGAATACTGTTTGTACACTTTTCAACAAATAAGTGAATAATCTAGTGAACAATTTTGACAATGAAAGTGAACAAAATAATTTGCTTAAAACATTTTGATATATTGGTGATCTATAATGCTAATATGGGCTTCTCAATTCTCACAACTTCCTTGTAACCGCCTGGCAGCAGAACCAATATATGAGAAACTTATCGAAATAATTAGTTGAAAACTGTTTTTACACTTTTCAATAATCAAGTGAATAATTTAGTGAACAATTTCAACAGTAAAAATGTACCATTACGTTAAACTATTTTGCTTAGGACAATTTGTTACATTGGTGATCTATTCGCTAATTTGGGCCTCTCAAATCCAGAAAAATCACCTTGGCAGCAGAACTAATATATGAGAGAGACAAAGGATTTCTGTAAGGTAATTCTTGCGAAAATTAAAATATAAGACATTACAGAGACGGCTATGCACACAGCAATTTTCAATGGGGTAAGGAACACATTTAATTTACCTGTAGAAGTACGGTAAGATGTGGTCGGTACTGCACTCGTTTTTACTGTGGGTGTCGTTGTGGGGATTTCTATTTGTAGAAATGTATATTAATATAGAGTATGGTATGATATTGCTGTCATCACACACGTCGGTAACAGGTCAAGTGTTTTACATTTTCAGAACATTTGTAGATTTGATTATTTTTTTCTTTGAGATGTCCATGACACATTTGATATACTAGTTGGGGCGGGACAAAGTATCCACCGATACCTTTTGTAGTCCTGCCACCCCAACTTGAACAACTCGCGGGTCATTCATCCATTAGCAAACTTATTGCAATAATTAGGTGAATACTGTTTGTACACTTTTCAAAAATTAAGTGAGGACTTTAGTTATCAATTTTGACAATGAAAGTAAACCAAAAAATCGCTTAGGACAATTTGATACACTGCTTATTTACAACGCTAATATGGGCCTCACAATTCCCACAACTTCCATGTAGCTGCCTAGCAGCAGAATGAATATATGAGACAGACAAAGGATTTCTCAAAGGTAGATCTTACGCAAATGAAGACAGGACGCTACAGAGACGGCTACACACATTGACATTAATTACGAGGTGTAGCACATTCAATTTACCTGTAGAAGTACGGTAAGATGTGGTCGATGCTGCACTCGTTTTTACTGTGGATGTCGTTGTAGGGATTTCTATTCGTAGAAATGTATATCAAAATAGATTATGGCATAAAATTGCTGTCATCACACACGTCGGTAACAGGTCAAGTGTTTTACATTTTCAGAATATTTGTAGATTTCAACATTCTTTCCTTCAGAGGTCCATGACACTTTTTACACACTAGTTGGGGGCGGGGCAAAGTACCCACCGATATCTGTTGTTGCCCGCAAACCCAACTCGAAGAACTCGCGGGCGTTTCATCCATCAGCAAACTTACCGCAATAATTAGGTGAACATTGTTTGTACACTTTTCAACAAATAAGTAAATAATTTAGTGAACAAATTTGACAATGAAATATGAACAAAAATATTTTGTTTAGGACAATTTGATATATTGGTGATCTATAATGCTAATATGGGCTTCTCAATTCCCACAATTTCCATGTAACCGCCTAGCAGCAGAACGAATATATGAGAAACTTATCGAAATAATTAGTTGAAAACTGTTTTTACACTTTTTAATAATTAAGGGAATAATCTAGTGAACAATTTTAACAATGAAAATGTACCATTATGTTAAACTATTTTGCTTAGAAGAACTTGATACAATGGTGATCTATTCGCTAATTTGGACCCCTCAAATCCAGAAAATCACCATGGCAGCAGAGCCATTATATGAAGGAGACAAAAGATTTCTCAACCGTAGTTCTTGCGAAAATTAAAATATAGGACGCTACAGACTGACAGAGACGGCTATGCACACAACAATTTTAAATGGGAGATGGAAAACATTCAATTTACCTGTAGAAGTACGGTAAGATGTGGTCGGTGCTGCACTCGTTTTTACTGTGGGTGTCGTTGTGGGGATTTCTATTCGTAGAAATGTATATTATTATAGCGTATGGCATAATATTGCTGTCATCACACACGTCGGTAACAGGTCAAGTGTTTTACATTTTTACAATATTTGTATATTTGAATATTTTTTCCTTGAGAGGTCCATGACACTTTTTACAGTCTAGGTGGGGCTGGCAAAGTACCCACCGATATGTTTTGTTGCCCCCAACCCAACTCGTACAACTCTCGGGTCATTCCTCCATTAGCAAACCTACCGCAATAATTAGGTGAATACTGTTTGTACACTTTTCAATAATTAAGTAAATGATTTAGTGAACAATTTTGACAATGTAATCGCCTAGCAGCAGAACCAATATATGAGAAACTTATCGAAATGATTAGTTGAATACTGTTTTTACACTTTTTGATAATTAAGTGAATGATTTAGTGAACATTTCTAGAAATAAAAATGTACCATTATGTTAAACTATTTTGCTTAGGATAATTTGTTACATTGGTGATCTATTCGCTAATTTGGGCCTCTTAAATCTAGAAAAATCACCTTGGCAGCAAAACCAATATATAAAAGAGACAAAGGATTTCTCAAAGGTAGTTCTTGCGAAAATTAAAATATAGGACGCTACAGAGACGGCTATACACACAACAATTTTAAATGTAAGATGGAACACATTCAATTTACCTGTAGAAGTACGGTAAGATGTGGTTGATGCTGCACTCGTTTTTACTGTGGGTGTCGTTGTGGGGATTTCTATTCGAAATGTATATTAATATAGCGTATAGCATAATATTGTTGTCATCACACACGTGGGTTACAGGTCAATTGCAATTGTGCCCCACATTTTGACCAAAAGTTAATTGAATAAGGACCTCTTCAGAACTGACATAGGTAAAATGTATATGCTCTTCAAAAGTATATGTTTACCTTGTTTTTAGAAATGCTGATAAAAAAATTATGTAAAAACAAGCAGGAAATGGAAAATATGGTGATATCTTTGAAGATATGTCAGGAAATAAATCAATTTTGAAAAACAAACCTACATCAAATAAAAAAATAGTGTTCATATAATTTCAACTTTTAAGAAACAAAGTTTACGAAAATAGATGCCTAGATCCCAGTTTCCTGAAAAAGCCAGGACAGAAACTTTAACCAGGGATTTGTTTTGATCTAACAAGGATCAAAGCCTAAAAGACTGTAAGAGCATCCGCTATTTGAGAAGGAGGTTTGACATTAATACAAAATCAAAACTTGCCCTATGTAAGCTGAGATGAGTGATTATATTTCCTTGGAACTTCTTCAACAAGCTGATAATTGACAAATACATCTATGTGGGCACTAAAAAAACCATGGGCAAAGCAAAGTGATAGCAGATTATATCACGATGCTTTGTATTTCGCAGCTATGAGTAAGATAGAAGACAGTTTTAAAGTACTAAAGGAGGACTGCTTTTAATAAATTCATAGATGTCAAATTGATTTGCGCTCTTGAATCGATGACAAAGTAAAAACGTTTAGGTAGATTTAAACTTCTTTACATTGCAATAGCAGTGCCACATGCGCTATTTTGCCATTGATTAATTTTCCAATAAATACTTTGAAAAAGGTCAGTTTCATTAGGTTTAAGTTTGTTTTTTCGTTCTATAATGGGTTTTTGAATATTCAAAAATTTGAAATCTACTTGAAATCTACTGAAACAAATGTACCAAATGATGGGTGTTAAGATTAAGTGTGAACGCTAAGGGTTAACTGGCCACACGTACATCTTCCATGCATGTAGTTTGGTGATAGTCACGTGGTTTATATGTAGTGACAAGAAGTGACGTCAATAAAGTTTGTATTCACTTGTTACAGTGGGTCTTAAATTCTATTTAAATAAACAAGCTTTTAGTAAAATAGAAATCAATTTCTTCCTTTGCAGAGAAGAAACAAGTACTTCAAAACCATGAACCTTGTATTTTTTTAAATACATGCTTAACTTAGTGATAATTTAGATTTTGCAGTAGACATAGAATTTGAATTTCAAAAAGTAACGATAACTCTAAACGGAATGATTTAATTTGGACGGAAAATAAAGAATCTCCGAGAGTCATTTTCACATATTCAATTCATGCGCATTAAAAAAACCCGCACATTGCAGAGAAGAAAAGACATCACTTATAGGACAACAGCACACTGATGACGTCACTGACGGTTATACATGAAAACGCGAAATAGAAGAAAACTTTGATGAACAAGAACTGACGGAATTTAAGCTGGACGTAATCTTCTTTTATCAAAATACTAAGAATTTCACATTTTCATTCGCAATTTATTGTTTATATCCTTGTTTATATCATTGTTTATCTATAATGTGTTCTAGAAAAAGAATAAACATTGTTGTTAATATCACGTGATAAACAGACTCCTCCTACCCTGTTATTCTTAGGGCTACTTGAAGCTTTTGCAACAAAACAATGAAGCCTATTAAAGGGAGAAACCAATGACCAACAAAGCTGAAAGATGATGGCACAGACTGTCAGATTTATTACTATCGGAGCATTGTAAGCTCAGTGTGGCTGTTAATGTTATAATTAATCAAAAGTGGAGTTTTGGTCTAGCGCCTTTATCATGTTATGATCTTGTAATAAGACTGATGTCATTTGTTGGTACTTTTTGGGCTTTGAACAAGTGGATATTGAATGTTACCTTTATTTTAGGAAAAAGTCAGTTTGATTCGGTTTAAATTAGTTGTGTTTCGTTCTGTGTTGGGCTTCTAAAAATTCCAAGAAATTGGGCATCCCAACTTGAGAGATTTAATACAATGCTTAAACAATACAAAGCCAAACTCTCATTTACATTACACTACTCTTGAAATCTACACAATTATACAAATGTTCAAAATCAATTCTTTGTTTTCGGAAAAAGAACAAAAATATAGGCACCGAGATTCCCGGTAATGCTTTTTAGAGAAAATGGTTCTCCTAATTGTGAAAAGTTTGTCAATCAAAAATTAAATTTAAGAAAATGTAGAGACCAAGACGGAGATAAATTTAGTTAAATACTTCAAGGATTCGTTAAATCTTCCACATCCTTTCGGTCCTATCAGAAATAGGATACACAAGGAGAAGCAATATTTTAGACAGAAATAAGATTTCTTAATTTGAAAGCTTCTTGTGCAAATGATGACATAAGACGCTACAGAACGGGCTACACACATCAAATTTAAATGGGAGATGGAACACATTGACTTTACGTGTAGATTTACGATAAGATGTGGTCGATGCTGCACTCGTTTTTACTGTCACTTCAGTCGTGGGGATTTCTATTTGCAGAAATATATATTGATTTAGCGTACCAGATAAGATTGCTGTCTTTACACTCTTTAATGTTTATTTGAATAATTTAGGGTGCTTGATTTGACAATGAAAGTGTACAAATGTATTAAAATATTTCGCTTAGGACAAGTTGATACATGGGTGGCTAATATCAGAATATGGGCCTCTCAAATGCCAAACATTCATACAACTCGCCTAGGCAGTATATCAATATATGAGACAGACACAGGATTTATCAACTTAAAATATTCTTGCGCAAATGATGAAATAGGACGCTATACAGAGACGGCTACACACATCTATTTTAGATGGGAGATGGAACACATTCACTTTACTTGTAGATGTACGGTAAGATGTGGTCGATGCAGCGGCACTTGTTTTTACTGTGAATTGAGTCGTAGACTCAGTTTGTGTAGTTAAACTGGTATTTACATCAGTCGTGACCTCTATTTGTATACAAAAGTCGTTTTATATTTCAAAACGTTCTAACATGTAATACTTTCTTGAGAGAATCCTTATAACCCTTTCTTTGAATTTTTCGTGCTATTTTGTTCTAAATTTTACTAAAATGTCATTAAATAAAGACCTCTCCTGGACTGGCATGGGTCAATGGTTTACTATTCAAACGTATATGTTTATTGATTTAGAAGCCTTGATGATAAAATAAAAAGGAAGGAATGAATGCTTTGTTCATGTCTTGGAAGTTGGTGCCTGGAAATTTCTAAACACAAACCTACATCATTTCAAAGTATAGCCTAGAAATCCTGATCGCCGTGTTTTCAATAGTTTTCAGTGGTCGATCCCTTAATATTTAAGAAATAAACAATATTTTTTATCACATATATATTATACAAAATCTAGAACTCCGAGAAATTATTTATAAGGGTGATAGTGTGATGACAGACAAAGAAGGATGTACAAAGGTTCATTTCTAATGGAGGCTTACTTAGCTGTTTAGCAGTTCAGGGATTACATATCTGGGTGCGCGGTCCTAAATGTCATTTAAGATCAAGGATGATGTCATCTTGGGGTTTGAGCAGACCGTTGAAAATCCAAGGCCCGCTGGCCCATACGTCCTCAGAATTGTGATTAAATGAGGAATGCTCTTTACAAAAGGAGGGAAATTCTTGAAAAAGTAAATACAGGCTATTCTTTCAAACACAGAATATGACACTGACGATTGTTGGGGATAAAAGAGGGGGAAAGAGGAAGGAGGGGGGGCGGTCAATTAAAGACTGTGGATCAGCCTGAAGATTTATTGCTCAGTATTTCTATTTATTCATGATTCATGTTTTAAATTTGTCTTAAAAATCGAACTCAATTTCGCAACATTAGTAATTTCATTGATTGAAATAACTTTCTGTATATGAAATAATATTTTGCTATATAACCCAAGTAATATTTTGTGACCGAGACCATTCTTCCTATTAAAGACATACTAGTACAGTTCATAGCAGGGAGTTGTTACTTTGACAAAGTAACACAGCTCCCTGACAAAGTAACACAGCTCCCTATTCATAGTAGACAGAATTTGTTCTTTTATTAGAAAACTGATATTATTTGCAGTTTTTAAATAGGTAGACGACAAATTATGATTAATCTATGAATTGGATTCAAGCTGATGTAGTTATTCCCAGTTTAAAAAGGTATACAAATTATGGTTAACCCATGGATTGGATTCAAGACTTTTGACAGTTGCATGTACTGCTCAACTTTCCTTTTAACCAGGGCGCTGTCGTCCTTTTAATCCTCCTTTTACATAACTCAACATTCGCACAGTCAGACCAGGAAGTTGCCATTTAGATGGCAACTTCCTGCCTGGATATTCTTCCATTTGTAACTTTGATCAACACAATTATTTTACCTGGGCATTTAACCCTTACTCTGCCACGCGGCAATATTATCGCCGTTTTGGGTTTCCCATCTTTGACCCCGCCTCCCAAACGCGTTTTCAAAAAAAATGCTGGTAGAGTAAGGGTTGAATAGATGTTGCTCTATAACTGTTGTGCAAAAGATCGGTATTAATGGCCTTCACTTAGAGGACAAAACCTGCCGTTAGGTGATAAATGTAATGGTACTTTAATAAGTGTAATGGTACGTTAGATAAGTGTAATGGTAGGTCGAATCAGTGTAATAGAATTTTCATGATTAGGCTGAGGTGTACAAAGGCTTTTAATATCCCGTCAGAACTCCATTGGAGAGAGTATTTCCATCAAGAGACCCACGGCCGTTTTATTACCCAGTTGTGTGTAGAATGTCTTGGAGACCCACTGGGAATGGAATCTTATTAAGGTTTCTCTTGGACTGCAAACATATATTGAATAGAAATATAACAAACAAAACAATGGAACACTAACGTTTTTACACAGAAATAAGCCAAACATAAATTCTGGATTACCTGTTGATCTGGATCCATCGGATAAAGTCGTTATAATAGAAGTAAAATCATTGGGTGTCGTATGGGTGCACCTTCAGTTGTGATTGCAGCAGTGCTTGCAGCAGTGCTTGCGTGCTCTATTTACAATTTAAAGAAAAAAAGGTGCAAAAATAAATATTCCGTTTACCTCTTTCGTTCGTCTTTATTATAAACACTGGGGTGGCCGGTGCCGGTATCTGGGAGATTCAGCCCCAATAACTTGAGGTGAATATATGTTAACACCTTACCCGACCTCATAAGCCCCTATAATAATGTTAGGTGGACATGTGTCATCACGTTACCGGACCCCAATATTTCTATTAAACGTCACCTGTCCTCATTATTGCCCGTCATATTTAGAGTGTTCTACCGCCCTGAAACAAAATTGTTTAAAAGAATCTGCAAAATCATATAATTCTTGCAAATGCAATTCAGCTTTACATACAGCTGCAATGGTTAAGCGTTTTGTTTTAACGCTAAACTGGACTATATTTTTGAATAAGCGGACTAAACACTATCATCTGTAGTAAGACCCTTTTTCACAATTGATGGTTTGTTGAAACAAAAAAATATAAAGACAGGTAGTCGGTAGATAGCTTGTCTGCAATCTCCGAGAATATTCGCGGACCCGTTCTAAATCGACACCAAAGATGGCATATCTCCAGTAACGTCAGATATCCACTTTTTTGACCATTCGAACTATTAGCCAAAATAGCACCCGCTGAGACCGCATTTACAAGAATGATAATATGTATATAAATGCAATTCGACTTAACTTCCATGCCGTTTGATATATATACCGTAAGGACTGAAAGATTAGTCCAGTGTTCAAGCAAGTCAAATTACATATAAAATAGGACTTCAGAAGAACCAAAATATTGAGAATAGCATTCAAAAACCTTATTCAATGTCTCATTTCTGTAAAAACAACTGAAATCAGACTAGCTGAGACATCTATACATTGCTCAGTCTTTACGCAATAAGATTTGAATATTTTATCTTTTCTAGATTATGTGGCTTATAAAAAACATTGGGTAAGTCATTAAAGTAGTAAAACGGAATCTAGTAACATAATTATGATATACCACCTGAGAAATGAATGAAGAAAAAACAAGAACAAATCAATTGGAAATAAAGCTATTTTAAATTTATTTGAGATACAGTTGCAATTGTTAAGAATTGGGAAGTTAAATGGCATAAACGTTCCTCTGTAGTTGTTTCCACAGCAGACAATTTGTACACAATTGAGATATTAAAGTAGTTCCTCTTTCATCATGTTCATACGTATGATTTACTGCTGGACTAATAGTTTTTAATGTTTTATTAGTTGCTTGTATTTATGCTAATTTAAAACTATATTTTATAACATTTAATAGGAGTTTAAAACAAAATCACAATTATTTTTTGCCAAGCATACACATATTTCCGTCATGTCTGGTTTAATTCATTTCTACAAAATAATACTTTGATGGAACTTTAAGCGTAAAACTATCCAACGCTAAATACAATTTTTGAACAATTTCTTTACCATTTTGTTTCTTTTAATTCCCCCTTTTACAGTTTTATGTGATCAACAGTCAAACTATTGCAATATGATTTGAATTTGAATTTTTATCTGAAGTCATATAAACCATTCTTACTATTATCATTTATATCATTCACCAGTATTTGAATTTAAAAATTATGTTGGTGAGGTCATTAATTGTATTACATTTTCCATGAATTCTTGTTATCATTACGTTCAAAAACATATTCACTTCAAAATAAAAATATCTTTTCAAGAAGATTTTACGTTTTAAAACCTTGATAACCTCACTGTGTTAATTTGTAAACATCCATTCCATTTCTGGCATTAGATCAAAATAGTTTAATTTTAATAAACATAAAAATTAAACTTGCAGTATTAACATTTAGAAAATATAAAGTGATTTATACAAGATGCAATATTTTACCCGTTATCCTGGACTTCCGCTTTCTTTTAAGCCCTGGGAACTTTAATTATCATATTAATTAAACATATAAAATATATCATTTACCTATCAAAGCTTTGACACAATGTCGTTTCGCAACCGCAAGCGTCAACAACAACCATTATCATGATTGTGTATATCAGGGTTCATTAAAGATATACGGACAGGTTTTTACCGAGATAAAGAGTATCGTGAATGTTTCGCACTCTTACATCAGCAGTGTTCTGATTTTCCACATGTTGGAAAATCGAACATCTCAAGGCCACCGAAAATTTACGTATCACTGCCCCCTCCACACTCCATACATACCATTTACAATTATACATATAATGTACATACGTACGTACGGAGATTATTTTGGGAATGTTTTAAGCGTGACACAGCCTATATACACTATTTTAAGAAACATTTAGTGATGGCGCTGCGAGTAACAATGTTATAGATGTCGGGGCATAATATTGCCATGCAAATTTCGAGCAGAACAGTCTTTAATCAAATGGTCACAATAGCATGTGCAAGCGTAATGACGTATAAACAGAAATATCATCAAATATCAAAGGTTCTCAAATCAAATTGCGTTCTATTGTAAAATCTGGTTACTGTTATAATAAATATAAAATTTCCTGTTCACAATAACCATTTTTTCTCGTTCAAAATGTTTGGGGCAGGATCGAAAAAGAAAGTAACATGAGCAATTTTCTAGTTGTCCCATTCTGAGGTCACAAAATATTGTTCAATGAAAATGCTAATTAGGTATCTAAGTTTCAAAATGCTGTAAAATGGTTATTTTCAACCCATTTTGATGGAACTTTTGTTTTTATGTTTCTAGTATATTCACTTGGTTGGAAATGTGACCTGCGGTCATCAGACCGCATAGCAACTGCGCGCATTTATCCGCATTGGGGTGAAACAAAGCGATCAGCTGTGTTTATTTATATGCCATAGACAAACACACAGTAAACGCATACAGACTTGCCCACGTGTATCGCGCAAAGTTTGTTTTCACTCCAGAAAATGACGTCATCTCCTGGATATGACGTGGAACCAATCAATTGAATATTAACCTATCTAAGTTCACGTTGTTGTTGGCTGTCCATATACCTTTAACACAACGTGTATATCATAGCTTTCATCCGCTTCTTTTTCAAGAAAGTGGAAAAACTTAATCTTTTTCATAGTCATAAGTGTGTACACGGGGTGATTATACCTTATAGCTGCAGTGTGCTTGAATGAGAGCCAGTAACTCCCTGAATGAAACACCATGGTCCGTGACATGTCAACGCTCAACAAGAACTCAGTAGATTGAAACAACTGGAGTGTCATGCTCAAGGATACGACGCAGGACTTGTGCAGGGAATCGAAGCCATGACCTTTTCAATACGAGTTGACTCTCCGTCGTTAATGAAGATTGTTTTGTTATTATGATCACTGAATTGTATTAAATTTGATTGACCGTTTCTTTTAAACGTTTAAATTAAAAATGGTGACGTAATCGTGTGTACATTCAAATGTCAACATAGACTTAAATGCATTGTTTATTATGATACCAAATGCCGCTTTTTATATGCATGATGCTTATACTCAAATCGCTTTAAAATGGTCAGTAAAATTCTCCGGCAGCAGCTCAAGTCAGTGCCATGTATTTGACTGGACATGCTGGAAGGGGTGAGGAAGTGAATGAACACCGCGTTTTACGCTTTTTTTCTCAATTAGTGTTTCAAAAAACCAGGCTAATTGTCCTGCCGTTGTT
This sequence comes from Chiridota heheva, assembly GCA_020152595.1. Taxonomy (NCBI): domain Eukaryota; kingdom Metazoa; phylum Echinodermata; class Holothuroidea; order Apodida; family Chiridotidae; genus Chiridota; species Chiridota heheva. Next base: position 246,199 of record JAIGNY010002470.1, read on the forward strand.
ACCGCCATTAAACGTCTCCATCAGACGGACGTAAACACCATCAAACCAATGTCCACCTCCCATGTTCAATACATTAACGTGATTCTGTATCAGAATTTGGCATAAACTCAAATTTCATAATAATCAAAGGTTTAATTATTTAAAAGCAGATTAATAACAAAATGGATATAAGAACAGGAATATATATTGTAATCGTCAACATACACATTCACGTGATAGAGCACAATTAAAAAGACAAATTGTTGAAAAACATATTGATATATTGTTCTTTATGTTTATAGCTCTGTGCGAAAGGTAAACGAACAGGCCATATCACACCATCATCAGGCCATTTTATAAATAAAAACATGAGTATATACACAAATGGGCAAACGTGTTTATGAAGCATATATTATACACATCTCAATACTATAAAAAATATTCTTTCCAATATTTTGATAAGGGTTATTAATTTTCAAAAGGAACATGAAATATTTCATGCTTGTATGACATGTATAACATCACACTATCGAATAAGACTTAACAAACCAGTCACTCTCAAGCAAATCTGTTTAATCTTTAAAAGTCATTATTAAAGCTTCTATTTTCAAAATAGATTTCTATTGTCAAAATGGACTGGTACAAACCTTCACATTACCATTAAACTATGTTTTTGGCACTTAATAAACTGAGATTAGCTAACAGAGTTTTTGCTTGCTATTCTGGTACAGAGTTTATCAAGTACCAAAAAAGGAGTATAATGGTAATGTGAATGATTATTCCAGTCCATTTTGACAATAAAAATCCATTTTGAAAATAAAGCTGTTTATTTTCTAAAAGAACATGGTACCATTGTAGCATGGTATATCAATGTACTTTATCACCACTTTTAAACAAAATGGTGCAATCTTTGATATGCTCCTAACAAATGGTAAAAATGTTCATTAAATGGTGCAATATACTTTATCACCGCTTTCCAACAAAACAGTGCATTCTTTGGAATGCTCCTAAACGGAATAAGTTATCAACACGGTATTTCATTTTCAACAATTTGTTTCTTTTACAGTCCTTTATCCTATGAATGTGTTCCTTTAGTTGTCCTCCGATTTGGAATGCATACGTTTTCCCAAGGTAGGACGTACCCGGTAGTGGCACTTAGCATAAAGTAATGGTACGCATCCGCGTTACGAAAAAGGTGGTATTAGCGCGGAAAGAAAAAATGTCTTTTTCAAAATTTAAAAGGGGAGAAGCTTCTAAATATTCCAAAGAAATGCAAATTTATGGGACGCGATATTATATTGTGTGTTGTACGGGTGGGGTTTATACAAAGCTGTCGCCGATACACCGTTGTTTAGTTGATGTGGATATGTTGCCAATCGGAAAGACAACATTTCAAGCTTTCCAATGATACTCGAGTTTTAAATTTTCAACTTCTTAGAAAAAAAAAGTTTGAAAACTAGTTTTATTTTGATTTTGGATCGTGCTTATCAAAATATGAATGTAAAACCTCAAGTATTGTTTGAAAGAAAACTGTGTTATTGGTTCGCATGCGAAGCATTATGCGAACCTATGTAATCGCGCTTATGTCCGTCCAGCCGTCCACAGATTTGTCCTGAGATTTTCTCAGAAAGTTTTAAAGTTTCTTCAGAGTTCCTCAAAAAAAGTTAAAGTCTCTTCAGATATCCTTATGGAAAGTTAGAATTTCCTTATAAAATGTTAAAGTTTTTCAGAGATACTTTAGACAGGATGGAATACTAGTTTCCTTAAAAAGTCTACAAAACATTTGATATTTTCTTAGAAGTTAACTGTAGAATAGTATAATTTTCCAATATTCTTCAGAAATCATCAAGTCTCTCTTGTAGTACTTGAGATTTAAAATCCTTAAAATTCTCCAAAATATTTGGGCACCAACAGTTGTATCAGGCATGATTATTAAACTCCACCTTTATTATTGTGGTCATTTGTATAAAGTTGCTACAGTATATGACCTGACCAGATTTTATTATTTAGTATGCTTAGTCAAGGAGTGTGACAGGATGTGATTGCATATGGACATAGGGAGGGATGCCATGTGGGACATGGATGAGAGCCATGAGGGACATATGATATAATATGTACCATGTTGTATACACCAAGGGCTATATCAGGCATAACTATTTGACTCCACCTTTTTTTCTTATTCAACAACTCATTTGCCTATAAATTATTATATGAACTGACACTTTCATACATATTATGCTCAATCAGGGACTGTGATAGCTAGGATGAGACTACTTATGGAGCCTATGGGACGTCATGTGAGACATAGGGTGGGATGCCATGTTGGATGCCATGTGGGACATGGGGTGGGATGCCATGTGGAACAGGGTGAAATGCCATGTAGGATATGTGGTGGAATGCCATGCAGGACATAGGGTGGAATGTCATGGGATGGAATGTCATGTGGGACATGGGATGATATGGGATGTCATGTGGGACATGGCGTCCCACCCCATTTCAACAACTCATTTGCATATAAGTTATTACATGAACTGGCACTCTTATACATAGTATGCTCAATCAGGAACTGTGATAGCTAGGACGAGACTTCTTATGGAGCCTATGGGATGTCATGTGGAACATGGGGTGGGATGCCATTTGGGACATGGGGTGGGATGCCATGTGGAACAGGGTAGAATGCCATTTGGGACATGGTGGGATGCCACGAGTAACACAGAGTGTGACATAGGTTGGGATGCCATGTGTAACATAAGGTAGGATGTCATGTGTGACATAAGGTAGGATACAATGTGTGACATAGGGTAGGAAGCCATGTTGTGATAGGGTAGGAGGCCATGGGGACATGGGATGTGATGCCATGTGGGACAAAAAGTAGGATGTCATTGGGACATTGAGAGGGATACCATGTGGAACATATGGTGGGATGCCATGTAGAACATCAGGTGGGAGCCACTGATGCGGGACACAGGGAGGGATGCCATGTGGGATATAGGGAGGGATGTCATGTGGTACATATGGTTGTATTAATGTGCAACATACATGTAGGATGGGATCCATGAGGGTCATAGCCTGGGATGCCATGTGGGACATATGGTGGAATGCCATGTGGGACATATGGTGGAATGACATGTGAGAAACTGTATGTTGGAATGCCATGTGGGAGTTATGGTGGAATGCCATGTGGGACAAGGCATGGGACGTCATGTGGGACATAAGGTGAGATGTCATTTGGGACATGGGATGTTATCCATGTGGGACATAGAGTGGAATGCCATGTGGGTCATAGGATGGGATGCCCTGTGGGACATATGATGGAATGCCACGTGGGATATGGGATGTCATGTGGGACATGGGGTGGGATGCCATGTGGGAGATATGGTGGAATGCCATGTGGGACATGGGATGGGATGTCATGTGGGACATGGGGTGGGATGCCATGTGAAAGATATGGTGGAATGCCATGTGGGACATGGGATGGGATGTCATGTGGGACATGCGGTGGGATGCCATGTGGGACATGGGGTGGGATGCCATGTGAGACATGGGGTGGGATGCCATGTGGGACATGGGATGGGATGCCATGTGGGACATGAGGTGGGATGCCATGTGGTACATGGGATGCCATGTGGGACTTAGTGTGAGATGCCATTTTTATAATTGGCCGGGTCATATGATATGGGTGTCAATTTGCATGGGCATGCGAACCATGACGGTATTTACTGTTCTAGTTTTTAAAATGTTAGAAAATTTGTTACGATGTTAAATTGGCAACGCAAGCGATTCTTAATTGAAATGAGTCATTTTGTAGTGTATTTCGCAATCGCGAACTTGTCAACAACGAATGCAGTTCATTTGTCTTCCATGGTCAAATGCAGTTCATTTGTTTGTTTGTAATTGTAAGTAGGCCTAATATCATTTAAAATAACTAATTTACATCAAGATCAGATAATGTACATTATTCATAAGCAGTTTCTAAAGTAATTTGTAAGCCTATCTTGGCATTACGCTACCGTTGTCAATGAACATAGGCAGGTTGTTCAGTAAGCTGTAATAGGCCTATGCCAGTGTAGTGAGATAAACACCTCACGCAATTGGCACTAGTTGCAGGCAATACTTGCATACTGTGTATAGCAGCCATGTAGTGGATGTTATCTAATGCCAGTACAGTGTGTACTGCCATTGTTGAGGGAAGTGTAGTGTAGTGCAGTGTGGGCGGTATATCTGTAGTGTAGGCCTACTCACTTGTGTTATTGAAATCTTGATCGTATAATTTGGTCAAATATTACTGTAGTACTGTCATTACTGAATGGGAAATTAAGTTTTAATTAGTGGAACTGTTTTGTATTTTTTACCTTCCTGAGCAGTCTGTTTTAGTACATTTATATATGATGTAGACAAAGCTGCAAAGGGCCTATTTTTTTATTTATTTTTATTTTTAACTTATTTTCACCAGTTCATGAGCGACCGAAAATTTTGGTACGCTGTTATTGTTTACGTTCACTAATGAATTTGATTTATATATGCATATGAATTGATACACTAGGTAAACTCTTCTCATTTGATAAATGCTCTCATTGTTTGAAAAAAATTTACTTTTGATTATTTTATTTTTTCAACTCTTAACAATCCTAGCAGCTGTTTAGCTTTACAGTATCCCAATAGCCTGTTTCTGTTTTCTTAAGGTAAAATATCATACCTTGATCAGCCAAATTTTTGGGTAGTACATATACTTTAAGTACATGTACGTTAAAGTTGTTTGTTTATTTATTCATGTAATTAAATGTAACTTCCTTTGGGGCATTCATGCTAATGGTCTTATCAAGCACTGCCTTTACGTGGCGAGGCTGGATAGGGAAGGTTTCTTCCTACAGCAGGCCGGTTCAGTCATGTCAGTGTAAGGAGAAAATCTTGCTGAACTAATGCTTGAATTATAATTCACTCATCATTTTATAACATCGCATGATTCTTACTTGGCATGATGGGTAATATCTTATAAGTAATCGAAATAATAACCATTTCAACATACATGCATGTAGTACAAACATTCACTACTTGTATTGCAAAATGACTGGTTAAATGTTATTGAAATTGCAAAAGATTGCAATCAATATTAAGTTTTTTTAATGTATTTTCTACAGGTACAAATAATGAGCCAAAGACATGCTTCAGAGTTCCATGTTCAGAAACGAGTGAAGCTGCAGTAATGCAGAAGGATAACTTTGTAAATACCTTGTTTGTTTTTTGTTGCAGCAAAGAAATATACTTTTATTGTTGTATAAAACATAACAGTTTCTTTGGTTTCTTTGTGGTGCATGTGGTTACAAGTCTTAAAAAATAAAAGTGTAAGTTCTTGAAACTGGAAAATACTAGGGGTATTTTTATAGGTTGAAAGTTCGTGAAACTGCAAAATAGGGGGTGTTTTTGCAACTAATATTTTCAAGAATAGAGGGTATTTTCATTTTACGTAACAAGCACCGGTACAATTTTGTGAGAGAGTGACACCGCCGAGAGGACTCGGGGGAGGGGCGAAAAGCTGCCCCTCTTAGAGAATTTCACCTACCGGTTACATGCTTTCTGCCCGGTTGGGAGGTAATATTGAAAATATTAACATAAAATGGAAAAAATTGTTAAAGTGTAACAAAAATTTAGTTAAATTATTTAAATTTGGGAAAAGTTGGCACAATTTCTCAAAAATTAAAGACAAAAATTGATCAAATTCCCATATGAAGGAAATTACCCCAAATTTAAAAAAATTCTCGAAAATGAAAAAAAAACGAAAATTGAAGAAATATTGCCGAAAATGAAGGAAGTTTTCCGAAATTGATGGAGATTTCACGACAAGCAACAATTTATAGACCTTAATTAACCATGGTCCAGTGCAAGCTCCCGCTGATAACCGTGAGGTCAAAATTCCCACGCCCCTGCGTTAAACCAAATGAATATTCCTTCAATCAAAAGTATTAAGCTTACCTGTTGTTGGTATCCTGGTCCCATTTGACTTATAATGAAAAGATGACGTAAAGTCCAGTTTTGATACCGTGCTATTAGACCCTCCCGTCCTCGTAGCAGTGAATACAAAGTTGTCTCCCGAAACAAACTCGTCATCCATAGACGTATAAGAAGGTACAGAAGTATCTTGATATGAATCATCCATCGTAACATTGACACTTTCGTCCTGGACATGGCAGAACACTATTGTAAAGAGACAAGATTAATGGATTAGTTCAGTGTCCATGCAAGTCCGTCTTATATCTGTTTATGAAAGAGAACCTAACAAAGAAACAAAATGGTGAAGAAAGCTTTTTATACTCAAAAATCCTTTCAACTTTTTAAGTCGCCGACGACGACGACGAGTGAACACACAATTACAATGACGGGGTCGTCGCCTGCGTATTCGCTTATGATAGTAACAATGCTATCACGAAACGCTTAATACGACCCGGACAAGAAGACAGGCACGACGTATGGACAGACATAACATCGACAACCAAATCAATGTCCACGGCCTTTGATAACCCAGTTGTGGTGCACTGGTGTGTCTACCCAACCCAGGCTTAAACCCAGGGTCACGTGGTCTGTAGACATGTATAGTAACCAGGTAACCGTTACACCGCAGTTGGTAGACCAACTTTTTAAGTTCAAATTCTGTATTATTTATGTAGAAACGGTTGAAATCAGACTAGTTGTGACATCGCATCTTCAGATTTCATAAACTGTTAGTCTTTGTTATTCTTCATATATTTTTCTGCGATTTTGTGTCTTAAAATTCATTTATCGGCACAATATAGTAAATCAAAATCCAAATCAATTTTCTTGAAAAAGTTTTAAGAAGTGTTGAAAAAATTAGGATATAGAACTAATTTTCATAGTATTTAGTCATTTCTACAGATAAGATTTGAATATTTCCATAACGGAATAAGATATTGAAGTAGTTTCTTCACCCATTATGTTTTGAAGTATTTCTTATAAAACATGAATTTTGCGTGACCACTGATCTAGTCGTTTAAATTATTTTAATAATCGATATGTTTATCATTAGCAACTTTTCTTAGAATAAAGCTTTCTTCGGAGTAGGCATTTGATAATCATTGATTATTTATTTTGAAATAAATTCAAACAGTGTCTAACTTCAAAATAGATTTCTAAAATCCATTTCAATACTGTGTATTGAAAACAATTCAAAAATCAGTTTAGGTTTCTATGCTTTCAACTACACAGAAGAGGGACAGTAAACTCAGGAACAAATGACATGTTTTTTCATAAATGATATCTGGCAGCAATTCCCTTCTTTCAATTCTGTGTTATGCAGTTTCAAACACGTCATGAAATCCGTTTGTGGAGGAAAACTAGAAACTTAGTAGCATACCTATTTGTATTCTTGGCGTAATATAATCCACTCCACTGACTCTTGAATTACTAGGAGTTTCTTTAGAATGATTCAGGTATTTGCAAGAGTATAGTTTTGGCTATACAGTTTTGGCTTTGAGAGAATTTTTTCAACATTTATATCTCAGATTGATCAGTTTTCTTGTTATTTCAGACGTCTATTGCTTAGTTTTTCGTCTATGAACTCCGGTGTTGGAAAGATTCCGTCAAGAAGAAACTAAATGGAAATTTGCACATGTTCAGCCGCGTGGAAACATCCACCAACCTTTCCTATTGGAGCTGATCTCACTGCAAAATACACAGACTACTGTATTATCTTTATTTAATTTTTTAGGGTGGGGGAAGGAGGGGGCGCTGTTTTACACACATTACTCTGTGCTCCTAAATTCAAATTTGACCAAATTCTATGGTCCAACTCTCAAGTCAACCACTAATGAAACTAAGAGACTCTTTCAAACTGATTTTAGTCGGACTTGAATACCCCAGTACATAGACCAATCAAATGCAAAAAGGGGGGGGGGAGGATTTTTTCTTTGTTTCTCAACCAATAAGCTGCAGCTCCTAAGGGAAAAATTGTAAGTAATAATGCGCACGCGTATTACCTTAAATACGCGTGCGCATTACCTTTGTAATTTTGGTCCAATACCGTGTGTGGATTGTGCAGACGGTCAAGGAACCCAAAGTAGTTGATTGTTCAATAGGATTGCTCCCAGTATATGATTGATCCATTTTGAATTTTGGACATGTAGCATTATTTGAAATAGTATTCTGGAAATTGCCAGTTCAGATTTGAAAAGATTTAGCATATCATATATGTCTGTATGTGTACACTTACGTGATCCATGTATGCCTTGTGAAAGGAGTTGCGGGGTTTGCAGCTCTCTCGCTGGGTATTCTCTAATGGTGATGATCTGTAACTCGGATATATCTGTTATATCATGGTTTTCACCTGGGTTGTGAGAAAGAGGTCAGTTAAACAGTTAAAATAGATAATGATTTGGCAAGGGTTGTTTCGACTGAGGAGCACATCTTGTCTTTTTAACATTTTTCTAAACTTAAGAGGGCTCTGGGGGTAATTTTAAAGCGGTTTCAAAATTCGTCTTGCCAATAATATAAAAGTGACAAATTTTGGGATAAATGTATTACAACATTTTTGACATGAATTCTATTGATCCTCCACCCAAATTGTTTTTACACCCTCCATATCAGAGGTGTCGCATCGATTTTCGTTTGTGTTATTTGCTCCACCTATCGAAGATGTATTATATTTTGCCTTAATCCACTGTTCCATGCAATATGTGTTGCAGGCCTATATATGAGATTATTTTTCCATGAAAACGTCTACACTTGTGAAAATGCTTGACGATTTTGAGCGTCATTCGATTGACAACCCTTTATAGGTATATCGTGCATTCTGGTGGGCGATTTTCAAATACATGTTTCATTATGACAATTTTGTGTGATCAGTTATTTTTTAGATATAAATTTCGAGAAAATCAAAATTATTTGTAGTCACAAAGAAAATGAAACTATGATGATCTCACCGAAGCAGAACTGAAACAATAAAAGCCTGGTGTGAATTGAAGATAAAACAATGAAGGTCCAGTGTGAATGGAGTGAAAATAATAAGAACCTTTTGTGGATATATAGTGAAATCTGATTACTACGAATATAAACTCAACTGAATCTAATAAATCAATCTATAGCTCAATTCTTTTTATTCAAATTTTTGATGACTTACGTGTTTCATTTGTTTTCCAATACGTATAAAAGACTTCGTAAGTTGTATTTGTGGAGTTGCCTTCCACCATTCTCATCGTCAATACCTCTGTTGTGTTCAGGTCATCGGGCACTGAAAGAGAAGAAATCAGTTTTCTTTGTAAAATGGGAACATAATAATAGGAACATTTTGCTACATAGAAGCTGCCATTTTGTGATATTTCCCATGATCTTTGCTATCCTAACGTTAAAGCCTTATGCAATATTACATTTTCAAATTTGAAATACGTCTGGAAAAAATATCTTTTAAACTTAAAACTTTTGAAAATACCTTCATTACTGTCATGGCTACAACTTTTCCACTCCCATTTCATATGTTCACTACGCCGTTTTCGAAATATTAGATAAAATAGACAACAGAGCTAAGTTTTTAGGCGCGAAACGGCCATTTTGAAAATTCAAATTTGTTTTCAACACAATGATTTTTAATATTTCAAGTACATAAATTAGAAACTATAACATTTTTTTGTAAGATCTGAAAAATATGGCTGCATGACATCTAATAATCTCGTGTGTTATAAATGTTCCTATTAATAGGCATGCTTTCGGACTAATTGTGTTCTTGAGCAAGACATTTTACTCTACTTGCTCCAGTCCACTCAGCTGTAAAATGAGTACCAGCACTGCTGGGGAGTTCACCTGCGATGGACTGGCGTTCTGTCTAGTTGAGAGTCATTTGATCGTATCCTCTAACGCCAAGAAAACAGGGTATAAGCAACGGCCATGGTTATTATCCTCCCGCGAAACATTCTCATACTCGATTACTAATGCCAACTTAGCAATGCCAGTCTCTGGATAGTTAGTCAAATAAAAACAGAAGAAAGAAAAGAGATTACGATATTCTGAATAACCTACCACTCTCGCCTAGAACAGTCCACCTCACACACAGCATCTGGTATGACGTCTCATTTTCTTCTAACATAGCAATGATTATGGTGTCCGAAGTATTCTGTTCCTTGGAAGGATCTGAGGAAACAAACAACAATGATTGAAAAGGTTACTATGGTGCGCAATGATGAGAAGTAACACCGATAGGAGGACAGAGCAAACCTAGCGAAGCCCCAGCATGTTTAGCCCCCACCACCGTTCGCCCTCTACACAAAGATTGACCCAGACGGTATTACAGGTATTTAACACTTTACAGTATTTGGGGAACCAGCAATGGTGCAGAACCAGGAGGGAGACTTCAATTTTAAGGCGGACATAATGTTCCCCCCAACAAAATCGAACTGAGGCCTATGTTTATTTTCTCCACTTATAACTTTAAAAAAAACCTTTAACTATGCCCTTCTTATATAAGACTAGTTCAATTGGGAAGGCAAACGGACATAATAGATATGTGCCCTCCTCCACATTCCTTGCTCGTTAACAAAATCATTGATACAAGGGACAATTCCTTTTATAATTACTGATCATTTTATTGGCAGATTAAAGAAAGTCACAACACAAAAAGTTGATATATCAAATCTACTCAAATTTCAACAGTGTGGCACCTTGAATTTGTCCGGAAAACAATAGGGATTCCCTTGACAATGACTCGCTGAAGATTGATGTGAATTTTGATTCTGCAGACATGATTTTGAATCTTGTCTAATATACACTGATATACCAAGTCCAATTGATTTTATGCAACTGAGAAAATAATGAAAAACCTCCTAAACCATTATAAAATTTGCTTTTAAACGTTGTTTTGGACATTAAATATTCCGAATCATGTTTAATTCAATTGACTAATCGTGATGTAAATATTTCCAATTTTGAGACTTGTGATCAATAAATCAGTTTTTATTCAGAATAGTGTGATGATCTAAATTTCATACATTTTCGTGGCTGCAAATCACTTTCAAGAAATTTAAAAACAAAAGTGCCCTCACTATATTTCCACCTAGTGTGTTGAAAATGAATGAGCTTTAAAATATCGAAGGTAATTTTCTTGTTTGATTATTGGGATATGGTATAATTTGCACTAAACAAAATATATTTTGTAACGTAATATTACGTGTACGTAATATTTTCAATGCGCATGTAAACACGCACCCACTACTGAGGTATACGGACTGGTATTTTTTTTTATTACGACAGTAGCACTTGTAGTTTTCGAGCTAGGACTAATCAAAGATTGAATACTTTTTATTGAATGCAAGAGTCGTGATTTATAAAGAGAAGACATCTCAAAACAGATGTATTTAAAAAAATCTTTCCTAAATTTCAGTCACTAAAAATCATGGTTATACTTTTTTTTCCTGCAAAATTTTATAAAGGAAAATCAAAATTTCTTGATTATATTTAACTGCTCCCATTGAAAGAACGGAAATGAAGAATTGAGAAGAATAACATTAGGATAACATAAGGATAACATTAAGAAAATGATATAGTTTTGGGTGGTATATGATGGTACAAAATTACAGTAAAATTTGCATAATTTATTATAATAAGGCTCTGAAATTCTAATGATGTAAAATAAATAAAATCAACTGTTTAAATGGTTTATAACATATTTTCTTCCAATTAGGTTGTTGCTTCCTGTCCATATATATTATTGTGTTACAAGATTTAGTACAGAAAACTTACCTGGTCCGTTAATAGTCCATGTGATGTACTGTACCTCGTAGACCGTTACGTTTTCAGGGAATTCGTCCATTTTGATGAGCATTACTTCTGTCAAACTTTTGACATTTTCAGACACACCCCCAGTAACGTTATCCGCCGACGTGGCTGAACAAAAGAAGCATGAATGATTAATATCTTTTTTCTTTTCAAATTTATAATTGTTTAAACATATTGCAATCAGCGGTAGCCAACGATACAGTTTGGACACAAAACTCGTTGGAACATCTCGTGAACATTTTGTACTGCGTTTATAAATATCTTTTTATTTTCTTTATCTGTTTATATTCAACTTCTAAACATTATAAATAGTGTCACTTTTAGTTAGTGCTTCTGCGTTCCGTATGCTAACATTTTTAATTTTTATTTTTTAATTCTTAGCGCATTTACATTTGATTTCCTCGACGACTCAAGTCTCCTAGTATTTAAATTAATATCTCAAGCGCTCCCCTTCCTCGCCCACTAATTTTGACCATTGTTAATGTGTTTTTCTCAAATTAGGCTAAAAACACAAACAACCAAAAATTGGGAGGAAACAGGGGAGGGGGTGGGGGTGGGGGGTTAAATCGAGGAAGGAAATAATCAAGATCACAACACTAGATATTTAGCTCTTAGCGACCCTGAAGAGTTCCAACAGTTTTGACTAAGATTACTACTCGGTGATCACGCCAATTCATTTTATGTTAAACTGTTAAACAGGACTTGGAAGGAAACAAAATGATGCAGAAAACATTCAAAAGTCTTATTTTGTCATGGAGATATAAGATTAAACTGTTAAAAGTTCTGTTTTATTTGTATTGAAAAACTGAAATCAGACAAGTAGTGATGTTTCATCCTCACATTCTTCAGTCTTTCCTGAGATTTTGAGACTAAAAACCATTGGATATGTCAAGCCTTGAGAAAATAGTAAATCAAAATCTAGTAAAATAATTATAATTTTTACCTGAAGAGAGTCTTATGAAAAAAGCCAACTTATAAAGAGGAAAGAAACGTGCTACACTCAACGTTCTTCTACTACCTTGTATGTGGGTGCATACTATTTACCGTGTTTTAGAAGAAAAATATTATTACAAACGCATTGGCAGAAGGGCTCCGTAAGCAGGTAAGCAGAGTGTTTCGTAGCTTTAAGATTTAAAAGTTCCAAAGTTTCTTGACTAACGTGAACGTGGCCATTATTAACATGTATGCGGCATTGTCCAATCTTGTTAAAAAAATTATTCAAAATTCCTTTGTTCGTTGAAAATAAACGTAACTTGGCCTACTCTGTTGAATCTAAAATCAATTTTTATTTCTTTATATACATCATATGCATGTCAGAATGTTCTCAGAAAAAGAAACGTTTCCCTCACTTTCTTATTAAGCGAAAATTTTAAATAATGAAAACCAACTAATATTAGACCTAACTACTACATGAGTCAAGATTCGTGATTTTGTGACTATTCTCCTTTCCAAACATTCAGTGGGCAAATTGCGTTCCTTCATAGAAGGAAAACTCCTCAAACCAAGCTTAAATGAATATGCCCTTGGAATTTCTTGTCTGCTTGAAAGAGGTTGTTGGTCTGAATTTAAGACATCATTATGATGATTTCATATTTTTAATTGATTGGGAAACATTTGTTTTATTCAAAAGTGGTAAGAATAGTGTAGAATAAAATTTCCAATCTGTTCTGGTAACTTATATTTGAATTACGAAAAACTGGCAATTAATTTTCGAAGAAATACAGAAAGATAATACAGGAAGTGGTGTGATAACATTATAATTATGGCTTCCACTCAGTAGCCTGCAAGTCATTTTAATGTGGGCAAGAAAAATCTTCAAGTTCAACAACTTCGTCTAGGAATGAGATATAAACATGGATTTTTATTCATGTTTCTTAAACTTTTCTCTATCAGATACAAAAATTAAAATTTCATAGGAATATTCCTTTAAAACTTTCCGACATTTGACCATCCCACCGATCTTTGTTAAAGATTTGCACCCACTGCTGCATGGTTTAGGAGTGTTATCTTTTTATCTTAGTTTTATTCGGTTCAGGCAGACACAAACTTTGAGATGATAGGAAAGGAATAGACAGATAGAGTATGTGTAAGTGACAGGCGCTTGGATTGTGTGTGGGGAAGGGGCTAGGTTGGGTGGTATTTGGGAGGGGAATAAAGGTAGGTTGGATTGAGTTTTAATCAAAAGGAATAGAGTATCTGCAGGTGACATCAAAATTGCTTGAACTAGGGTGTGTTGGGATGGTAGAGGTAGGTTGGGGTAGGAGTAGAGGAAATTTAACCAGAATGCATTGTTTTCATTTGAGATAATGACCAGCACAATTTCCAACACCATGCATAGAAGACGTCGAACGTATTAGTATTGTTCATCATATCAAAAATGAAGACTGCTAAACGAAAAAGCATTCATAGCTGGTTTTCTTGGTTTCAAACAATTACCCTTGAATTGTACTCTTACTGTTTAGTATTTGATTATTGAAGGTGCGTAGTAGATACATATCTTGACATATTAAAAGACTTAAGTCAACTGGTAGTAATTTGGTAATCCTCCCGGTAATTTTCAGCCTAATCAATACTCCAACAAAATTGTGAATGTGAAGCTATTTTTCAAATGTTGTTATTCAGACAAAATAAAATACTTGTTTGGGCCAAAATAAATAAAATCATATCCAGCTTTGGTAACCGACCGATTATCAGATATAAGTGCCAAACGAAATTGGAATTCCAAAAACAACAACAAAAAATCAATAAATTAAATACAGAATACAATCAAAACAAATGAATTTGTCTGGAAAAATAAAAGAAGAGAAAATATCTTGAAACTGTCAAAATGTGCAGAAATGAAATCATATGTTCAATTTTCGGAACAGAGTGAAATAAAGTGCATATAGTACTAATTTGTTCTTCATTAAATAAGTCTATAATTTGCTGGTAAGTTTACAGATAGAAAATAGAAAGGTTTAATACCATTTTTTACAAACATATTTCCCTAACCAACTGTAGCAGGAAATAAAAAAAAATCTTACTTTTACCCTGAGTTGGAGATAGTTATACAAATTCAAACATCAGAACGGATCTCATTTTCTATATCCTCGTGGTTCCTCGCGATTAATTAAATCCGTACTTGAGCCATGAATGCCCATCAGGAAGGTGCTTATTCACCGTTTCCTAAGTGCAAGCGGATGAGAGTACATACCCCTCCCCCCTGTATAGGACGCCAGTCCATTGCAGGACAACTCCCCAGCAGTACTAGTACTCATTTACAGCTGAGTGGACTGCAGAGTAAAGTGTATTGCTCAAGTCTTAAGAACACAATGCCCCATCTGAGCTTAATAAAACAAATAGGAAATGATGTGTGGTCTATTCACTTAAGTATTTCACAGTTTGAAACGAAAAAGGATCAATTATCCGTTAGTAACAAATAAATATAGATGACTTACTCGAGGACACAATGCAGCGCTCGCGACGGGAGTCGAACCCGGTACCTTTTGGATTGGATCATGACGCCTTAACCACTGAGCCACTGCACCTCGAGATCTCATGGTTCTTTATGGTATTGAGTAGTATACGAGTTTAAACACTCTCAAGATGTTGGGCTATTGGGATTAGTCTATGCGCTATTACAAAAACCAGAGCTTTACATTTATTTCGAAAAAGCACGTAAGTGATATATCCACTAAGACATACCTTGATTTACTGATTTAAAAGTGTCCATTATTGGAAATCTTGCAATTTGCTCTCATTTGAACAAGTGAAATTACATTGTAAATAAATATCAGTTCACATATACATCATAAATTTCACGTAGAACGTCCTGCTATACCTTTCAAACCCTATCATTAAAATCAGCTGGTTGTTTAGTTAAATTGTTCCTAGGAAATCGGAACAACTTTTAAGGTAACTTTTTCTTTTCAAAACATTTAGTTGATCTTATAGATAAAAGCAAAGCTGTGTAAAGTTTTTGCTTCCCTAAAATTGTTAAAATATGTTTTCTTTCGAAACGAATTATTGTTCCAATAGAAAGAGTTATGTAATCACGTGGTTGTAAACGTTTTGGTTGTTGTCTATCACCAAATCAAATCATGGAAGAGCTAACATAGAGATAAATTTGAAATTTCGTAAAATTTAAAGACATTAAAAAGACATGCACTTACTTTGGCCATGTATACAGATCCAAACATACATGAACACTATTCTGTATAGCACGGCTTTTGGTCATGTATGGTATAACCAAGGTGTTGGTGATGATAATTCATTCATGGATATTTTTAAGCAAAGGATTTTAGATATCGATAAGCAGGATTTGACGAGTTCTCTCCATGAATTTGATTATTTAGTACCTATAAGCTGTTTAAATGTGATATATATGTAGAACCTTATGTTTTTTATCTTCATAGTTTTAATCAAAGAATTTTTTTGTCTAAGTTCCGTTGTGGCTATAATGATATTAATGTGAACACCGGGCGCATGGAAAACAGTGAGTACATTAAAAGAGTATGTTCATCTTGTAATAGCGGGGATATCGATGATGAGTTTTGTATTAATTTGTCCATTCCATTCAGTTCTGCGCTCAAAATACATTCCGCTATATTATTAAAGCTATCATGACTTGCATAAATTAAGCTCTCTCCAAAATACCGACAAAAAACTGTTTGTTTATCTCTTTTAAATTTTGTAATGCATGCATTGAAGTCCCGTGCACCAGCTTGACATTCAGTTATGTGTATCCCCTTTGTTCATTATGTCATTCATAATATATCTCAAAAGTCTTGTTTTAAAAGGTACACACACTTGTTTCAACAGCTCAAGCAAAGTATTTATGTTGTCATATGACATGTCATATTTATACCATGGATTATATAATATATGTAATCATACATTATATGTTTCCTAATACAACTATTATTATTAGTGTTTTATTTAAGTTAATTACTTTTTGTTTCCCTTTACACAACATAAGCACCTCATCTTATTGTCAAACAATTTTGTATGTGTAATATTGTAAATGTGACAAGGGCCGATGGCCTAGAGCACCAAATAAACGAAATAAAACTAACTATGATTGCTATAACCCCGCGGATCTTCATGGTACTAGAGGGTTTACAGGCAAAGAAGGAAGTGCGATGAATCTAAAAAATTAGGCAGGCTGCTTATGCTCTCAGCAGCAAAGGAGTACAACTGACAATATCTTGATAACAGAACTATACATATATCAGTCAAGAAAGTACTTAAAGATTACGAAGGCAAAAACTAAATCCGTTTCACAGATACGTCATTACTTTATATTTGTTATAATATTTTATAATATCATACAATATATAATATCTATAATATAATATTAATATAATATTTCATTGACATAATATTCTTTTATACAAATTTCATATATGATAACCTACTTCATTTCAAACTCGGTGAAAAAAAGCTCAGTTGGTACATGTAGATTATTTGTTGCTTTTATATAACTTATAAGGTAACTTGTTTTCTTCTTTAAAAAAATAAGATTCTCTTATAGATAAAGAAGATTCTCTTATAGATAAAGGCAACGTTGTGGAAAGTTGGTTTCTGAAATTGGTAGAAATATGTGTTCTTTTGAAATAAGTTGTGCAATCACGTGGTTGTAGAAAAGAGTTTTGGTTTTGTCTGTCATCAAATCAATAAATAATACAACTGACTTAAAATTGAAATTAAAAATCAAAAACATTTAAAAGACATGCACTTACTTTGGACATATATACAGATCCAAACATACATGAGAACACTAACTATGATTCCTATTATCCGGTGGGTCCTCATGGTACTATAGGTTTATAATCAAAGGATGAAGTGCGAAGAGTCTGAACAATGCACCTGGCAGCCTGAGGCAGGCTGATCATGTTCTCCGCAGCGTAGAAATACAACTGACAATGTTTTGACAACACAACTTTACATATATTATCAAGAAAGGATACAAATTACGAAGGCGGAAATGTGAAGTAAAAACAGGGTTTTAATTTAAGTATTGAGCTGCGAACACATATTGTACTGACTATTTGATATCTGTAGTTGCCAAGACAAAATATTTCACCATCACATAAGGTGTTTGATTACAGCTTTATGTATGGAGTTTGGATTGACTTATAAAGGTGACCTTTTTATGTACTATATTGTACTGACTATTTGATATCCATAGTTGCCAAGACAAATTATTTTACCATCACATAAGGTGTTTGATTACAGCTTTATGTATGGAGTTTGGATTGAGTTATAAAGGTGACCATAACATACGATTGAGACAAATTTGAAACCCTGTTGGATAATGTACATTCAAAAAATGTTATCACTGAGCAATCCTGAAGAAAAAACTTAATTCAAGGATCCCTAACATCCTTAAAAAAAGAAATTTACTGAATTTGTACTTGCACCCATAACTGCATAATACACTCGCGTCTAAAAGCGTTAATAGTTAAGAAAAAATTTAAATGGTTGTAGAAAAGTTTACACAAATTTACCACAACAAAAACTATTACTTTAAGATATGCGATAAAAGTGTATTGTTTAAAATATGCTACAAAATATACAAAAAAGCCACAGGTTCACTGAAACGTTTTCCAGATAATAACTTAAATTTAGTGGATAGATTAGTGAAGTGAAATCTCTCTTTTTGGGCTAAAGATTTTCACACTTAAACTTGTACCAACCCAACCATGTTGTATAGATCATACTTTTTTAATGTTGTGTAAAAGTTAGCATTTGATCAACATTACCTACCTATACCTATGCGGTGCTATGTCTTCTTGAGGCTCTGGCTGTCATAGTCCTCCAACTAGCTTTATCTTTAGCTGCCCGTAATAAAACGCTGTATTCAGCCCCACGTCATCTCTTTATTTCTCCATACCATGTTCTTCTCGGTCTACCTCTTTTTCTCCTTCCTTCTGTTCTACCATATAACGGCTGCCTTGGAACCTTTTCTTCTTGAATCATGTGACCCACACTGCATCTTCCTGCGTTTGATTTCAAACACTAAGGGTCTCCTCTCGTTCACTCTCTCAAAAACCCGAACAATGCTGATCTTATTTGCGTAAGAAACCCTTAGCATTTTTCTGTACAGCTACATTTCAAAAGCCTGCAGCTTATCGTCCATTTCTTGAAATATGGTCCAACTTTCAGAGGCGTACAGTAGGATAGAGAGGACATAGCATCTGACCATTCTCTTCCATGTGGCTAGTTTGAGCTTCTTGCTCGCATCATCAACATGAAAGACGTTAAATTATAGAACAAAATTGGTGTTAGCTTTCACAAAATTCTTTTTGGAAGCCTTTAATGTAAATCATATCTATGAACCCTTAATAATAAGGTTCTTCGTACTACTGAAATTTTGGTTCTTATTTCTGTTTTCTTTATTTTGCTTTGAATCTGATACCATAACTCTTAACCTATAAACAATGGTTTACTGCATAATAAAAGCTTTGAAAGCTGATACCATAACTCTCAGCCCATAAGCAATGGTTAACTCCTAAGATTTACCCCTAAGCAAAACATAAATTGCTGTCGGTTTAACTTTTCTTATTGGCAAGATTTTATTGAACATATAGAATTTAAGAAAAACAGAATAAGAGGTCAATGTAACATCTAAATCAAATACAAAATGAAATACCTTCGATGTAATGATAATATGTAATGTTTATATTTGTGTGAACAACTCATAGATGTGACACTCTTTATAAAGCATACTATATTACAAAGTAAGAGCCGGTATACCCAAACACTTATTTTTTGGTAAGAATAGTTTTGTTTATTTTAAACGTAAGACAACAAGACAATTAGGTTGAGGGATAAGTACGTTTTAAGAAATGACAGTATAATGAATGAAATATTTGAAATACTGAATCCATTGAAAAGTCATTCATTGTAAGGATCACCTATTCCAATTCCCTGGGATCCCTAAGTAATCCTGACTTTAGGAATTCTAGAACAAAGTTTTATCTTAGAGCTTATACTAGTTTTCTGCTTTCATTGACATCCATTACTTTTGATCTACAATGCTAATCTTACATAGGAATTCCAGGATATCATCTACAATGCAAATTTTACATAGCAATTCCAGGATATCATCTGTTTAATAATCTACAATGCTAATTTTACATAGCAATTTCAGGATATCATGATCTACAATGCTAATTTTACATAGCAATTCCAGGATATCATCTACAATGCAAATTTTACATAGTAATTCCAGGATATCATCTGTTTAATGATCTACAATGCTAATTTTACATAGCAATTTCAGGATATCATGATCTACAATGCTAATTTTACATAGCAATTCCAGGATATCATATACAATGCAAATTTTACATAGCAATTCCAGGATATCATCTATTTAATGATCTACAATGCTAATTTTACATAGCAATTTATTTATTTATTGATCTAAAATGCTAATTTTACATAGCAATTCCAAGATATCAAGATCTACAATACATAACAATTCCAAGATATTACCTATGTAATGATCTACAATGCTAAATTTACAGAGCAATTCCAGGATATCATGAATTACAATTCTGATTTTACATAGCAATTCCAGGATATCATCTAATTAATGATCTACAATGCTAATTTTACATAACAATTCCATGATAACATGTATTTAATGATCTACACTGCTAATTTTACATAGCAATTCCAAGATAACATCTATTTAGTGATCTAGAATGCAAATTTTACATAGCAATTCAAAGATATCATCTCTTTAATGATCTAGAATGCTAATTTTACATAGCAATATCAGGATATCATTTACTTAATGATCAACAATGCTAATTTTACATAACAATTCAAGAATATCATCTATTTAACAATCTACAATGCCAATTTTGCATAGCAATTCCAGGATATCATCTATTTAATGATCTACAATGCTAATTGTATATAGCAATTTCAAGATATCATAAACTACAATTATAATTTTACATAGCAATTTAAGGATATCATCTATTTAATGATCTGCAATGCTAATTTTACATAGCAATTATATCATATCATCTATTTAATGATCTACAATGCTAATTTTACATAGCAATTGCAGGATATTATGACCTACACTGCTAATTTTGCATAGCAATTCCAGAATATTATCTATTTACTGATCTACAATGCAAATTTTACATAGCAATTCAAGGATATCATCTATTTGATGATCTACAATGCTAATTTTACATAGCAATTCCAGGATATCATGAACTAGAATTCTGATTTTACATAGCAATTCAAGGATATCATCTAATTAATGATCTACAATGCTAATTTTACATAGCAATTTCAAAATATCGTGATCTACACTGCTAATTTTGCATAGCAATTCAAAGATATCATCTATTTAATGATCTACAATGCTAATTTGACATAGCAATTCCAAGATATCATAAACTACAATTCTAATTTTACATAACAATTTAAGGATATTATCTATTTAATGATCTACAATGCTAATTTTACATAGCAATTCCAAGATCTCAAAAACTACAATTCTAATTTTACATAACAATTTAAGGATATCATCTATTTATTGATCTACAATGCTAATTTTACATAGCAATTGCAAGATATCATGACCTACACTGCTGATTGTGCATAGCAATTCCAGAATATTATCTATTTACTGATCTACAATGCAAATTTTACATAGCAATTCAAGGATATCATCTATTTAACGATCTACAATGCTAATTTTACATAGCAATTCAAGGATATCATAATCTACAATTCTGAATTTTACATAGCAATTCCAGGATATCATCTATTTATAAATCTACAATGCTAATTTTACACAGCAATTCCATGATATCATGTATTTAATGATCTACACTGCTAATTTTACATAGCAATTATAAGATAACATCTATTTAATGATCTACAATGCTAATTTTACATCGCAATTCAAGGATATCATCTCTTTAATGATCTAGAATACTAATTTTACATAGCAATATCAGGATATCATTTATTTAATGATCTACAATGCTAATTTTACATAGCAATTCCAGGATATCATCTATTTAACAATCTACAATGCCAATTTTGCATAGCAATTCCAGGATATTATCTATTTAATGATCTACAATGCTAATTTTACATAACAATTGCAGGATATCACCTATTTAATGATCTACGATGCTAATTTTACATAGCAATATCAGGATATCATTTACCTAATGATCTACAATGCTAATTTTACATAACAATTCCAAGATATCATCTATTTAACAATCTACAATGCCAATTTTGCATAGCAATCCAAGGATGTTATCTATTTACTGATCTACAATGCTAATTTTACATAGCAATTCAAGGATATCATCTATTTAATGATCTAGAATGCTAATTTATATAGCAATTTCTGGATAACATTTACTTAATGATCTACAATGCTATTTTTACATGGCAATTCTAGGATATTATCTATTCAACGATCTACAATGCCAATTTTGCATAGCAATTCCAGGATATCATCTATTTAATGATCTACAATGCTAATAGCAATTCCTGGATATTATCTATCTAATAATCTACAATGCTAATTTTACATAGCAATTCAAGGATATCATTTACTTAAAGAAGGAATCTCGTCTCAAGAAAATTACTTCACCCGTCGCCAATAAATCCGAAACATACTTCCGAACTGTAATTGGTTGGCTTATCGGTAATTTTCGACCAATCAGAAAGGTTTGATTGTATTGTATTTTACCATTCACGTTTACACGATACCTGATCTTTACATCCCCTTTTAAAATGATTGGGTTGTAAAAAGTGTAGAATTCTCCAGACCAAAGTATAAATATCGGTGCAACAGTCTAATACCATTTATTTCATGTTTTCTTAAGATTGAGAGCCGTTTCCTGAACCCATGACTTCTTTGTATGGGTCTCGTATTATATTTGAAAATGTTCACATTTTGTTCATTTCTAATGCGTAAAATTGATACTTTTAAAATTAATCTATACAATAATTAACGCGAGCCGCGTGGTGCTTTATGGAAGCATGGCAGACTCCATTACTTTATATGTCCTTATTGAGGTCCCTAAATTGATAGAAAATGTATTAGTCTCATGAAAATAGTTAAAAGTCATTTTAAAGTATGTTAAGGCTATCTTATAATAAATCATCACAAAGGGAAAGCTATGAATTTCCTCAGGTTAACTTATTTTTTTCCATCCTTGATCAACCTTATTTAGATGAAAGCAGTTAGCTATGATCAATTGTGAGTTGCAGTATCTTTCATACATCACAACTTTCGCATTCATTAAAAAAAAATCTAACTTTAATAAGCCATATCTGGAAATATATTTAAATTTGTAAAGTAATTTTAAGATTATTCTGTTCAAACTTTATAGCTGGTCAATATGTCATGTGTCGATACACCTTTAAATATAGTTTCTACTGGACTTTTGAAGGATTAGTGGCCAGCCATATCCAATTTGATCATTGAGTACTACAATCAGACAATACAAATAGAACTGTATTAAAACAACGGCTACCTCATATTCTTTAAAGGCGATTTCACGAGTTTGAAAGAGTTCAGTCTTGTTTTAGATGTAATTTATTAAAAGAGCACGTAATGTAGAACATCTATTGTAAAATATCTATTGTAAAACATCTATTCTTGAAAACTTATTGCAGAACATACATTGCAGAAAATCTGTTGCAAAACATATTTAGAACATCTAGTGTAGGTCATGATATTGTAGAACAACTATTGTAGAACGCATATTGTAGAACATGTATTGTAGAACATCTACTGTTTAATATTTATTGTAAAACATCTATTGTAGATCATTTATTGTAGAACGTCTATTGTAGAACGCCTATTGTAGAACATCTATTGTAAAACATCTATTGTAGAACATCTACTGTTTAATATTTATTGTAAAACATCTATTGTAGATCATTTATTGTAGAACGTCTATTGTAGAACGCCTATTGTAGAACATCTATTGTAAAACATCTATCGTAGAACATCTACTTATTAATATTTATTGTAAAACATCTATTGTAGAACATATATTGTAGAACGTCTATTGTATAACATATATTGTAGAACATTTATTGTAAAACGTCTATTGCAGAACATCAATTGTAGAACATCTATTGCAAGACATCTGTTGTAAAGCATATTGTAGAACGTCTTTTGTATAAAATTCATTGTAGGACATCTATTGTAGAACACCTATTGCAGAACGTCTACTGTATAGCATATAATGTAGAATATTTATTGTAGAACGTCTATTGTAGAACATATATTACAGAACATGTATTGTAGAACTTCTATTGTTGAACATCTTTTATAGAATACCTATAATACTTACTGTAATACTTGAAGTGTTCAAATTAAGCTAAGCCTGATCACAACATTAACTTTAACTGGAAAAACATATCAAACTAGAACTAAATAAGATGTCCATAAATTCAAGGAGAAAGCTATTCTAACCAAACATTCAGGCGTCAAAATGTTGAATGAATAACTTGTGTCTTCAGAGCACGTTTGAAGTCATTAAAATTGATGTTGGATCAGATGGATGCAAGGAGGTTGTTCAAGAAGTGAAAAACAACCTATAAGAAACACTTTCATCATATAATCATTTGATTTGTCGGTGTCAAAGTTTCTTGAGATCTCAGTGATCTGGTCAAAGTGATAATTTCTTGTATATAAATGGATACTAATCCATGTAGTGCCTTTAGAAAAT
The DNA here is from genome assembly GCA_020152595.1 of Chiridota heheva. Classification (NCBI taxonomy): domain Eukaryota; kingdom Metazoa; phylum Echinodermata; class Holothuroidea; order Apodida; family Chiridotidae; genus Chiridota; species Chiridota heheva. Next base: position 270,672 of record JAIGNY010002470.1, read on the forward strand.
TCATGCTTGAACTTATACTTTAAAGCTGGATGTACCACCGCCATATTTTGAAACATACCTACAGCGTGGCACATTTCCATATTTCCTGGTATGAGAATTCTAGTTTAAGATTAGTGTAAGGTAAATGCTGAAATATTTGATGCACCGTAAGTGTTGCATTATTAAAAGCTGGATTGAAATAAATCAATTGAGTACGTCGTCTTTATTCATATGTATATGTACATAATCACTAGCTGGCTCTTCTTCCAATAATTCACAGACTTTTACTGTACGCAGTTTGAATGGGAACAAAACAATTCTTGCTAGATACTTTGTTTGCTGTTCTTCAATTGTGGATGCTATACCTGACTGATATCAAGAGAAGTCAAAGATTTGCAAATATTTAAAGGAATATTCCCATGTTTTTCGTAATCTTTCATAAAAAAGCGAAAAATATTAGAAATAATTTAGTACAAAAATCATGTTGATATGTTATTCCTACCAGAAGATATTCAAATTTTAAGGTTGATAGAAAAATGCCAAGAAACGAGTAAGAAAAGACTTAGTATGACATCACAGCAACACATTCTCCCTCAAAGTTTATGTATTTCGTTAAAATCTATCATCCTTTTTTATTAGTAAAACCTGCTATAAAAATAAATTGATGAAAGTTAGGTATTTATATACATTGTTAGATATACCCTACTTCAATAACTTTGGGAAAACTGTTTCTAATCATACAACAAATTCACGTTCAAAGAAATACATAAACATTTGCAATGGAATTGTCTCTATGACATCATCAAACACGAATTCATCATATTGTACAAAAACTTTAAAATGCACTTGGGAAATCTTTAAAAATCCATATCTCCTGAACAGAATACGATATCAACCTGATTTTTGTACCACATTGGCTCTAATATTATGCTTTTTCAATCAACTTTTTACAAAAACCCATGAAAATATTTCTTTAAGAAGCGTCTGAAATCCTTTTGAACAGTAGGCTTTTAACTGTTTTTATCATTTGGTCTTTATGTTATGATACCAGGGACCGTTATAAACTACTTGATATCTAGCTTCTTCTTACAACTGTAACTGTTTATTATATTTTATAATTTGTAATGGTATTTATGTCGAAGAGCTCAGCTGCTGAATGTTTGCATCACAAGCTTGCGCTTAATCTCAAGTGAATAATACATATGTTATGATGCTAGGGACCATTAGAAACTACTTAATATCTAAGTTTTCTAACCACTGTAACTGTTGGTTATATTTTATAATTCGTAATGGTATTTATGTCAAACAGCTCAGCTGCTAAATGTTTGCATCACAAGCTTGTGCTTAATCTCAAGTAAATAATACATATGTTATGATGCTAGGGACCATTAGAAACTACTTGATATCTAAGTTTTTCTAACCACTGTAACTGTTGGTTATATTTTATAATTCGTAATGGTATTTATGTCGAAAGCTTAGCTGCTGAATGTTTGCATCACAAGCTTGTGCTTAATCTCAAGTAAATAATACACATTAGAAACTACTTGATATCTAAGTTTGTACAACCACTGTAAGTGTTGATTATATATTACAATTTGTAATGGTATGTATGTCGAACAGCTCAGCTGCTGAATGTTTGCATCACAAGCTTGTGCTTAATCTCAAGTAAATACTACTTATGTTATGATGCTAGAGACCATTACAAACAACTTGATATCTAAGTTTGTACAACCACTGTAAGTGTTGATTATATTTTAAAATTTGTAATGGTATGTATGTCGAACAGCTTAGCTGCTAAATGTTTGCATCACAAGCTTGTGCTTTATCTCAAGTAGATAATACTGAAAGTTTTGGCGAATTAACAACAAACTTTACCGAGAAGTGGGTATGATATACTTTCAATCTCAGATAGTGAGTGTAGGTCATTGAGATATAAAGAAAGACAAAAAAGCTTGTTTGTGGTCAAGCTAATAAAAACATTACATACTCAGATAGCCATGTTTTATTTTGCCTTTTGAAATTGAAAGACTAGGATGAACTTTTCATTCCTAAAGATATGCTCATATTGTTCTTGGATATTTAGAAGGTCATTTACTTTTCTTAAAATCATTGACCAGCTTTTGTGGCAATGTTAGTACCTTTACTTTAAGTATCGATAAATAATCCTTATTCTATTCATTCTAGACTGAATATGTTCTCCCATCAAAAAGCCTTTAAATACTTTACTTGCAATCAATAATTAAAGCATTTTAAGATCCATTTGCAAAGTGATTGGCTTAAAAAGAATCTAATCGCTATCTTTCAGAAATCGAGATAGAAAACCGTTTTTGAACCCTAGCTTTTTTGTAGATGATGTAATCATTTCTACAATCCTAATTTTTTGGAATTTTATATCTCAATTTTTTTTCTGATATTTGATCAAGCGGGAAGGTAGAAGACGGTGAATATCCATTCTGAACCATCCCAAGGTGCCTTCAGTTTTCTTACCAGGTCAGTCGTACTACAAAATCAGGACATGTTACTACATGATTAAACCAGGAAGTTGATGTACAGACAAAGCGTGGAAGACTTGAAACCGCCAGTCAAGCTGCATCCGGGATCGTCTGCTTCCAGTCGAGAAAAAACAGTATACCTCAAGAGCGGGAGCATATAACTCACACAGTGTTTGCTGTTTAAATATCTACAAACAAGTGGCAACATGAGCTCAATTGTTTTAAATTAAAATTTATGCAAATTGTAGGATGCATTACCTTAATATATTCTGTATAAATCCTTTGCTAATTAAATATCTATCATATGTCGTTGATTTGGTGCAACAAATTCTGACCAAATGTTTTTCAATCAGATTCTTGCACGAAATATACTTTCTCATTATTGTTAGTGACTAAGAAAGAATTCACAGAATTATATTTTTTATCTGATCGCCCAGATGAAACTTTGATCAGCCAGAACTCAAAATCTAAACATACTTATTCAAAAATTCAAAAGCTATTTCAATTTTTTAATGCGTCATGTCAACATATAAAGTTCCACAGAATGTTGTAATTTTAATTTCGTTGTCTATAATCTCTTCTTGCAGGCATTTGGCCAACTTGATTAACCATCCCGAGGTTCGTTCAATTTTCTGACAAGGTTCTTCTTACCACAACTTCAGGACAACGTCGAAACATTGAAACCGTTAGTCAGACTAGATCCGGGTTCTGACTGGACAATATCATAAACGTGTTTTCAAAATATTTGACTATTCTATTCTATTAGTGCATACGTTTAAATGTCGCTTAGCAAGTTGGGTCAAACTTTGCAAGTTATTTTGTTATGTTTACAAACGTATGATGAAGCTTTACATACATATTGGTTTAAACGAGGATCAAAATTATATACAAAATAAAGGACCATACAAAGGCTATACCGAAAAAACAATAATAGTGATGAATTAAAAATCCAAGTTAAAGGATTATCTAAGTGGGCAGATAGCGATCTACCTAGTATGATAAATGGCAAAATATTGCAGAAAATTGCAGTAAACACTAAAAATGTGCAGTATATATTAATGCAAGTTAGCTAATGTCGTTTCTACACATTTATAGACTTTTAACTTTGAAACTTGAATAATTTGCAGTATAACATTAGGCTAATATTGCATATCGGTATGTCTATAGATCTTGAACATTTAAGACACTTATCACGTGTTCATCTCCAACATATTGTAGCTAGCAGAGGATTATAAAGCAATGGATTTTTATATTGAAAAAGCAAACCCAAGACAAGTCCATCTATGCATACATTAATAACAGACTTACATGTGTACATACATGATAAACAAATCTGCATTTTAAGAACTGAAAATCTAAGGAGTTGCAAATTGTCACTTCTTATTTTTTTGAAATTATTATCATATCAATAGATCTCAGAATGATGTATCCATAAACCTTCACATCAACGCAAGAAGATATACAACACTGTATATATATCATTTAAAGGGAATTTAAATCGAAATCGAAACAAAAACATAACTTAAAATGAAAAATTATTCTTGTAATATTATGGTATTATACACGGAACTCATGACTTACCTTAACAGGAAGTTAACGATATATTAGAGCTATCTCGTCAAAACCTAAAAGAACTTAAAATGCATTTTTAATATTTCTTGGATTTTTCCATGAAGCAGAGCAAGGTAAAAACAATTAACTTTATGTTGTTTTATACAGATTTGGTAATATATAAGGAAAGTTTCAATTTGTTTCATTTTTAGGTTTTTGAAAGTTTTTTAAAGTCGCGATCGACATTCAAGAAAAACCCTTAAAGGGGCACGTATACCCAAAATGTGATCGCGAAATTTGTTTGAGACTGTAACTTTCAGAATTTGTTTTTTAAACATGTGACATTTACAAAACATCTTAAAAGATGTTTACCCTCTTTGATGATTAAAGTGAGCAAATTTTCTACATAGTCTGATAGTAAAGTATATAGAACACACTAAACCCGGCTACTGTCTCAGATCCGTGACGGAAAACTTGAATTATTCTTGAGAGTTTTGTATCGCTTCAAAAGATTTTCACTTTTTCAATTTCCAATGTGACAACTTTTTTAAACAGCAAGAGTATATAGGATGCATAGCGCGGTATGGATAATTGTGCATAATGGCATTTGAAATCTTTCGTTTTAAGAAGCGACGTTTGGAATGCAGTATATGATTGGTTAATCAAGTTGTTCCAATTCATGATTGATCAATTGTGAGAGCTTGTTTTTCGGTCTTCCGAAAATCTCCCCAAAATTGTTGATCTAGTTATGAAATTATCTGTAGACTGCATAATGAGCAAACAGTGATGAGTGAAAACAATAATGAGCAAACATGATGAGCAAACATTTCAAAAATGAAACATTTGTTATTTAAAAGGCACATATCATTAGATCAAGTGCGAGCTATTAAAGTAGAAAGCTAGCGGAAAGAATAATTCAAAGAATCATTAATCTTTAAAAAGACGTCAGAGGATATCCTTGATAATACAATCGATTACACTTCTTCCTGCCATTAAAATACAAAATAAGTTATTATGCTTTGCAACAAGAAACAGCTGCGAAAATTTACATTTTTTGAACAATTTATACTCCAACTGACCAGGAAAGGCGTGCGATTGTGATTGTAAACATATTTACTTTGTCTCACTTCAAGATTGAGACCGCTCACTTTTACTGTATATCGCATGGTTTATTTCAAAATCAGAAAGGACATAGAAATCTCCGGAGATCGATTTATATCGAACAACTTGATCAAATTAGTTTTTTCATTATAGCAGTAACATATCTCAAGACGGATATTTACCTGTTGGTTTCGTCTTGTGAGTTGTTACTAATATCTATAGTATTGAAACAAAACATCTTCGATCAATTTTTGCTCTTTTGCTAAAAATTGCCTGTTATATCGTCATTTTAACGAGTGCTGAATATCATACACTTTTAAGCTGCCTGGAAGAATAACGATTTTTGCGACATAAAGAAACCTCACACGTTCAAGATAATGTTTTAAAAACCTCACGATTTCACATTATTTTTTTCAATTTAACATAAGTTTTAGGTTACATTGCGAACAGACCAAGAGTGATAGCAAAAGAATTCAAGGAACTGCATTCTGTTAAAAACTGCAAAACCAGCCATGTTTGTTTACACGACAAAGGCAAAAGCGATTCCTACCAAGAACAATGCTCTCAGACATTGTTACTAATATGCGAGACTGCTATACAGTATTAGGTGGCTCTATTAGATGAAAATATCTTGTATTTTCTGAGAAGAAATTTGATGAAGATAATTTTGTTTACAACAAAACCAGATCCAGCAAAAATGGAATTGTGAACAGTGATCAAAAATCTGTGAGTTAAATTCCATACTCATTTCAGAATATGTCCATAAACTACAAGAAATAACATAATATTGTGTGCTTTGCTTCTGTTGTGAATATCATTATTCAACGGAAGAATAGTTAACTATTGCTTTATGAGGTTATTAATTGTTCTTGTCTGTTTGATTTTCTGATTGGTTTTTGCATTTTCAAATGCACATTTTTTGTTGAAAGAAGTGGGTGTGGAACTTAAATACCAAAATAAGAAACGCCAATGAATTCATGTAACAAGTATTGTATACGTATGATATCATCTATATTCAAACAAAATATCGTACAATCTGATAATCAGCCATTACTTTTCACTGAAAACGTCACAGATTTAAAACACATGAGATTTTTAAACACTTTCTTGACTCGATGAAGTTATGATTTTTAAGGTAATGTTTTTAAGCTCAACATCGTAAAACTATTGCAATAGGGAATTAAACTTTATGTGAAAATAAGAAGTTCGTCAAACTGTCAAAGAATGATTGAGAAGCCATTTCTTAAACCATTTTCATGAGGTTTTCTGTTTTGATGCTATTTTTATTGTTTTCAGTATATGGTTAGGGTTAGTGGTTACAGTATCTTACTTCGTCTCAACAGATGTTATGTATGGGTTTTTTCAAATATCCAGCACAGGATATTTTAACAATCTGTTTTAGAAAAAGAAACATGATCTAACGAGAAGTAGCATGGAATAAACACTACGAAGAACCAGCTAAGCACATGCAACAGGATTTTTAAAAGGTTAATAATAAACCTGTTCATGTAACATATTATTGTCTACAAAATCAATTCATAAATATTACTGATCGAATGATAAACATGACATGAGTTTGGAAATTCATGTGTTCGTTCGCTAAATCAAAGAAATACTATTTACATCTTCCCTGTCAGCCGGTGTAGTATGTTTTAGGGTTAGAAGCTTTATGACCTATTCTCGAGTTTAATTCCTGGAAAAGACGTCAATAGAGTATTTTGCATTCGACTTCAGTGTATCTTTTTGTTCATGAATAGGAGATATTATTCTAAAAAATTGTACAACTCAAAGATATTGTCAAAATTTCAAGCTACACATCTATTCTCCTTCTGTTTCGTTCAGCTGCTGCGCACTTTAAAGCTATATACACCAGCCAAGCCAGGAATAGGTAACTTGCTATAAAATCCATCATTAATTATTAAACATCAAATGATCAATCAAATTTGGTTAATTATTTGTCTTTTTACAGCTTTTTGAGTTGTAAGGTGTCGATATGCAAATTTTGTGATTTATGAAGCAAACTGATCTTTTATCTGATATTAATCTTTTGTTTGTTTAATATCCCGCTGGTTTTTATGGGGGCAGCTGATTATAACAAAAAATAGATCACAGCCCCACCTCAATCAAAATGTTACTAACCAAGAGTAAGATTTTGTCTTATAAGGCCTTAACCACAGTTCAATGTTTCACTTGGCAGATTTCTGGCTGTATAAACGTTTATTATGTTTTGCATATGATCCGTGGTTTTAGTCTTCTTGCATGATTTCATCGCAAGTGTTTAGCAGAACGGCGGCACAAGGTCTCAAGCGCGGTTTCTTAATTGAATTTACATCAATAAGAGAAATTTATTTCCTGAATCATTACATGATTATAGATAAGTAGTAACAACATGAGTTTATATGGTTTCAAAATATATTAACAAGTATTAAGTACAGAAAAAAAGACAATATTTTAAGGCTTAGATGCCTAGTAGTATACAAAAGTGGGGTTCTGGAACACTTTTGCGTCGTTTTTGTTTTCACTAATTGGGCTGGGTGTTCTGACGCACTTTTGCATTGTTTTTATGTCGTTTTTGTTTTGGAATGGGTTCTGACGCACTTTTTATGTTGTTTTGGGCAACCCACCTATCTTGCAAATTTATGACAGAAAAATATAAATATCTATATTTTATTTTTATTTTTTATGTTTAACCCCTGTAGCCAAAGGCCATAGTGGTGGGTGATCCACTCACAACCCAGCGCTTGGTATCGAGAGGTGACAAGGAAATTATATTCATTCCCATGCTATATATAATGTGGTGTTCGCTTCTCAACAGATTCGTACCATGGCGAAATGTCTTGCTGTCATATAGTGCTTCTTTGTACTGCTGATGTCGTATTTTTTTCACAACATACTTTTTAACGCCTTTTGCTTTTCGAATCTCACCTCCGTCTTCCTTCAGGAGAGAATACATTTTGGGTCGAAGTCCTATATACTTGCTAATGGGTACTCCAGCACATTCGTCTTTCATTTTACCAAGCACCTTTTTGTTCGTGGTGCTGTGGAGCGGGTGGTCTGTCGGATAATCACTCGTGTCATAGAATTGTAACTTAGAACTCATATCAGCATACACATCCTCGGTTTGGATTTCAAGCAGAAGAATATCCGTATCCGTATAGAGAAGATTGCACCGCTCTTCATATTGCTCCTTCAGGTTATTATAATAAAAGTCGTACATCAGATGTTTACTCAGGTCCAGGACACACATCCCAACGTAGACTGGTCGGTTAAGCATCAGCCGACGTTTGTGTGTGTGTAGGGCGGCTAGATCATTATCAAATACCACATGCCTTGGAAACGCGGGCTAGCTATCCACCGGCGAAGCATGTTATTTTCAGAGGCTCTCACGAGTTTGACGTCTACACGCTTACGCAGATTTTCCATAGCCTTACCAAAGACGCTATTGTTCTCCAGCTTGCTTGTAGGGGTCCTTCTCAAAGCTGGTCTTGGCCTTCTTGCGGAGTTCTGTGTTCATTCTGATGTAGGGTTCCATCCACTTGCTTTGGTCGAACCGAATTGCATGATATATTTTTGTCAGCTTCATACCTAGAGAGAGATAGAGTTGTAAATTTTGGTAGTGCACAACATGGCGCTTTTTATCACAGAGATTGAGAACCAACTTTTCAACATCAGTTGACGAGTTTAGACGCCCTTTTTGATAATCTGATAACCACTCCTTTGGGACCTTCATACGTTCCAGAGCAAGTGGGTATGCAGTGTGGACGTCGTGTAGCTCTTGAGGATACTCAAGGTCCACCTTCAGTATGTAACCCTTTTAGTAATAGTTCAGTAATGCTTAGTAATAGTTCATTAATGCTTAGTAATAGTTCAGTAATGCTTAGTAATAGTTCAGTAATGCTCAGTAATGCTTAGTAATAGTTCCGTAATGCTTAGTAATAGTTAAGTAATGCTTAGTGATAGTTAAGTAATGCTTAGTAATAGTTAAGTAATGCTTAGTAGTAGTTAATTAGTGCCCAATAATAGTTAAGTAATGTCCAGCGCCATGTTGAACACAGCATTATTAATATTGATACTTGCACTACACCTGTGGTATATTTATCTCATTGTATTGCTTGTTCGTAGAGTGATAATGAATATCGATAATCATATAGAAACACTAGGTGAGCCGTCGCAAGAGCCATTACAAGATGACCACCGCAAGCAGCTAGCTGTCGTTATCCATGGAGGCATGTCAATAAACTATTTAGAGAAGCATATTTCATCTCAACAGCTTCAAGAGATGTCGGGTGCAGATGTGGAACGATTACATGTTGTATATGAGGCCCGCCTTGGTGATAAAATGACTAAAAGCTTAGGGAAAACATCAATAATTTTATATGCACGTGCAGCATCCAGTATATTTAACATTGATAGTGAGTAGGCCCTTGCTACAGATCTTGGAGAAGATCCCATTATTAACACTGCATTAAGAAGTGTTAGTTGCAGACTATTTCATAAATGGGTGTTCTGGATTGCACCAGTAAGTATGGTTCTTACAACTGGGCGCCATATTAAATATACAAAACCAAATGATATAAACAATGAAAATACAGAGGTTGAAAACCCCAAGAGGGTGGAAACCTGGAAACGCGCTGTAGAGACACGCAAGGCAAAACGCCAGATAACGATAAATGTCCCACATTTGAAGGAGACCGAGCGCTTTGAAGGGAAACTTCGGAAGATAAAGAAACCCCAGCGGCCACCCGCTGCAGAGATAGATCCACCTAGGGCTTCTTGTGATGTTTGGTGGGGTGTACTAACTGCTGCTGTCGTAGTTGCTTCTGCTGCCGTCGTTTTAGCTCAAAATCGCCATATACCTACCCCCTTCTCCCTCCCATACACACACACCCAGTCCCTCCATGCCTGAAAACCAATTGGACATAAATGCAGACGGCTATATATACTAGACAATGACGCAACCTAACCAACTGACCAAGTTATCAGTTCCCTGTACCAAGGCGGAACAATAGCTTTATTAGCCACGGGCTATGCAGTCCTAGGAAGTGCTGTTATGAAAAGCCACCATCCTCATTAGGGAGGAAACCTCGCAATGTAGCACTCCTTACATTGAATTTCACAGCAGCTACTATGACTCGTGAGTACTTAGTTTCCCAATGTATCATTCCTGATAAAATCATTACTACACCACTCACTTAAATATATGTGTCTGATAGATGAGGGCTACGACTGCCTTGCTTGTTGGTGGGGTTTTAGTAAACGCCCTAGCCTTTTTAGGTTCAAACTTTGCAATTAGTCAGCTTGCCAAGGATCCTGCTGCACAGAAAGAACGCACGCGTTATGATAAAGCCGTGGAAAAACTGCAGGCAGCTCAAACTGAATGGGCTCGTGATAGGCAAGAGAACTTGAATAGGATTAATCAAAGACTTATGGTAGAAAGACGTGCTTACAGACCTTCAGAAATGTAGATGACACAATGAGATTTAACAAGCAGGGTTATGGTGCAGACTCTATTCGACTAGATTCGGAGCCTCGCCTAAAAAAATTATATTCACCATCCCCTCAACAACACAACCGAGAGTTGGCTTTTATTACAATTGCTACGATTAGAATGGGGTCTGCTTATTTCTTGTTAAATTGAAGTTAAAATCCATGATATAATAACAATGGATGATATACCGATGACGGATTTTTATCGAAGAGATGACCTGGCTGATGACCCGGTTGATGACTTGGATGGTTTCCTTCCCATTGTACCCACTGCGGCTGAAACTAGCGTTGATGAGTTGAATCTGTCTATAACAGAACAACGACGTAAAGTTGACAAGACTTAGCTCGTAGACAAATTTTACTCTGATATGAAAATTGCTGGTAAACCAAAGTATAACCTATTTAAGTTGGATTCAGAGCATAATTTGCATTTTACACGCAGGGGTAGTGAGATCCGCCTCAACAAAATTCGGACTGGTGGATGGATCACTGCAGCAACAATCAAGTCACAAAGAGGAGGGGTGGTGGCAATCAGGGAATTATTTGGTGATAGTTCTAGACAAAATGCTGCTACCGAAATAGAGAATACGGCGTCTAACGTCATTGATGGCACAGATCCTGATGTAAATACGCTGGTGCGTGATATCGAAGAATTAATACGGAAAAAAGATGTAACTATTCAGACTGATGCTCCCCCATTACCCCTACGGGAGCTCATGGGACTCAACAAGCAGCTTAGGACTATACGAGGTACATTATCAGCTCAAGAAAGCAAGCTTGTGGAAACTGACCAACAACTCGACGAGGTAAGAAGCCGCCTCGAAGCAACCAGCGATAAAGACGAAAAGACAAGTATACGTAGAGAGATTGAACAGCTAGAAGGTAGGCAAGACGCTCTACATACTAGCATAGACACACTTCGTGGTGATCTGACGTCTCAGGTACGGCAGATACGTGAACTTGCGCGTGAGCTTGTATATAGCGACCTTTCTCTGCGAGAAAAATTGATTCAGTTGTTTCGAGAGCAGGGTGTGACGATTGCTTCCATTCTGGCCGCATTAGGATTTATAATATCCACTATCATACTGGCACTTGGGCTGAGAGGAGTTTCCGTGGCAACACCACAGCCAACGCCGCCAGTGAAGGATAATGTTGTCAAAGCACTGGGTTGGGTGATGAAACGTTTTGGTAAATGGCTTGGTGCAGCTCTACTGGGCATCATTGGTGGTGCCCTTTCTTTGTTTTTCAATCTAATTGGCGACATATTCACAATGGTAGGGAGTAGCATGTGGGCACTTGTACTTGCAATGGGTGGTGCACTTATCGCATGGGTATCCAGACGATCAAATTAGAGATATCATATAATATTTAATACTACGATAACAGCACGCATATCGTCATCGGAGAACCCGTCAACCTACAATTCCTGCTCCAGGTAAGCGAAGTAGGAATCAATGATGTGTGCTTCACCAGTGGTTTGTATAACGTTGATGAGGATGGGAAGATGAGTGTTCTGGTATTTGATGGTAGAAAGACCAAGTCAACAAAGGTTGAGGCAGGCCTGTATAATTTCAATATGATTCAAAGAAGATTGTATAGACGGACAATTCAAACTGATGCGGGAGGTTTTGATTTCGAGTCGGCCACTTCACTAATCCATATAGGAGTTCGGGAGCAACCCAAAAAACTGGGTACTTTAAAATACCCAAAAAATTGGGTACTTTTATGTATTACGTCATCGCATGAGCCTACACATTTGATCAGCCCACTAAACATATAGAGTTTCTCATTTTCCGCTCCGGATTGTCCAAAATTTCAATGGATGACCTGAAGTTTTGGAGACCTATAGTTAACAGATATTCAACACTTTTTGCCGCCCTCTTTTTGATATTGACTGTCGCCTTTTTGAGAAAATAAATAAAACAGATTATGGGTAGTCTGTTTTGTTCATTTCCTCTAAAAGGCGACAATGAATTCTAAAAAGCAACGGCCAAAAGTTTTTAATATCTATTTACTATCCGTCTCCAAAATTTCAGGATATTCGGTGGAATTTTGGACAATCTGGAGCGGAAAATGAGAAACCCCATATGGTTAGTGTGGGCTAGTCAAATGTGTAGGCTTATGTAATTACGTAATGCAAAAAAGTACCCAATTTTTTGGGTATTTTAAAGTACCCAGTTTTTCGGGCTGCTCCTGAACTGTATAACTGTGCCAAATGGAACTGCACTTCTTTTAAGTAAAAATATCTTAGAGCTATTGGAATTGGAACTTACTAATGAAAATAAGGTAATGAACTCAGGTGTGCATTGGAGCAATCGTGTACCTCCCCTTATGATGGATCTTTCCTTAAGCATTCACCTCCGGGAGTTAGACGTTTCGCATAAGCTTGTTGATGGACATCTCACGGATAGACTTGGTAAATTTCTTGTGATTAAGACTGATATAGGCCGAATGACTCATATACGATATAGTCATCCAAAAATGCAATGAGTTGCAAATGGCGTACTGAGTACCATCACCTTAGAGGTACGAAACAATGGTAAACCTTTCAATAACCACAATCTCTCCATTGAAGTTACATTGCTATTAAAATAATCGATGTATTACAGCACATATCTAGTCACCGGAAAATCAAGAAACCTAGAAACCCCTCTTCAAGTAAAAGAGGTAGGTATCACAGATGTGTTCTTTCCCAACGGTTGGTATAACCTGAAAGAGCGTGGATTTTTAGACATTAGATATTCAGAGGATAAGCTAATTAAAAGAGTAACCATTGAACCAGGCTTCTATACTTTCAATACACTCAAGAAAAGAGTTGATAGGGACATAGGAAGAGGAGAAAGAGGAGGTATGTTCTTAGAACAAAACAATTTACAAATCAAATTAGTCATACCGGCTACTTGCAAAGTCAAATTCAAGCAGTAACTTTCTATATTTTTTGGGAATGAATCTCACGGATAAATGGATGGGTGCAGGTGTATATAGTAGTAATCACGTGCCTCCCCTTTAAAGGGATTTTTCTATATGTATTCACCTTCTGGAATTAGATGCCACTCGAAACTTTGTTGAGGGGTGTCTTAGCAATAGACTGGAAAAAATGACTGTTAATGAAGAAGTAGGGGAAACTACTCACGTAACATATTCACACCCCATGATGCATCCCCTTGCTTTATTTTTTTTAATTTTCATTTTTATGAAAGTGTTAGGACAAGGTCAAAAACAGAAATAAAAAGTGGGCCGGAAAACCGTAAAAAGGCGCCAGAACCCTGACCCAAAACGACATAAAAAGTGCGTCAGAATCCCAAAAAATATAACAACGACGCAAATTAGTGACATAAAAAGTGTCCCGAAAACAAACGACATAAAAAGTGGCCCGTAGTAGTATACAAAAAGGGGGTTCCGGGGCCCAGTCCGCCAGTGAAATCAAAAACGACATAAAAAGTGTTCCAGAACCCAGCCCAAAACAAAAACCACATAAAAGCGACGCAAAAGTGCGCCAGAACCCCCAGCCCAATTAGTGAAAACAAAAACGACACAAAAGTGTTTCAGACCCCCCCACTCTCCCTTTTGTATATTACTTGCCTAATTAAGCAACTTATTGTTTTTCGATTCGTACTCAAAATATTTTATTTGGGAAAAGTTGGCGACTGTGAACATGAAATTGGATAACAATATAACCATTACCCAAATTTAACAGTAGAACGAATCTAAGGAAGAAATATAATGAATTACATCCAACAATTTTAGCTGTATTCCTGTTCATTCATCATCACTTTTGCACATTTGTACAACTTTGATTTATCGTAAATTAAAAACAATAAGTGCAATTGTGACATTTAAAGACGGTTCTGCTCGAAATTTGATGCTCTTTTATCTTGTGACAAAAATCTCTATCTGTCCATATACCTTTAAATCCATTGAATTATTTTATACTTTCATTGCCGATATTCAACAGATTCTGCGTACCTTTTGACGATGCATGTAAATGAGTAGCTAAAATCAAACACGAAAACGATTATATCATCCTCCCAGGGTCCGTCTCAGGCTTCTTCAAGACTTTTATCTCATATAAGTATTAATAAGCACTGCCCTCTCAATGGTTCTTGTTGTATAAATAGTTAATCTATCTAACTAATTAAAATATTCTTCAAATTAACATAATCTCTTGTTTATTCTTCCACAGGTTCATTCAGTTGTGATGCAACCACGATGGTGATATGTTTCTATTAGATTACACATATTAGTTTTAGTTGTATGATTTCTTCTTTAATTTAAGGCAGCAAAGATCATGTTATTATAATGTTAAATATATGGTATTTTGGTAAGAGAAACATCATGATAGCATGTTTCACAATGATAATGATTTTATGATATGGTTTTCTAATGATAATATGTTATAATCATTTGTTGTTATTGTAATAAAACATATTATTATGATATCTTTTACATACACAGTTTGTATATGTGCTAAGTACATATACATACTCTGGATGCATACTCAATATGTATACATCTGAAATATACAAATCTATTAAGTATATGTATGGCTATATTATTGTTTATGCGTACGCGATTTTGTGCACTGGTGGTCTGTTGTTCTTGTGTTTTTATATATTTCTTTGCTGTTTTCCATATTTCATCCACTTTATCCTTCATTGTGTGTTCCTGCTTGTTCAAAATTGACAAATTGGTACTGTATACTTGTGTTTGTCATGTCAGATATATGTCATCTTCTTTCTTTTCTTACGTATGTGCACATATTCCGCACATATACGCATATACACACAGTGCAGTATGCATGTAAATACATAAAAGGGTGGACAGGTATATACACAACTAGTCGAATTTAACATACATAACATATTATGGAATGCGCATAACCTTTCGAATTTACTTATTATTTCCATGCATGGATTAACAACTTTGAAATAAGCAAGTCTGCTAGACTTGTCTGGTTAAGTTTAAAACGGTCCAATGTGTCACACTTTTCTTTTTTTTCTTAAACTTAGCTTGTTAGCATTAAAGGATTAGTTTAATTATCAAACATGTTCATATTATACAAAAACGGTATATCAAATGGGAGCACAATGGTGAAAACAAGTGTTCAAAAAACTTATTCCATTATGTTCTATGAGATATGTGTAGACATTTTGATGAAAAAACCACAAAGAGTTGAAGTTAATTCTCAATAAAATGCACTAAGAATTACTGAGGGTAAGATCTTCTACATCAGTAATTTACATTAAAATTGAGACACCTTGGAAATTCACTCTTTAACGGAACGATGTTAAAATAGCTTTTGCACTATCTTAGTTGCTGCACTATCTTACTTGCTGCATTATTTTAGTCGCTGCACTATTTTAGTTGCTGCACTATTTTAGTTGCTGCACTTGCTGCACTATCTTAGTTGCTGCACTATTTTAGTTGCTGCACTATTTTAGTTGCTACACTATTTTGTTTTAAGTTGCTGCACTATTTTAGTTTCTGCACTATTTTAGTTGCTGCACTTTTTAGTTGCTGCACTATTTTAGTTGCTGCACTAATTTAGTTGCTACACTGTTTTAATTGCTGCACTATTTTAGTTACTGCACTATTTGAGTTGCTGCACTATTTTAGTTGCTGCACTATTTTTAGTTGCTGCACTAATTTAGTTGCTACATTATTTTAGTTGCTGCACTATTTTAGTCGCTCTATTATTTTAGTCGCTGCATTATTTTAGTTGCTACACTGTTTTAAGTTGCTGCACTATTTTAGTTGCTGCGCTATTTTAGTTGCTGCACTATTTTAGCTGCTGCACTATTTTAGTTGCTGCACTATTTTAGTTGCTGCACTATTTTAGTTGCTGCCTATTTTAGTCGCTGCACTATTTTAGTTGTTGCACTGTTTTAGTTGCTACACTATTTTAGTTGCTACACTGTTCTAAGTTGCCGCACTATTTTAGTTGCTGCACTATTTTAGTTGCTACACTGTTTTAAGTTGCTGCACTGTTTTAGTTGCTGCACTTTTGTAGTTGCTGCGCTATTTTAGTTGCAACACTCTTCTAAGTTGCTGCACTATTTTAGTTGCAACACTGTTCTAAGCTGCTGCACTATTTTAGTTGCTGCCCTATTTTAGTTGCTGCAGTATTTTAGTTGCTACACTGTTTTAAATTGCTGCACTATTTTAGTTGCTGCACTATTTTAGTTGCAACACTGTTCTAAGTTGCCGCACTATTTTAGTTGCTGCACTATATTAGTTGCTACACTGTTTTAAGTTGCTGCACTATTTTAGTTGCAACACTGTTTTAGTTGTTGCACTATATTAGTTGCTACACTGTTTTAAGTTGCTGCACTATTTTAGTTGCTGCACTATTTTAGTAGCTGCACTATTTTAGTTGCTGCACTATTTTAGTTGCTGCACTATTTTAGTTGCTACACTGTTCTAAGTTGCCGCAATATTTTAGTTGCTGCATTGTTTTAGTTGCTACACTATTTTAGTTGCTACACTGTTCTAAGTTGCCGCACTATTTTCGTTGCTGCACAATATTAGTTGCTACACTGTTTTAAGTTGCTGCACTATTTTAGTTGCTGCACTATTTTAATTGTTGCACTATTTTAGTTGCTACGCTATTTCTTTTTTCTCTACCATACAAGATGGACATGTCTGACATATGAACTAATCTTTAAAAAATTTGCAGAGTGATATGATATCTAAATATAGAACTGTAGAAGTCCAAACGTTGCAAAATTACAGGCGTACAATCTGTTAATAGATACAGGGAATACATCAAATATTTTACAAAACATCTGTGGTTTATATTATGAATGATTTTATGCTGTTTTGTAACATAGCAGTTAATGCTTGAAAATAAACGTTATATTTTCAATACGAACTGGCGCAAGTTTGAACTTAATAATATAAATGAAATGTTGAATTGTGAAACAACTATGCTTGGAAACGACCGTTGTTCTTTTTCATACATAATTTGAGTTTCTACATTTTTGTTTATTTAGTATATTTAAAGTTTATTTTTTACTTATTTATTTCTCAATTTTTAAAACACTGCAACATTATGAGTAAAGCTTTATCTACTAAAGGTTTATCTATTTTGGTAGAATATTAATAATTTGTATCAGTCAGTTTTGAAATTAAAGATTGACATATATCTTTACTTGAAGCTGTGTTTTTGTTCGCAGGCATTTCTGACCATCTTCATGGATTAGGCTGCTATTGCGCAATATGTGAAAATGGCTCTCAGGTAAGCTATTAATAGGTGAAAAACCTTCAATTTCTGAGAAAAAAGGACAACTTGATAACTCTTAAGAGGTTAAAGAAAGAATCTCGTAACAAGATATGACACCAGTTAATCTTTACATATATACCAGCGATTATCTGTCAATCAGAAACGTTAACTTGTGTATCGCATAGTTTTTTCCACATTAACACGAGAACTGGCCATTACTAATTGATAATAAACATTTTTATAGGAAGTATATATATAGCTTAATAACGAGGTAATTTATCATTGCAGGAAGCATAAAGTTTGCCGTTCACGTAATTTGCATTCTTTTTGATGTAATTATAACCTTTAAAACGCGAAATTTCGGTTTTAAAAAGTTTAAACATGATGTGGGTAAAGGAAGATTAGTATTCGGAAAAGGTATTAGACTACTAGATTGTTATTTGGGAAAAGGTATTAGACTACTAGATTGTTATTCGGGAAAAGGTAGACTGTTATTCGGAAAAAAAAGTGGACTGGTATTCGGAAAAGGTAGATTGTTGTTCGGAGATGTAAACCATTGCTAGTATATCGTATTTTTCAACGTTATTATGACGTTATTCAAATCTGCGATTGAAATTCGTTATGTTTCCTTTTTGGTAAGCATGCGAAGCATAATGCGAACGTATGTAATAGCGATTTCATCCGTCCGGCCGTCCATAGTTTTGCATGAGATTTCCTCAGAAAATGTTAAAATTTCTTCAGAGTTCCTCAGAAAAAGTTAAAAGTTTCTTCAGATATTCTTATGGAAGGCTGGAATTTCCTTACTAAATGTAAACTCTTCAGACAGGTTGAAGATTAGTTTCCTTAAAAAGTCTACAAAATATTTGATATTTCCTTCGAAGATAACTGTAAGATGATATCCTCAAGTCTCTCATACCTCTAGAGGTTTAAAACCCTTAAACTTTCTCAAAATATGTGTGCACCAACGGCTGTATCAGGCATGATTATTAAGCTCCGCCTTTATCATCATGCTTATTTTTTTGCATAAAGTTGCTACAGTGTATGAACTGACAAAACCTGTTTTACTTAATATGCTTTGTCCGGGAGTGTGACAGGATGTGACTGCATATGGACATAGGGAGGGATGCCTTATGGGACATCATGGATGGGGGCCATAGGATAGAATATATACCATATGGTATACACCAAGTGCTATATCAGGCATGGTTATTTGACTTCGCCATTTTTTTTTATTCAACAAGTCATTTGCATATAAGTTATTATAACTGACAGACTTTCATACATGGTGAACTCAATCAGGGACTGTGATAGCTAAGACGAGACTTCTTATGGAGCATATGGGATGTCATGTGGGACATGGGTTGGGATCCCATGTAGGACATGGGGTAGGATGCCATGTGGAAAAGGGCTGGATGCTATGTAGGATATATGGTGGAATGGCATGCGGTACATAGGTTGGAATGCCATGGGATGGGATGACATGTGGGGCATGGGATGGTATGAGATGTCATGTGGGACATGGGTTGGTATAGGATGTCATGTGGGACATTGGGCGGGATACCATGTGGGACCTGGGATGGGATGCCACGAGTAACACAGGGTGTGATATAGGTTTGGATGCCATGTGTGACATAAGGTAGGAGGCTATGGAGACATGGGATGTCGTATGCGACATAAAGTAGGATGTCATTAGGACATTGGAAGGGATATCATGTGGAACATATGGTGGGATCCAATGTGGGACATAAGGTGGGATGCCATGTGGGACATCAGGTGGGAAGTCACTGATGCGGGATATAAGGTGGGATGCCATGTGGGCCATAGGGAGGCATACCATATGGGAAATAAGGTTGGATTAATGTGGGACATATGAGGGAATACCATGGTGAAATGCCATGTAGGAGATATGGTGAAAGCCATGTGGGACAAGGGATGGGATGGGATGTCATGTGGGACATGAGGTGGGATGCCATGTGGGAGATATGGTGGAATGCCATGTGGGACATAACATGGGATGGGATGGCATGTGGGACATGGGGTGGGATTCCATGTGGGACATGAGATGCCATATGGGACATGGGATGCCATGTGGGACATGGGATGCCATGTGGGATATGGGATGCCATGTGGAACATGGGATGTCATGTGGGACATGAATGCCATGTTGGACATGGGATGCCATGTGGGACTTAGTGTGAGATGTCATTTTTAAAATTGGCCGGGTCATAAGATATGGGTGTCAACTTGCATGGGCATGCAAACCATGACGGTATTTACCGTTCTAGTTTCATATTTGCTAAGAAAAGACGAAGGAAGCTCTTTCAGGGGCACAGTCATTGTTAGATGCTTATTCAGATCCAAGTGAGATAAGCGGAAACGTCATAGACAAAGTAATAGCTGATTTTCAGACCGTAACAGCGTGCAATGATCAGGTAATTGTTTAACACTGTTTTTAATTCAATATATGAAATATAGAAATATATCACATGTAAAACACGCGAATTTTAAATAGCAATATCAAGTCATAAATTTAAAGTAATGTGACTGTAACTGGAAGTTGGTTACATAATGAGTGCATGGAATATTCATTAAATATCTTTATTGTTTATCTTTATCTTTATTTATTTTTCAGTGCTTTGAATATATCTAAATAAAATGTTGAAATAAAAATCCATAAATTCAGCTACTTCCCTTAAGTCTATCCACAACAAACACACGTAAACCGACCTCCCCAGTGTTTTCTGATTTAAGAAAAGCTCATGAATGCATGAAAGTTTGTAATATGGAAGTTATCTCTTTTAAAGTCGTAACCTTGCAAAAGCAAACCTATTGTATTATAAATACTCTTCAATGATTTCTTCAAAGCAAAACATAGAAACGTTTTTTAATATATATTTTTTTATTTGTCGTTTCAGTTCATTGTGTAACTTAAAGAAAAGGTTTGAAAATGATATAGGGCCGAACGTTTGGTATACTATTATGGCTCAAAGCAGGCTTTTTTTTACATCTATACTAGTGGGCCACTTGTTCCACGAGTCACGTCATTCGACCCGCCTCATCTTTCAAAAATTGTGTTGCTGGTGGGCCAACCTGCATTCTTTAAGCAAAGTTCTGACGAGCAAAATGTTCGTAAGCAACATTAATATGATTTGGAAGAAAACAATTTTTGATGTACTTTTCTCCAATTTGTTGTCACTTTTTTCTTCGAGCTCAAAATTCAAGTTAAAAATAAGAAAAAGTACAGGGTCTCTCTTTCCCAAAAATCCCCACCCCACCCGCTGAAAATGCCTTCAAAAATGCTCTGGGTCAAACTTCACTTCTTTCGACCAGTGCGGGAGCACCGTGCCAGGATTAGTTCAGTCTTCATGCGAGTTGTTGATCATATAAACAATATATTATACCATCTTCAAAACTTAAACTGCATAAGAAAACTTAATATACACTCATTTTATGTGAAACGTTTTTGGTATATTGTTGTTTATTTGAATCCGTAAAATGCAGAGTTGTTTATATTGTAATGGAAGTTCCTCAAAATATTCTTACCGTTAACAGTTTAACACTGCATCATCTCTGGAAATATTTTTCTTTAAGATATACCATATCATTTGTAATTTAACTTAACAAATACCATATTACAAATCATTTGTAATTTAACTTAGAAATACCATATTACAAATCATTTGTAATCTAACTTAGAAATACCATATTACAAATCATTTGTAATCTAACTTAGAAATACCATATTACAAATCATTTGTAATCTAACTTAGAAATACCATATTACAAATCATTTGTAATCTAACTTAGAAATACCATATTACAAATCATTTGTAATCTAACTTAGAAATACCATTTGTAATTTAACTTAGAAATACCATATTACAAATCATTTGTAATTTAACTTAGAAATACATATTACAAATCATTTGTAATTTAACTTAGAAATACCATATTACAAATCATTTGTAATTTAACTTAGAAACACCATATTACAAATCATTTGTAATTTAACTTAGAAATACCATATTACAAATCATTTGTAATTTAACTTAGAAACACCATATTACAAATCATTTGTAATTTAACTTAGAAATACCATATTACAAATCATTTGTAATTTAACTTAGAAATACCATATTACAAATCAGTTGGAATTTACAAAAATACCAAGTGACAAATCAGTTGGAATTTTAAATATGTATTTCTGCTCAAGAAATTTTCGGTGATTTTCCTTTCAGAAAGTAGCCGAAATTGTTGACTGCATAATGGAGATTCCAGAAAATGTCATCGCAGAAAGTGCAAATCCCATTGATCTTATTACAATTCTAGAAAAACAAATTGCCATGAAGGAGGGCGATTTTACCTTCAACTCGAAGAACGTCATGGTTCATCGCACTTCCATAGGAGGAGAAATTGGGGAATCGAAGATAAAATTTCCAGACGGTGTCTTACTGCAAAATTTCGCAAAAGAAGCGAGTGATACCGAAAAAGACGAGAACAAGAAGGATGAGTACTGGGATGATGTTGGAAAGTCAACATCTGAGATTATAATTCCAACAAATATAGCTCGTAAGTATCTAATAATACTGCTCGTTGTGATATGTTGGTCATTATAGCTTTGTGAATGACGAGTGATCAACGTTCAAAGAAACAAGTGACGACAGTGAATGACGAGTGATCAACGTTCAAAGAAACAAGTGACGACAGTGAATGACGAGTGATCAACGTTCAAAGAAACCAGTGACGACAGTGAATGACGAGTGATCAGCGTTAAAAAAACAAGTGACGACAGTGAATGACGAGTGATCAACGTTCAAAGAAACAAGTGACGACAGTGAATGACGAGTGATCAGCGTTAAAAGAAACAAGTGACGACAGTGAATGACGAGTGATCAGCGTCAAAAGAAACAAAATGACGACAGTGAATGACGAGTGATCAACGTTCAAAGAAACAAGTGACGACAGTGAATAACGAGTGATCAACGTTCAAAGAAACAAGTGACGACAGTGAATGACGAGTGATCAGCGTTAAAAGAAACAAGTGACGACAGTGAATGACGAGTGATCAACGTTCAAAGAAACAAGTGACAGCAGTGAATGACGAGTGATCAGGGTTCAAAGAAACAAGTGACGACAGTGAATGACGAGTGACCAACGTTCAAAGGAACAAGTGACGACAGTGAATTACGAGTGATCAACGTTAAAAGAAACAAGTGACGACAGTGAATTACGAGTGATCAACGTTCAAAAAAACAAGTGACAACAATGAATGACGAGTGATCAAGTGTCAAAGAAACAAGTGACGACAGTGAATGACGAGTGATCAACGTTCAAAGAAACCAGTGACGACAGTGAATGACGAGTGATCAACGTTCAAAGAAACAAGTAACAAGAGTGAATGACGAGTAATCAACGTACAAAGAAACAAGTGACAACAGTGAATGACGAGTGATCAGCGTTCAAAGAAACCAGTGACGACAGTGAATGACGAGTGATCAGCGTTCAAAGAAACAAGTGACGACAGTGAATTACGAGTGATCAACGTTCAGAGAAACCAGTGACAACAGTGAATTACGAGTGATCAACGTTCAAAGAAACCAGTGACGACAGTGAATTATGAGTGATCAACTACATCGAAAATTGTAATACATAGCAATTATAGTTTAAAAGAGCATGCAGCTTTCATCTGAATTTTAATTTTAAAAACATACTCTCTTACTTTGATGGGATTTATGTTTTAGTCATCAACGTCTACATTTAAGTCACAGTATTTTTTTGTAATAATCATAGTCATTAGTTCTTCAGTTGAATTAATTTACGACAGGATCCTCCTGGAAAGAGTTACAATGGTAATCAACGCATGCTCTCATGACAACATTTAATGCAATTAATTCATCTAGGAAAATTATTGTATATTTACACGCTCATGACTAGTCAATATAGCACTTATCATTTATGTAACTCATTTATTATTTATTAATCTACCTTAATTCTTCAAATAATAGCAAGGAACACAAATTTAGCAAAAGAAACTTACATAAATTTACATAATGAAACTGGGAACTTGTCAAAAAAAGATTTTTCTAGATAGTTTTGTCTGAAAGTAACATATAAATAAAATTACTTATTCGAAATTAAGGAAATTACCCCTCCTAATCCATCCAAACAGCAAATCTCTATCCGATCCTTGGCAAGATGGGCTCTCTCAGAGACAAAAAGGCGGAACCCTAACTGCCATATATTTCATTTTTCATATCATTTGACTGTTTGATCAAAACAGCCACAAACTCTACGGTGAGTTTCTTCCTATATCGAGACGACCGACTGTTCAACACGGAGAGGAATGAGGGGGAACTGAAAGGTAACATTGTAAGTCATGTGATTGGAGCTATTGTTGACGGCAACACACACATCCAGAGATACCTTCATGAAGATCAGCTGGTTGAGATCAATTTTTCCTTTTCCCCATCGGTAAGCTTATCGGATTAGATCAGTAGTGAAGCATGTTTATCTTATATGAAAATATGAATAAGGGGGGAAATGGTTAAATTGACTGATATCAGACTAGTTGTGACAGCACGCTCTTCAAAATTGTTTCTGTTTTTCATCGAAATATTTTCCAGAATTGTGTGATATTTGTGACTTATTATGGGATATATTGTGAGATCACTAACACAGTGTCTGTGATTATCCATCTAAAAAATGGAAACAATATCTAATTAGTAAATACCATTTTATTGAATTTTAATACAGTGTACATAACACTTGTTATGTAAGAGGGTGTGACGTCACACATGTACAGACTTTCTACACCTGTTTATTTTTATGTAAAATATTACAGTAGCTTCTTCACCCTTCTGTTCGTATTTTTGTCCTCTAGCATACACGAAAGACTGATCTCATCCACCAATTTATTTTAAGAATTAATCACGTTCGCATAATTTCAACAAATTTGCTTTCTCACCATTTGAAGTAAGCTGCGCAATCGATATGTTCCTCGCTCACTCAATGTGTTCCCCGTGCAATCGATGTGTTCCCCGTGCAATCGATGTGATCCCTTATCAGAAGCAGGGTATAGTCAGATTGAGGGGTCACTGAGAGAAAATTTGTTGATGGCCTGTGTAGTGTTTTCGAAACAGCTGTCAAGTGAAGAGCTACAAAGATGCCACCACCTCAATGTCTGGACCTTTGATCATCTTCTAATGTATGCGCTTTTTTGAAAAAAATGGTTGACATGACGTCACAATATATCAAACTTAACTTTTGTATGTAATCACAGGACCACGAAGACGTAAAACGTATTGCACAAGAAGGTCGGTGTGTCTACTGGAACGTTAGCAAGGGGTCTGAAGGATGGGATATTGATGGATGTCATGCCAAGGAAAGGAACACTGACGGATTTAAGCCCAAACTGACTTGTGCTTGGAATCACTTGACAAATTTCGCAATTTTGATGGTGAGAATTCTTCCAAAGTTATCAATAAACGAATTTTCAATAAGTACGTGGCCGTACTTTTTTCGAAATAATCAAGGAGCCCTTGCACCCCATCATCCTACGTACCCATCCACATCCACACACACACACACACAACTTGTATGTCTATATGCTCCGAGGACCACGACACCGCACCTTCTTCCGAGGATGTTCACTTACAATAGTCAATATTACCAATAATTAATATTTATTCGTTTTTTTCGAATTACTCACTCGTCCAAAAATCATCCAAAGAATAATCTTCAGTCAGTCAGTGATGGAAGTTACACCATACAATTTTCGTCAATGGACTCGAATTTTGTCCTCGGACGGAGAAAAAGTGTTATGAAGCCCCAGGTCCTCGCAATTGTAATGCAAACACACACACACACGCACACACCCACACACTCACTCACTCTGTTTGGTCGTTGACATCAAATGTTGCAATTCGACCATTCGATGGGACTCAACTAAAATTTTCTAAAGAGCCGATATCGAAAAATTGATGCAATTCTTCAGTAATAGCTGTTTCGTGCAGGTAATGTGTACATTTATGAATAGTGTCAGGGAACAGTCTGATTAATGTTCTTCATATTTTTGTAGGTTCCATCAGCGCCAGTGGCCTCCACAGAGCTTGACATATATAGTAGAATTGGCAACGTTGTAACAATAGCCTGTTTGTTATTCTCCATTTTGATATTTCTCGGAGTTCAGTGAGTATTACCTATTACGCGAAATTGAAATCTGGCAACTTATAAGTCTTTCAGCCTATAAATACATAGCACGGATATAACCGTGACTGCATATAGTTTTCACATTTTCATAACAGGTGATTTCTTTAATAAAGCGATAAAATATATGTAAACGTTTAACGTTTTTCATTCTTTCTAGTTGTTTTTTATGCACTTTAAACAACCTAACACGAAAATTTTATAAAAAAAGATTAATGTTTTGGCATGATCGTGTTTAATTTTCAATTTAGTTAATGGGAGTTGATACTGACTGGAGTTAAACATATGTTTTTCTTTCGTCATAAGTTTTTAACTTTCATTCATTTTGTTCAGATAATCGTGTCAAATTTTTATCCTGCAGACAAATACGCAAAAAAGATATTACAAAAATTCATCTGTTTTTTCGTCGTCGCTTTGTCTTCTCCACGTGATATTTGTATTTGGCATTGAACAAGACCAAGTAAAAAGTAAGATGCTCTGCATGGCAACCGCGGCAGCACTTCACTATTTCTGCCTGTTGTCACTGACGTGGATGACATTGGAAGGAGTTAACCTTTATTTGCGCTCGGTCAAACTCCAAAGGAGACAGATGTCGCACTTCTGGTTAATTTCTGCTTTTGCCAGTGGTAAGAAACTGATATCACAATTTTGTTGTGCCAATGTTGGCAGAGCGTTGTAGTAAAATTTGGGTCCCCGCCCGTTGGCACAACACCCTTTTAAATCTTGTGTGCCGTTATGAGCGCAGTTAGCCCAACGTTATAATTGCAACACTCAGACAACAACCAAGGAGCTTCTACACAACATAAAGGATCTAACGTTAGAGTTAATGCGCATATCGCTGATGGCTACACTGCATTGACGTTGACCCAACATAAGCGTGTGATCACAACCTATTTACTCTCAAAGTTTCGCAACATATGCCAAACTGGGATTTTTCAAAAAGCCAAAAAATGATTTTAAAAATTAAAACTCCCTGTGCAAACGGTGGCCCAACGCAATGTGTTATATGGCTAACAGTTAGGAGTAAGATCGATTGTGCTAGATTTTCATTGAATAATTTGAGTAATTTCCATCATAAGTCTCTCGTAAAGTTGTTTGCATCGAACTTGTTTTCTTCTTCAGAATTCAAAACAATTAGAAAAGCATGGTTTGGATAATATGCATGTTGAGACAACGTCATAATTTTTTGCGTGTGTGTGTGTGTGGGTGTTTGTGTGGGTGTGGTTGTGTGAGGGTGGGTGGGTGTGTATGTGTGTGTGAGAAGCCAACGTTAGTCCAGGTGGGCCCAACGTATATTTCAAAACATTGCCAACAATTAACTCAACGTAAAAGATGGATATTTAAGTTGATTAACCGAAAGAAAACTCATATTTACGAAACCATACAACTCTCTTCCAACACAGTGCTTCCACTGGTTCCTGCAATTCTTTGTGCGGCAGTGACTAACAACTATTTGGACCAAAACTTGTAAGAATTTTTTTCTCTTTGATAGATCACGATATTTTATCCAAGAAATTTTAAAAGACTTGTTCTTCCTTTGATGTCAGAGGACAAAGAAACAAGCACACATGTGAGTAAATGTTTTGATACCCCACACACCAACACATGGGCGGCTGGCAATATGGACATGGGGTGTTCCGTCCCCAAATGCTAATCATTTTTTGTTACTAATGAATCATTTGCATAATTACACAGATTTTGTCCCCTTTCCTCATCATATTTTGCCCCTCAAACTAAAATCTCTTACAGGCCGTTAGCACCAACATGCTGCACTCATGCACCCTTGCATATGTTTGTTTAACTACTCTTAATCATGATTACTTATTTTCCAGCTGTTTTATAAAGAGGCAGCTACCTTTCTACTTGGGACTTGTGTTGATCGTTGCGATATTCCTTATCGTCAACCTCTTGATCTTTATCCTGCTGGTGTTCCACATAATACAACAAAGAAAAGTTTGGGCTAAAATGATGAATGAAGACGAAAGTGATGAGAATACCCGCGTCCTCAAGAACATCATCAGCATCTTCTTCCTGTGTGGTTTCTCCTGGGTCTTTGCTCTCCTTGCGATTGAAGGTGCTTCCTTGTTCTTCCAATGGGCGTTCTGCATCGTCAATTCATTTCAAGGGCTGGCGTTTTTTATTATGTTCTGCCTGCAAGATCCTGAATTACATTTATGTGGCATGTCGGCAGTCCGGAAAGCCCGGCATTCATTCAGATCTGATACGAAGATGACTAACTTATCCGGCTCGCAAACCAGCAACTTACTTGAAGAGGTCGCTGTCACATTCTAAATGTGCATTCAATTTTGCCTAATGCATACTTTATTTGTGATCATGGTTCGTAGTGGACGAATTTAGTATACGTACTGACGTAGAAAAAGTTCCTAAATATCAACTTTAACTTTTTCATATTACTCCCGGCAGTAGCGTAGCGTTGGAGGGAGGGGAGCTGGGGGGAATTAATTGAACCGACAAGATATGTAGTGCTATAATTGAGGTGACACCGAAGGTGTGACTTCGAGCTCAAAACGTTCGACTTGTCGGTGTGGGGTCCAGAGGCCCGCTTATGGGCCCCTGTTGGAGTCCAGGGGCGATGCCCCGATAGGGATCCAGGGGGTGAAGTCCCTGAAGCTTTTGCAAAATTGACATTTGAAGGGAAAAAAGAGCGTCACATCGCATAGGAAGAAAGTTTATTATACAAGTCAAAATTCATGTCAAAAAGATCAAAAACAAAATCATGAAAACGCATAATGTGGAAAGATAATGTTTTATTGTTCATGTTTCTGTGCATGCATATTGGTCTATAATCACTCTTTGAAAAACATGTGTCGTCTTAAAGAAAAAGGTTTGATAAGCTTCCAATAATTTACTATGAAAATGTGTAAATTTTGTCAAACTCTATTCCACCCCTCCCCCTCTATCTCTCAGTGTCTTAGTTCATGTATTAAATACAATATCGCAAAATGTGTTAATATATTACTAATTGATTATTTTACATTTTCCAACTTTTCTCTGAAGAACACCTTTTTTTGAGAAAGTGTTCTTTTAAAATCTAAATATGCACTTGGAGTTGTAAAGCTTTTGAACTGTTGAAGTACCGGAACGATTCTGACCATTTGACGAATTCTTTTGGAGAAAAAACCTGATATAGAACGTCGCGTTTCCATTGGAAATTTTCCGAGGTGCAGGAAAGTGCCCTTCTATGCGAAAAATCGAACCCCTTTCAAAAGTGGGCCTCCATAAAATAAAATAAAACTATTTGGACTCATAATATTATACAACAAGTTTGCTCAGTGTTTGAAAAAAACAAATTATTGCAAAATTAACAGAATGAAACGAGCAGCTATTAATTAAGTTGGAGGTCTTTCTTTACCAATGTTTTATGATTCAAGTGAGCAACCTAACTTTTCCAAAATGTTAGAAAATAAATATATTTGCTTTCAGGTACAGGCCAATAGTCAATAGTGCCAACATCTTCTATTTTTCTCGAGTCCCATGTATGAATTAATTTTATAGAAGGAGATAGATGACATTATTGTCAGGAATGAAATCAGGTATATAATACAATCTTAAAAGTAATGAGGAAAAGTTAAAATCTTGTTGGTTAAAAATTTCCCAGGAAAACAAAACGGAGTGATCTAAGTCCATTACATGGTGAGATACGATGGTTGACTGTGTATGCAGGAGAATAGCATGTACGCGTACGCATGCTCACTGCATGCACCCATCTCTTTCCCATTGTTGAAAGGAGACTAAATACGAGTTGGTTTAGACAAAGCTGCGTCTACTATATTATAATCCTTCAACCGAGTTGGATTAATATAGCGTGGTGCGAGGATAGCCTATCTCTTTATAAAGACATTAATAACAGCTGCTTCCAGCCTACCATAGTTATCTGGTTATGATCAATTACTTGTCAAAATAACATTTTATTACATGATTACTGGACACTTGGCAATAGTCTCAACCGACACTACTGCACCGCACGCATATTAATGAAGTTGATGGTGCAAGTGTACCGATAGCACCAATCTTGACCGACGGCACCAATCTGAACCGACGGCACCAATCTGAACTGACGGCACCAATCTGAACCGACGGATTAAAATCTGAACCGACGGATTAAAATCTAAACCGACGGATTAAAATCTGAAGCGACGGATTAAAATCTGAACCAACGGATTAAAATCTAAACCGACGGATTAAAATCTGAACCGACAGATTGAAATTTGAACCGACGGATTGAAATAATGGGGAAATCGTCCTCCACCCCGCCCCCTTTCCCCCTTCTTAATTATGGAAATTTGTGTCCCAACAAAAGCGAAAATTTTAGATTAATAGTTATTATGCGGAATGTAGCAATGATTTGGAAAGTTTAGTGTTTGTCCCGTGGATTAAGTAGCAAATATGGCAGTTTTTTGTTGCTTTTTTTACATTTGTACTAGTGGGACATTCAACTCACCAGTAATTTCATTTGGCCCACGACTTTTTGAGAGAAAAAAATTGTGGTACTGGTGGTCCCCAATTTTCATAAGTTTTTGATGGAAAAACTACTTTCAAGTGGCACTTTTATTCATTTTTTCTTATCGAAGAAGCAAAAATTAGAAAATATGTATCTCTCAGAACCCCCAATCTTTCCCACCCCTGCGCTTGAAAAATCAATGCATTTTGCCATCAATTGAGCCACCATTGAAAATTCCTTTAAAAACTCCTG
This sequence comes from Chiridota heheva, assembly GCA_020152595.1. Lineage (NCBI taxonomy): Eukaryota > Metazoa > Echinodermata > Holothuroidea > Apodida > Chiridotidae > Chiridota > Chiridota heheva. Next base: position 301,423 of record JAIGNY010002470.1, read on the forward strand.
ATGTATGCATTGCACTTTTTTTTCGATTCAACACTAAAAAATTTAAATAATCAGTTTGAGGAGAAATTTGAATCTTATTCACGAATATATGAGAAACTGGGCTAAGGGACGCAATTGCTGCCCTCAATTTGCCAATATTGTTTACCTTTCTTTGCAATAATGAATGCTTGCATTATATGTATAATTAAAAGGATGATATTTTCCCCCCAATATCATGTTTTGCCCGTGCAACTAAAATCCATTATAGCCGCCTTTGATGAGATATGTGAAACATCAAAAGAATTACACAATGGCGCAAGATTAGCTAGGGTGCAGGTACTATTGACCTCACGAGCCCCCATATCAAAATTGTACCCCGAACTAGAATAATGCAATGCATATTCAGTGGAACCCAATAATCCAAAAGGCCAACCCACTATACATTCGTAGCCGGCAAGATGCTTATATAGACCTGACAGGCAAAAATGAGAACAGTATTTAAAATAAGCTAATATACATATTCAGAATTGACCAAAACAGCACTTTATTTAACTGCTTAACAGTGCTTCAAATTCATTCTGGAAAATTAAAGAATTTTTGGATCGCAGAGCTGATCAAAACTTTGCATATGAACAATACCACCGTTTTCGCATTGCATCTGACACCCGGAAGTCAGAATGGAACAAAAATAGAATTCAGCTATCATGTATGATACCAGTTTCAATGCCTTTCATCCTTTGCATGCACGTGCTGAATGCAAATTAGCATTCTTGTATATGGCATTTCTGAATCATATTTTTCAAGGGTTTATGGGCATTAACAGCCACGACACCCATGAGTGTTACAGGCGAAGGCGAGTATCATTATTGTTCTCCCAGCACAAGATGAATTAACAGAGGGTGCCATTAATTATGGGCGGCCGTTTGGGCAAAAATGAAGAGAAAAAAAAAAGAGTAAGAAACATAAATATGAGAATGAAATAAAGAACAACAAAAAACCAATAAAAAAAGTATGTTATAAGAAAAATATAAATTGAATATGAAATAAATGAAAAGAATTTAATACAAAAAAAATTAAAAAATATTATTAAGAAACATAAATTACAAATGAAATGATTGAAAAAGAAACCAATAAAAAAAAAGAATATAAGAAGAAAAATATAAATTGAATATGAAATAAATGAAAAGAATTCAATACAAAAGAATTTAAGAAAAATCATTAATTAAAACATAAACTAAAAATGAAATGATTTGAAAAGAAACCAATAAGAAAAAAGGTGTTATACAAAAATATAAATTGAATATGCAATAGATAGAATGAAAAAAAAAAAAAGATTATAAGAAAAATATAAACTAGAAATGAAACAAATAAAAGAAACAAATGTGTAATTTAAGTATAGGCCTATAGTGATAAAAAAACGACAAATTAGATATAAAATAAATGAAAAGAAAAAATCAAAGTAATATACAAACAGAAAATATATCTTCAAATATAAGAACTCATATATAAACATAAATATATCTAATAATAAAAATGCTTCTATAAGCATTTAATTTAAATATGTCTTTAAATCTTTATCTTTATATCAATGTAACTTTAAATCAATTTATCTTTAAACAGAAAAAGTATAGTCTCAGCCTTTTATTACATCATATATATAATACAAAAGAATTATAAATACAAAAAAAATATATACGTTCAAAAAAAATTATACGTACAAAAAAATGTATATATAAAAGAGCCATTACCACAAAGCAATGTTCATAAGTTGCGTATACTTGCAATCTGTTACTGATTCTGTGGGAGCAGTTTCATGTGTCATGAAACAGATATTATATGTATGCATATCGGTTTCGTTAATGTTCGACTCGAACATTTAGATCAGGCCGCGCCTGCAGGCAGTCAGGCAGTAAGTGCGGTAGGTACAGCTTACATCAGGCCGCGCCTGCAGGCAGTCAGGCAGTAAGTGCGGTTGGTACAGCTGTCTGAGCCACGGTATCGAAGGGTACTGGTACTGTTAGCCGGGGCACTCAATTCTATTGCTTCCGACAAAAGTTCTGTTGCCATTCTAGTTAGGCCTACAGCCTCTACAAATATCGGGTTGGAATTTGGTTCCGTATTCTTTTTTTCCACATGAGGTTCCTAAATACCCAGACCAAGCATATCACGCTTAGGGACATACTTTTTATCAAATAGATCCACAGCATTATCAAATAGATCCACATAGTGATCTTGGTGTCATTTAAAAGAGCTTAAATCCAGTTTTTTCAAAATATATCTTTTGATAGCAGTTGTCACAAAGAAGTTTAAAAAATGGGATTGAGAGAATACAAAAATGCACAAAAAGTTTGGTTTTAAGATAATAATGTTTTTTTGCTTTTATTTTTTCATTTTTTAAAAGCTGTGAACAAAGACATCAAAGTATCAATTCCGGTCGAATTTTTGATACCATTGATATCATTTTTGGCAACAATTGTGCCAAATCTAATGGTTTTTACCCTTTGAGACCAAAATGTTGAACATTTGTAAGTTCTGATTATACACCAACCTTATGAAATGTATCATAAGATTTTGTTGCCATGTACTTTCAATTGATATCAAAATAAAACCCCATCTCTAAACATTTGTAATGGGATTCACCTTTTATAATTTCACCTCCAAAGTGATGTTTGGATGTCACCTCAAAGGGATGTAACCAAAGGGATTAAAACAGGGATGTCACCTTTAAGGATGTCACCATCCAAAGGGATGTCACCTCCAAAGGGATGTCACCTCTAAAGGGATGTCACCTTTAAAGGGATGTCACCTCTAAAGGGATGTCACCTCTAAAGATATGTCACCTCTAAAAGGATGTCACCTCTAAAGGGATGTCACCTCTAAAGGGATGTCACCCTCCAAAGGATGTCACCTTTAAAGGGATGTCACCTCCAAAGGAATGTCACCTCCAAAGGGATGTCACCTCCAAAGGGATGTCACCTCCAAAGGGATGTCACCTCCAAAGGGATGTCACCTCCAAAGGGATGTCACCTCCAAAAGGATGTTACCTCTAAAGGGATGTCACCTCTAAAGGGATGTCACCTCTAAAGCATATATCAGTACAATAACATGAAAAAATTGATACGGATACAGGGTATTCCATTGATCTCGCCGGCACAATAATTGATAATCAGATAGAGATGCAAATAGAGATGAACCAGAAGCATGTGGTGCACCATTGTTTTTAGAGGACATCAAGTCATATGGATATAGATTAAAGATTTGGTGCTACTTTAAAACACTTGAGTAATTTGATCAATCAAAGATGGCGTCCAAAATTACCGAAGCTACGCTGAAGGCAAAGACGGAAACTTTTGATTCATTTTGCCAACAGCTGATAGTGAAAAATTTACAAAGGAAATTATTATCAAGAAAAATAGGCCTATGGTTAAGTAATTCAAGATGGCGGAAAAATTCACAGTCCCAGGCAGGCAGTACAAACATTCATTAATGCGTTAATAACACTAAAAATACTTGATAAATTATTATATCATATAGACTTTTCATATCGGAATCGGTCATTTCCGGAAATCTCATTTAAATAATGTCACTTGGCCGAAAATCATGTGACCATAATGGACTAATCAAATTCCGGGGAATCCTGATCGTCTGCACAATTTACTAATAATTTGATTGGTTGGTAAAAAGGAAAAATCACCGGCATTTTATTGCTTAAGTACCCTGACGTTTCACATTCGGCTAAACTCGGTTCGAAAAGGTCTATAAGTGTATGGTTTGATGGTTGTTTACATATCCCGAGATGGCGCCAAAAATATTTTTTATTATATTATATACAACTTAGCAATAACAATTACAGCTTCTTTTAAAAACTCCTGGTTTAAACATTAGAGTTAAAAATGTCATCAACCTTAATCTATTCCAGCTGATCTTTGCAGGGATTTTGTGTTAAATTGATTGAAGATATGTGTTTTAAGGTTATTTTTAGTGCACATTGTCTGTTGTTGTTGATGTGAGAATTTCAAGAAATAACAATTTAATATTACATTCTTCTTTTCGAAACTCCTGGATTAAACATTAGGGTTTAAAATGTCATCAACCTAAATCTATTCTAGTTGGTTTTTGCAGGGATTTTGTGTTTAAATTGATTGAAAATATGTGTTTCACGGTTTTTTTTTTAGTGCACATCATTGTTGATGTGAGAATTTCAAGAAATAACAATTTAATATTACAGGCTTCTTTTGAAAACTCCTGGTTTAAACATTAGGGTTCAAAATGTTTATCAACCTAAATTTATTCCAGCTGGTCTTTGCAGGGATTTTGTGTTTAAATTGATTGAAGATATGTGTCTCAAGGTTTTTTTTAGTGCACATCATTTTTGATGTGAGAATTTCAACTTACAAGGTGACTAACACAATTTATTGTCATGATGGACGTAAATTTCCTTTTTAATTGCTTTCAACTACAATTTGATGATTCTTTAACCAGTGACCAATTTCTCAAGTTTATCTCTGATGATATTTAAACTACAGATAATCTTATCTGACTTGAATACTTGAACGGTTGTCAGTTAAATCTTATCCTATCTCTTGTGCACACTGCAGGTGCAAGGGTGCTAAGTCAAGTCATACAGTCATAGGATTACAACCCTGGATTCAACACAGTGGCTTAACCAAATTGGAAAGCATGCTGAGAAGTTAAATTTAGTAGTGATTAAAAAAAAAAATCTACACCCCTCAAGAATTCAAAATTCACGGTAAAAGTTTGCAGCTTCATCCAAAAACACTGGTTTTGACAACTGGACCTTTAACAAGGTGCAGTGGCGGCAATCTCTTTTTATTTTTTTGCGTGGGGGTGGTGGGTACGAAATCTGACAGGGGTGTAGTAAGCCGTCGTCGCAGAAAAGTAACATTGTCCTATGTCCAACAGTTCCATTCTGAGATAATTGCATTTTAAGTTCTTAATTATGCATACATTCAGCACATAGGACATTTTCTTTTTCCACAATATTTTTTTAGATGATATATGTTAAGTCAGAGGTATATAAAGTAGCCTAACTTGGTCATAGAACATTTCCCAATAAAAAAAGTCAATTTTGCCAAAAATGGACATTAGACAACTTTAATTTCCTGCCACAATATACACTATACAAAAGGCTTTATCTTTTAAGGAGAACATAAGCAGATTTGTCCCCAACAACATTATTGGAAGGGACATATCCCCCATACCCCGGGATCGCCGCCTATAACAACTTGTGAAACATTGTTACAATTCCCGAGTTCGGAATGCAAAGACTCTTATAACTGATACACAACATGGTTGATCGGTGGAAGACAGAATATTTGTGAGCTCCAACTGGGTCGTGCGTCTTGTTCCATTTAATCACCCCTCTTTCATCCAATCCCCCTTAGAAGCGCACTACCTTCTCTTGGCGTTAAAGATTAACATTTTCTTATAGTCACTTATCGGCCTCATTTTGATATGTTAATTACCCAGAAAAGCATTAATACCTATATTATCATTTTTTGTGATAATATTGTGCCCGTAGGGAAATGTCATAGAAGGCAACGGAAACTGTGATTTGTTATACTTATCCCAGGGGTGCTGATCCATACTTCAGTGGTAGGTGTGTGCCGCTCAGGAATTCAAAATCATACCTGCAGTATGAGATTTTTTGGTAACTGCAGTATGAGAGCAACAATGTTTTTATACCTGTACTACAGTACTACGAAAATGTGTGATTTTTTTATACCTGCAGTTTCAATTTAAACAATTGTCAGTATGGAAATATGCCATTTTTCAGACATGCAGTATTACTGAATTGGCTTTTTTTAAACCTGCTATACGAAAAATCAGAAAAGAGGCACCTACCCGGGCCGCACATATTACATATACCTCACATATGGAACTGGGCCTCGGGATACTTATGCCATATTAATGCAATTAAATTAAACAAAAGAGCAAGAAATAATAACAAAATATGAAGTAATTGTATCTCATTGGCTACTCACCAAGTCGTTATCATCTAAAGTAAGAGTTATCATATTCAGATACAGAATGTTTACCTTGAGACTGAAGTTAAAAACTCAATTTCTTCTTTTTCTCATTTTTGTTTCCGTGACTCGTAATAGTGTGACAAAACCTTTGAAAAACCCACCATCTGTATTTCTTCTCATATCATTATTATCATTAAACATACACGAATAAATATAGCATATATCGTGTATGGTATGTATTCATGGGAACATACTTGAGTTGGGTAGTGTCAGATGTGTTGTGACGTGTTCAAAATTGACTTCTTTCATACTGCGGGTATTAAATTGTATAATTTCATACTGCAGTTACCAAAAAATATGTTATACTGCGGGTATGTTTTTCGGTTGGTGGGCTATGTGCCCCCCCCCCCCGGGATCCCATCTGAAATAGACGACAAAAAAAAAAATTTTTGGGAAAAAAAATGAATTTTCGGGAATTTGTGATTTTTCGGGAATTTCTAAATTTTCGGGAATTCTTGAATTTTCGGGAATTCTTGAATTTTCAGGAATTCTTGAATTTTCAAGAATTCTTTTTGAATTTTCGAGGAATCTCCTTGAATTTTTAAGTAATCGTCTTGAATTTTTAGGAATTCTCTTTAAAATTTTTTTAGAGAAATCAGAAAATTTTCTTCATTTTCGTGAAATTTTCTTCGATTTCCGCGAAATTCATTCACTTTCAAGAAATTTTCTTAAATTACCGCGAAATTTCTTTCACTTTTGGGGAATTTTTTTCAATTCCCGGGAAATTTTTTCATTTCCGAAAGTCGCTATCAATTTTTCAGGGAATCTTGCCAAAATTTTCAACAATTTTTCCAACAAAGAAAATTTAGCTAAATATACCCCCTAGACAGCTAGATGGCCGGAAATAACACTTCTCAGACCTTACAAGATGCTCCTAAACCTCCTTTTTTTAGATCTCATGACTTAGAAATTTAAGACTTATAATAATTTGGTGAAATACATGAGCGCCGTTAGGCCGAATTAAATTGGAAAATTTATATTTGGAATTAGTTCTGCCGGATCAAATTGCGCCAAAGTTCAATACTGAAGTACCCAAAATACTACGTTTTGAAAACCATTGGTCAAGAAAAATTGGTGGGGACATAGTATTTCATGTCCCCACCATTAAAAAAGTTGGTGGGGACGCGTCCCGCTGTCCCCACCTGGATTTGCGCCCTTGGTTAGATGTGGGTTTGTCAATACGTAAGTATGGAGGTCGCATAACCTCATAAAAAAAATATAAAAAAACCTTTGGGCATTTGACAGGTACCCCGCAATACGAAACGTCCCTTTTCTAAGGAGAAACTTACATTCGAATATACAGATAAACTGAAAAATGAGACACACGGGCGACTCATCATGCATAGGAATGTGAGGTGCAATTGCAACCTTCGAATATTTGCTAATTATTGCTTTCTTTTGTAATAATGAATACAAGCATGCTTGAATTATATGACCCATGTTCATTTTCTAGCCCCAATCGTGTTTTACCCCTCCAACTAACAGACTAACATCTTACAGCCGCCTGATGAGACATATATCCCGTCAAGAAGAATTACATTTGCTGAGATGTGAACAAGGGCGCCGCACTGAACAGCTGAAGATTTTGGAGACCGAGCTATAATGATGAGATGTAAATTCACTGGGCCCAAACGCCACTGCTCCGAGAGAGAGTTGCGCCATTAGCGGTATATCATCAACGTCAATAACCGGCATGATGTTTGTCTGTGGTATATAGGCAGAACAATTAAATCAGATCATTTACAAATTCAAAATTGACGAAAACAACACTTTACTTAATAATACACCAAATATTTATAAAATCACGATTTTTTTGGGTCGGCAAAGCTTTAAAAAAATTGCATTACAATAAAATTTGCATTACAATAGCATCGTTTGGCATTGCACCTGGCATTCAGCGTATAATTTGAAGAGAAATGAATCCCCTCCCCCGCCCCCTTCCCAAAAAAATGGAATTCAACTACATTGCTATACAAGTTCCATGGCATTTTCCTTTTCCCATTGCATGCACGGGTTGAATGCAAATTAGCATGTTTGTACATGCAGACATGCAAAATGTTAAAATATATTTCAAGGGCTTATGAGCAGATGAGTATCGCTCAGCAACGACACCCGTGAGTGTTACAGGCAAAGGTTTCAGGGAGTGATCCAAGGGGTGGCGCTACCGAACACAACCGTTTAGCTCCCCCCCCCCCCCCTCCTTCCTCTATAGAAAACTGTTTAATCCTGTAGAGGAGTAGGAGCCCCCTTTTGTTGAGAAATCAACAAACTAAACCTTCTTTTAAATTCTGACTACGGGCCTGACGGTGCACTGCAGTAGCGGCGACACGGAGAGCCTACTGGGGGAGAGCCTACTGGGTTTTGGGCGAGCCCTCTTTTAAAACTGATATGAAAACGGTGGAGGGTGTTGGTGTAGTAGGTCCATGCAAAATAGCGACAACACGGCAATGACAAAGTGACTTGTCCCCCCTGCCATCGTCATTCTTCCCAAGATCACATGATCTGATGATCGATTTCCAATTCTTCCAAATCTCTAAGGAGAATATTTGGAGAGGTACGTGGGGTAAGTTTCCCAATGTCCCTCCCAGTTCGTGGTACCTGGCATCGCCATTGTTTGTGGTGCCTGGCATCGCCACTGACCGAGAGCCACCAACGATCTAGAAAACTCGAAACATATCAAACAAATGTTGAAGTGCTTGGCGCACACCGTTATATGGAAAGACCCTCGTTGAAATATTGACTAATACATTATGAATGCATAGAAAAGGGAAGAGTAACCTGAAAACAGGGGCGTAAATACCAAGGCTGGGGCGTAACACCCCCTCTTTCGGTAAAGCTGTCGGTAAAATTGTAGACCTGTCGATAAAGAACTTCAATCAAAGACGATGAAAACTTTACCAAACAGATTAAACAAAAAATATTATAGCATTCGTTCTGTGATTTTGGATGGATGACCTCTTTTTTTTTCTGGGGGCAAGTGAGGGAAAAGTGATCTCATGGAGGGGTTGAGCCCAATGCCCCTGTAGGGCCGCCACCAGCCGCCAAACCGTAAAATTGCAACCATTAGATCATAAGGACGCGTACTGTAAACATTTATTTCAACCTGCAAATCATATTCAGCAGTGGCAAACCATCCATCCATCCATCCATGTTCATTTGTAGTAGGCGCCTTTTCCATAGGATACAAAGCGCCCAGAATGCTGCCCCAAAGTTCAGTAAGTAATACATGATTAAAAAAGAAAAGTCTTAAGACGTGTTTTGAACTGTCCAAGTGAACTGGCATGGCGAATGTGTGAAGGCAAAGAGTTCCAAACATGGGGTGCTGCAGCTGAAAAAGCCCTAGAACCAGCTTTGGTGTTAGTTCTGGGTTCAGTCAGGAAGTTTTCAGAAGAGGAGCGAAGGGATCGTGCTGGTGTATAAAGTTTCAGACTGTTGGATATGTATTCAGGTGATTGATGTATCAGGATTTGTAGACAATAACACATGTTTTGCATAAAATTCGCTGTGACACAGGGAGCCAATGCAATTTGTTGAGCAAGGGTGAGGCATGATCACGACGACGTTTCCTGAAGATAAGCAGCAGCTTTATTTTGGAGTTTCTGTAGGCGATTTACATTTTTCATGGTAATACCATTCAAAGGAATTACAGTAGTCCAAACGTGATAGGATGAGTGATCGAACAACATAATGACAGGTTTCAACGTCAATGTACCGACGAATCTTGCCAATGTTTCTAATGTGATAATTAATTGTTTTACTAAGTTGTGTCACATGGTTGTCCATTGACATTCTATTATCGAAAGCAACTCCCAGATTTTTAACTGAAGTGACTGGTGAGATGCAAGTATTGCCAAAAACAAACTTGAGGTTCTCAAGGGCTTTACTAGCATTTGATGAAGAGAATATGATACACTCTGTTTTGTCCTCATTAAGTTTAAGTTTGTTTGCAATCATCCACTGTTGGATATCTTGCACACAGGAGGTCAGTTTGAATAAAGCACATTCAGCATCGAGTGGAACTTTAGGGTTAAAGGCTAAGAAAATCTGTATATCATCAGCATATATGTGATACTCGATCTTGTGCTTCCGCAATATGTCACCTATTGGGATAGTATAAAGTGTGAATGACAAAGGACCTAAAACAGAGCCTTGTGGGGTCCCATATTCAAGATTTACAGTGTTGAGTCAGCTCCAGGAACATGGACATGGTTAGTCCGACAATTAAAATATGATGATAGCCAATCCAAAGCGTTGCCAGAAATGCCAAAGCTATGCTCAAAACGACGAAGCATGATTTGGTGGTCTAGCGTATCAAACGCGGCAGACAGATCCAACATAAGAAATAAAATAGCTTTCTGCTGGTCGAGCGCTTGAAGAACATAATCTTGCACATGTAGTAGGGCAGACTCAGTACTGTGTGAAGTTCGGTAGGCCGATTGTAGTGGCTCAAAAGTTTGTGTTTGTTGATGTGTTCAGTGAGTCTACTGGTTACAACTTTTTCAATATATTTTGAAACTGTAGCAATGTTTGAGACTGGGCGGTAGTTTTTGAGTTCATTTTTGTCCAAAGATTGTTTTTTGATGATGGGAGCCACAATTGCATGTCCATAGGCTTTCGGGAAAATACCATGTTCCAAGGAAGCATTCACAACTTCTGTAAGTTTCGGGAGGATAGTTTTCACATGTTGTTTCAACAGCCATGTTGGAATCATATCAAGAGCACATGTCTTGGAAGGTGACTTCGCGATTATATTCATAAGTTCATCTTCAGTGACAGGCTGGAAATCAGAAAGAAGTGAACAATTGAAGGAAACCTTCTGTCTATCAGAATAGATGGTGAGTCAACATGTAGGTCATTAATCTTGTGCCTGATGTCCTTGACTTTATTCTGGAAAAAATTACTAAAGTCATTTGCAAGTGTAATTGGACATTCACTCTGTGGAAGAATTCTTGAATTATTGTTGAGAAGTGTGTTGACAGTGGCAAACATGTCCTTGGGGGTGGAAGACTGTAACTTCTCCATGTAGAATTCTTTCTTTGCAGAGAAAAGAACAGTTCTTACATGTTGCTTTGAATCATTATACGCTGATAGGTCAGAGAGATCTACTTTGCGCCACTTGCGCTCACAGCGCCGCCGTTCTCTCCTGGCATCATCAACTGATTTGTTGTACCATTTAGGGCGCGAACGGACACTCTTTTGCGTTCAATAACAGGAGCATGCAGATCAAGGGCTGATGTAATGGCAGTGCCAAAATCAGCTACAAAGTCATCAACATTTGTTTCTTGCAAAGAAATTTGATTAAGATTGGATGACAAATCTTGTGAAAGTTGGGAGTGATCAATGGCACTGTATCTTCTTGTTAAAATAATTCCATTATTGGGAACTACTTTAGGTAAGTCAAGTTTACAGCATATGACAGAATGATCTGAGACATGATTTTCATGAATTTCAACAGATGATAAAAGTGTTTCATTTTCTCTGGTAATGACAAGATCAAGAATGTGGCCTTTGTTGTGTGTAGGTTGATTTACATGTTGAATGAGTCCAGAAGATGAAAGTGTAGTAGCAATTTGACGAACATCAGGCTTAGTTGGGACATCAAAGTGCACATTGAAATCACCCAGCAAAACAAGTTGACCAGGAAGATCATTTAAATTGTCTACAAAATCATCAAACTCATCTAAAAATTCTTTAACTGTGAGTTTGTTAACACTAGAAGGTGGAGGACGGTATATCACCACAAGATCGAAGGATCTATTATTGTTTGAGATTATGGCATATTCAAAAGATTTGGCATTAAACAAGTTTGATGTGACATGCTTCAAATTAATTTGTGATTTATGAATGACAGCAATGCCCCCTCCACGCCGGTCTCCTGGCCTAGGTATATTGATGAAGGAGTATCCCTAGGTGTAAGTTCCCCAATGGCAACATTGTCATCAGATTCAGTGAGCCAACTCTCAACTATAATTAGAACATCCACATTGTTGGTTAAAATATAATCACATATGTACAGAGATTTGTTACATGCAGATTGACAATTCCAGAGCCTGATATCAAGCCTATCATCATTCAAATCAGTTATGTAAGAGTTGTTCTCACTACTTTGCAAGTTTGAAGCTTTACATGTAGATCTTTTGTCCTTAATATGAGATCCACCTCTCCGAGATCTGACATGAAACAAGCCATATTCTTTTAGGGTCTTACAAACATCAGATGGTATGAAAGACTTGATTTTTCTTGTTAGTGAACAATTCAGAAGTGTGACAATAGCTGAGTAATTGATCCTAGAATAATGAACTCTCCTGACTGAATCAGGCATTATACTTGATCACACAAGCAGCCATGCGGTTTTGCATAACAATGGTGGCATTGTCATTGCAGACATTCCAATAACCAGATGTTCAAGCTCATGAGGACTGAAACACAGTAGAATCCAATAATTGAAAATAAAAGATGAAAATTCATGCTCAAAAATCAGCTGAAGCAAAAGATAATTCCACACAAAAGTCACACTAGGAAGATCTTGAAGTACAAAACTATCACCAGTGCAAAAATTAAAGAAAAGAGTTCCCCAAAGTATGGTAACAATTCAGAAACTGAGGAGCAACATTCAGCAGTGGCAGCAGCTAAAACAGCGCCCAAAACCTGATAAGGGGAAAGGGGGAGGGGGTCAAAACTGGCAAACATTTGCTTGAAAATATTGAAAGGCCTCAAAAAATGAAAGATTAGAAGAACAAAAAGATACTGCCCGTTTTACCCTCCTATAGTTATCGGTGAGAGTCAAAATGTATAAGTTTTCCCTCTTGATGGGTGTCTCCCCTCCCCTTCCCCAACTGGACGCCAATTGAAATATAAACATGACAGTTGGAAATTCAACTGTTAGGCTCTTCATGCACTTCACGAATCTATCTGTTCGATAGTTGGAAACTAATGCCTTCCTCCCTCCCCCTTCTCCCCAGTAACGTCCATTTTTTTTTTTTTTTTTTTTTTTATATATATACTGGCCAGGATTTTGATCATCTGGAAGTCATGGGGTGTCCCCTCCCCCTCCCCAACTGGATGCCAGTTCAAAAATAAACATGACAGTTGGAAATTCAACCGTTAAACTCTTCACGAATCTATGTGTTTTATAGTTGGAAACTGATGCCTCTATGCCCCTTTCCCGAATGAGAAGACCCTAGCGACGTCCTTTTTTTTTTTTTTTTAGATACTGGCCACGATTTTGGTCATGGGCAAGAAAGAGCGCAATTTTGTCTCATGGGGCAAAAGCCTATAAATCGGACAAAATATGACACTTTACAAAAGTGGGGGTCAAAGCGATCTCGTGAGGGAAATTCTCCCATTGCTACCCACTCCCATAGCGCTCCCATTGAAAGCTCTTTTCTGTACACCACTAGATGAGCTTGATGCATCATATCGTTATTTGTTTATTTTATAAGTAAACGAAAGTCAATAACACAGTTAACAAGAGAAAATGGAAGTCACTATTGATGAGATTTTCGCTGTTCATGACTTTAAAAACAGAGGATCTTTCCGACCTTCGGACTCTTCAATTAATTTACTAATCACGCGCCCTCAATTGCCCTCTTTCCACATGCTTATTTTAGTGAAAGGTAGCATGAATTTTCTTTGCCGTATATTTTGTTTCATACATCTTTTCTAAACATCTAAGAACCTTACAAATAAAACGTAATTGAAAAATCCATGGATAATTTAATTTAATGGAATGATGAAATGCAGTAGCATTTGTTAATTTATTGAAAATAATGATAAACAATTCGCCACAGCAACTCATAAATTTGCAGTTCCTGAAGCAGTGTTAGGCTAGGCTATCTTAGGCGTTAGTGTGTAATATCCTGACAGGCTAGGTTCGAGGGAATAATTGAGTACGAATCATTGACTAGCCTAACGTTAAACTAGACTGCAACAAGTGCAAGACAATCATAAATTATGATATGCATATTATAGTTTTGCCTGTATTTTAAACGTTATTCCTGAGTAAATTATTCTTTTCATTCGTATTGAACGAATTATATTTTATTTATCACTTTTTACGCTCAGTTGGCGTTCATGTCCTCTCTGCTCTTGAATTTTTGCCTTGACTTAACTGATTCAGATCAAGGCTGCCAATTTCAGGATTTTTGGTCCAGGATTTCCAGTTCAAGTTTCAGTTTCAAATTAATAGGCCTAGGCTACCAATACCATTTTGCTCAGGCTTAAGTTAATGAAATTTCCCTCAAATTCATTCATGCACAAATTATGTCCTGAAGGCTGAAGTCCACAGGGGAAACTTCGTTTTTTAACTTGCCATGTGCAGGTCATAATTAAAAGCCTAAACACCTGCACAGCCCACATTGTGCCCACATGAAATTATTTTGATGTTTGGGTGTATTTTGGCATATATTTTACTTCTGAAATTATTCCTGCATGAAATTATTATAAAATTCTCAGTGTTTTAAACATAATTAATGTTTTGTTTTAATATTATCCTCTTTCTTCTTTTCTTTTTAAATCACAACGTTAGGCCTAAATAGTAGATAAAGTTGTAACATTGGTAACATAACCATTTTGCTTCAAATTCAACATAATATTACTCCTTTAATAGGTCTATGTATCACAACACCACAGTGGAAGTTTTTCTCCACGCTGAAGATTTACACCATAATTCTTTTAATTTATGCCAGTTTTGCTAATTCTACTGCAATTTTATAATGTATTTATAAATCAGAGAGAAAAGTATGCCAAATTTTGTCAAACTGGATTAGCTCTATGCCAAAGATCTTCAGCGTAGCATACATACTTTCCAGACTTTTCACAACGTGATGTATTTCACCATAAGCAGAGCCTGAAGAAACATTAATATATTTTCATTTTTGTAGTACTTTGTGAATTATTTTGCAAACACAATTTGAATAGTTTGAAAAGATTTGTGTTATCTTAGATATCAAGAACAAACTTTTTGTTTTTCTCTTTTTCAAACACTAAAATTGTCATACGGGTGATGTAAATTCATGCCAGTGACGTAAATTCATACAGGCGATGTAAATTCATGCAGGCTTAAAATAGTAAAACCTAATATTATGCCTATGCCAGAAATTTTGAAAACATTCAAATAAATTACATTAAAATGAGTCCTATAACTTTGTGTGAACAATATGTAATTATTTTGACACATCTGCTGTTCAAAATAATACTGAAACAGGGTTTGACAAATTATACATCCCACTGCCCGGACAACCAAAACCCATTATCTGGCAATAATGATATTTACTTGAAAAAACTTCCATTTCAGAAAAATACCATTGGCCATTTAAATCATAATTTTATTTTTAGCCAGGATGTACATGTACAAGCTTTTGATTTGCTTCTACCTTTCTTTCTATGCCCTGACATATACCACATCAGGATTGATAGCTCGATGTATTATTCAGATTCAGAACCCCCTCCCCCTCCCCCTCAATTAATTTATGTCAAAATGAAAGCAAATATTAGATAATACAAGGAATAATCATTATCAGCATCATGAATGCTATGTACAATTAAATAGGAAGGAATATTAATATATTTTGATCAAAGGCAGAAAATCTACCCCTGTGACCCTTATATTAACTGTTAGCTCTGTACTTAACCAAAATTCTTAAAAAATAAATAAAAGGCTCCTTGGATTAACATTACCTTGGATCTGAACCCAATCCAATGCACTATGGCATGTGGGGCATTCTCAAGTCAACAGGATGTAACTATTATGCTGAAACAATTTTGGTTCCGATGCGATAGCATAAGGAACCTATGTAGTTCATGCTGGCATGTGTATGTATTTGTGTCTGTGACAAAAGCTTGTAAACATGATATCTCAAGAACTGTCGGTGGATTTATGTCATACTTGGTATATGATGTGTTGTGGTCTGTAGATCCCTATTTTGGTGCTGATGTAATGAAAATTAGTAGGTAGAGCTGTGACACTAAACATTTACTAATAATCAAATTGCGAGTAATTATTTTTTATAGTACAATCTTGCCGTTAAAATTCAATATCATTCAAATCGTACACACATTCGGCTGACAAAATACCAAGCGATGACTTTTACAAACTGTAAACCCAATTAGCATAATCGTTTTTAAATACGAGAATCACAAATGCACAGTAATCACCTATGAATGGGGATATTTTGCACTTTGATTTCACTGAAATCCGAGTAACTTGTGAAATGCACCGCAAATTTACCATAACGTAAGGCTATAATCTCACTCAATCAAGACCCGTTTTACAAGCTGTTAAATCGACCCCAAAACACAGTCAAAATACTTTAATCATGACAATCAGTACATTTACATGTAAATATTACCTGATGAGTCGAAACAAATTTGCAAAAAAGAAAAAATATCGCAAAATAAACGTACAAAAAAGGGTTTTAACAGAGCTGAAATTCTGTGTGCTTCGCAAAATGAGGGCCATTTTTTTTCCAGAGGGCCGATGTGAGCAATAGTGGCGTGGTTTTGGAATGTTTTACGGCGAGGTATCATAGTATGTAAGATTTTAACAGTGAAAGTCCTAGCGAGTTCCACCCCCTCTCTACTTTGTTTTTGTTTTACCCATGCACCTCCTCTCTCGATCACAGCTTTCTGGCTTTTGTTCTTGAATTTCTCTCATTCTCCCCCTGGTCTCTTTCCTTACTACCTCTAAAATGATCTGACCTCTCAGGCACAATTTGACCTTCGTTGTCGTGGTGCTGTAAGACCTCATCAAACAAACAATGGCAAAAAGTTACCAATGTTAAGATTAAATGACATTGGAGGGAAGTTTTCTGTTCTTTCTAAGCTGAATTTCCATGTACATTTTCCATAAAAATGATGATTTATACTGTAGAAATAAAAATTTCACGATTTGGAAAGCAAAATTCCAGCGTCTATTTGGGGCAATGGAGTCAATACTTTTGCCATACTGGTTGCACAATTTTCTTACTTAGCATCGTAAATTGGAGCAATTTTGGTGTACTTCCCAAAATTACAGTACTAAATGCGTGTAAACGATACATGCTCGCATTGTTTGGCGTGTACACGTATACTAAAATTCCTAAACATTCACAGCTCTAATAGTAGTAGTACACGGGGCTAAATGTAAAATTCTGTTAACAAGCTTGTAAACAAATATCTCAAGAACGGTGTGGTGGATGTATGTAATACTTAGTATATTGATGTGTTATGGTCTGCAGAAGATACCTATTGTTTTTTGTGCTGATGTCATGAATATTAATTAATAGGCAGGGATAAATGTACAATTCTGTTAACAAGCTTGTAAACACAATATCTCAACAACCGTGCAGTGGATTTATGTCATACTTGGTATGTGGATGTATTATGGTCTACAAATTATCCCTATTAATTTTGGTGCTGCTGTCATAAATATTTAGTAGGTGGAGCTAAATGTAAAATTATGTTACAGTAGCTTGTAAACACGATATCTCAATAACAGTGAGGTGAATTTATGTCACACTTGGTGTATGGATGTGTTGTGGTCTTTAGATGATCCCTATTGTTTTTTGGTGCTGATATCATGAATAATAGTAGGCGGGGCTAAGTGTAAAATTCTGGTAATAAGCTTCTAAACATGATATCTCAAAAACAGTGAGGTGGATTTATGCCATACTTGGTATATGGGTCTGTTGTTTTCTGCAGATGCATCCCTATTGTTTTTGGTGCTGATGCCATGAATATTAATGAGAAGGCGGGACTAACTGTGAATTCCGTTTATGCTCATATTTCCACAAACCCATGTCAGATTTAAATAAAACTTGGTATGATGCTGTTGATAAAGGCAAGGATGATACAGGATCCCATAGAATGTTGAGTTGTTGACTTCATCATTATTCATGTCAGGCAGAGTCAAATACAATTTTTCATTGGTTGTTGTGATTGTGGCTTATAGCTTAATGCAAAAACCTTAACACTAAGACAAGCTACAAAATATACACAAATTACATGTTCCAGTATGATAAATAAACTAAACGTGTAAGAACACAACATTTAAAGATCTACGATTTGAAAAAAAAAAAATGCTTCTAATCTAAAGTTAGCACCGGAACCACGTAGGATTTCTCCCTCTAGTTGTTTTCTGTGTGTAAGTGAGTGAGCTTTTTTTTTATTTTATAACTTTTTACTTAATTATCACTTCAGTATGATTCTCACTTCTTGAAAAAAGCGAAATTGTTCTTGTAAGTTTTGTTTACTTCTGCTTGAACCTTTTCACTTGATTACTTCACAGTATATTTATGAACACTCAATCTGTATTCATTTCATTTCAATCGATACACCTATAATAAACTTTCAGACTTGGAACATGTGTCAGTTTTCAGCACACTAAAGTCATACATTTCTTTGACAAAAGAATAAAAATGCAATAAATTGACAAATAGTTGGTATTCAAATTATTTTTCTAATCTGCTTGTGTATTACTATAACTGGTATTCAAATTATTTTTCTAATTGGCTTGTTTATTTCTATAGCTGGTATTCAAATTATATTTCTAATCAGCTTGTTTATTTCTATAACTGGTATTCTAATTATTTTTCTGATCGGCTTGTTAATTTCTATAGCCGGTATTCTAATTATTTTTGTAATCGGCTTGTTTATTTCTTTAGCTGGTTTTAAAATTATTTTTCAAATCGAATTGTTTATTTCTGTAGCAGGTATTGAAATTATTTTCTAATCCGCTTATTTATTTCTATAGCTAGTATTCAAATTATTTTTGTAATAGACTTGTTTATTTCTATAACTGGTATTCTAATTATTTTTCTAATCTGCTTGTTTATTTCTATAACTGGTATTCTAATTATTTTTTAAACGCTTGCTTAGCTGGTTTTCAAATTATTTATCTTATCGGCTTGTTTATTTCTATAGCTGGTATTCAAATTATTTTTCTAATTGGTTTGTTTATTTCTATAACTGGTATTTTTCTGATAGATTTGTTTATTTCTATAGCTGGTATTTTTCTAATCGGCTTGTTTATTTCTATAGCTGGTATTCTAATTATTTTTCTAATTGGCTTGTTTTAATCAGCTTGTATCTATAGCTGGTATTCAAATTGTTTTTTAATCGGCTTTTTTATTTCTATTGCTGGTATTCAAATTGTTTTTCTAATCGGCTTGTTTGTTGCTATAGCTGGTCTTCAAATTATTTTTCTAATCCGCTCATTTATTCTATAGCTGGTATTCAAATTATTTTTCAATCGGCTTATAGCTGGTATTTAAATTGTTTTTCTAATCGGCTTTTTTATTTTTATTGCAGGTATTCAAATTATTTTTCTAATCGGCTTGTTTCTATAGCTGTATTCAAATTGTTTTTGTAATCGGCTTGTTTATTTCTATAGCTGGTATTCAAATTATTTTTCTAATCGGCTTGTTTATTTCTCTTTTTTTTCCATCCTGTAGATCTATAAGATCTCACATAAGAAAGCATCATGCCGCGTATGGTGTGCAGTAAAGTCTATGTGACGCCCAGACGTCCCTTTGAGAAAGAACGTCTCGACCAGGAATTGAAGCTGATCGGAGAGTATGGTCTAAAAAACAAACGTGAGGTATGGAGGGTCAAGTACACCTTGGCAAAGATCCGTAAAGCTGCACGTGAGTTGCTGACGCTGGAAGAAAAAGACACCAAACGTCTCTTTGAGGGTAAAGTTTCTTTTCTGAAAAATTCTTGAATAACTTTTTGAAAATGTATGTCACGCTGCAGCACACTGAATTGTATATACTTAATCTTTTATGAAAAAAAAGATGCTATAAATGTTAATATATACTCAAATTTTTTATAAGAAAAAAGATGTTATAAATGTTAATATGGTTGTTTTGGCAGAAAAATTGGGTGATGAATCGTTGTGGCGTGTATAAACTTATAAAAAATTAAAATTTTAATTCAACTTGAAAGAAAAAAATAAGTTATGAAATAGAGTTATGTAATAAGAGGTTCAAGAAGGTGGGAAAAGCATAAATCAAAACAGCATTTAAGATTATCTGTTTTGTTTCGAAATGCTCAAGAAGTCATTGTAAGCTTTCTTCTGTGATTCGGTAATAGCTGCATAGAATTATTTTGAGTATTTATTTTGTGCTATAGAGTTATGCTTGTTAATATTTGTAAGTAACCCAATAGGGGCAGCAAAGACCAGAAGCATCATAGAATGTAAATTAGTTCCACAGCCTTTAAATTTGATGTTTATGACTTCAGAGAATCTTTGAGCACCTCTTAACTCTCCCTCCAACCAACACATGCAGTTATTGATCAAATGCTCAGGAATTTCCCTGAAGGATGAGTTCAGTGGTCAGGCACCTTAATCTTGTGCCAAAAAGGACAGTAAAAGGAGCAAGATTTAGTCTGATTCCATCAAAAAATATTCCAGATTAAAAATCTCTGTACAAAGTGAGGATGTGACATCATTTTTCTACTGTTGACATTCTACATCATTCACTTTTATACAAGCTTTTTACAACTCTTATCAAATTTAACATCTTGTTAATGGAACACGACATACAGTAGATTCATCGTACAGTATAGACTTATCTTCTCGCTGAACCAGGGATTGTCAAATCAAACAAAAATCAACTTTGCCACCTGATAGGGATGTATGAATTGGTGATTCTCATTAAAGTAAATCAGGTTGCCTGTGGTATTTGATTGTATACATGTAATGCAAATTTTGCTTAAAACGTTTTCCATTCAGGCAGGTCAATTATGGTTGCCCCAATAAAATATTTGGTTTTCCCGGGTAGCAGGACGTATGATTTGACGAACCCTGTTCTGTCTCAATTTTTATCCTTGATGGATTTGAATTCCCCTTATTATGTTGCTAATATCAACAGTGATTGTTCATCACTGTTCAGTGACTTATAATGATGGAAAGAAAAGTTCAATGTTGATCATTTTGTCCATATTTATTATTATCTAAATTTTGCAGGAAATGCCCTTTTGCGTCGTCTGGTACGTATCGGTGTGCTTGAAGAAAGCAAGATGAAGCTCGATTACGTTCTGGGTCTGCGAGTAGAGGACTTTCTGGAGAGGCGTCTTCAGACACAGGTCTTCAAATTGGGGCTCGCTAAGAGCATCCATCACGCGCGAGTGCTGATCCGCCAGAGACATATCAGGTAATTTTTTATAATGATTCATTTGTTGTAAGAAGAGTCGGATTTAGGGCCATAGTGATAAAACTTGAATCCAGTTGTTACCAGAGACTTGAAAACTTACACTTGCATTTCATCAAGATATGACCAGAAAATCAAAAGAAAGTACTGTTGTGTGGTTGAAATTTAGTCACAGATCCTATTGTTAGATCTTCATTTGTTTCTTTACTCTTTCTCTAAAGCATGCAGTCAGTGAGTGGTCATGTCAAGTTGGCCAAAATAAGGAAATATTTTCACATTGCCAGCAGATTGTCTGTTATATGTTCTGATCACATATATTTTCTTGGCACTTTTACGGAATACAAAGCTAAAATTCAGATGGTCATTTTCAAATGTTGATTACATTAAAAAGCATGACAGTCACAGAATGATATATTCCTTCCATAAGTGATAAAGGATTAGTTCAGTGGTCAAGTATGTTCATTTCATATGAAAGAGGACTTTAAAAGAAACAAAATGGTAAAGGAAGCGTTTAAAAATCTTATTCCGTTAAGGAGATATTCAAGTCTAAAGCCCCGTCTCATCTGTGTAGAAATAACTGGTGTACTAAGTTTACTATGGAAACTTGGCATCTTTATCCTCACACTCTTAACAATTGTTAATGTATTTTAAAAAAGTTTAATTAATTTTGTTCACTATTTAGATAGTCCTCACATTCTTAACATTTGTTAATGTATTTGAAAGACAGTTTAATTAATTTTTTCACTATTCAAATGGTTTTTCCTCCCAACTTTCATCTGGTGGTATATTATAAATACCCTTTCTAGATTCAGTTTTACTACATTCTTGACATATCCCATCGTTTTTAAGCCACAAAATCACAGGACAAAATATGATAGAATACATAAAGACTGAGGAATCTGAGGCTGTGACATCACAACTAGTCTGAATTCAGTCATATACAAATAATATTAAACTTTAAATTTAAATATCTCCTTAATGGAATGAGATTTTTGAATGCTTTCTTCACTATTTTGCTTATTTTGAAGTCCTCTTTCAAAAACGATAGACATACTTGACCCCTGAACTAATCCTTAAATGTACTGTATATCTCTTTTTCTTTGTTAAAGTTTGCTTCTCTATTTTGTTATATTCTTGAATTTCTTGTCTTTTCCAAATAAGATGATCTCTCTTTCACTACTTGACCTTCAGAAAACCTTTTGATATTTTTCTCAGGTGACGATAAATTTGTTCAGTAAGGCCAATAAAGCAATTGCGCTTTATGCCTTACATTTATGAGCACCAGGTATCGTCAGCTTTTGGGAGGAAGAAGTTATAATTCCACAAGACCAATGAAGCGTTGTGCTTTATGTCTTGATTACCTTCCTCGAAGAAGCAAACCATCCAGAGGTAGATTGTAATTTGTACTGTCATATTTTGTCCAGGGAGGACAGGTCGAACAAAAGGAGAAAACAAAAATGACAAGCCTTAAATGGTTCTATTAAAAGTGGAGCGGTAACTGCACATCCGTTTTCCAGTTTCTTTGATTTTGGCTCTTTTTCATAGACTTAATTTTCCTCTTGGTACGGCATTCAGGGCAAGGGGTGGGTCTTAGGAATTTTTTCAGGTATCTAGAAAGAAAAAGGCAAGGAAAAGGGAAAATATGGAGGGAAAAGGAGCAAGGGTATGGAATAAAAAAACAAAAAGGACAAATGCAATTTTCTTTGTTGGTATTATTGTTGTTTCTGTATACTCTTAAGAAATTTTCAGATTTTGGGAATGTCTTGTACACTTGGTGTTGATTAGAGGTACAGTAACTCTGCTAAAATTTTGGCAGAGGATAAATCAGTTTTCATATGACAACAACAGATGTGTGCCTAGTCATCCAATTCAAATTTGCATATTCCACAACTGTAAGCTCCAGAAATTTTAGAGCCTATCTCATTTATTTCCTACAAATTTTGTCACCTGTAAAATCATTTTGATAAACAATTTTTTTTTTAAAGTTGGTCACTTAAAAAAAAGGTTTAAAAAAACGGCATGAGAAAAATTAAATTCCTATATAAGCATGATATATATATATATAATCATGATATATTATCATGATATATTAATTTTCATTTTGATTCTATTTGTAGGGTGAGGAAGCAAGTGGTCAACATCCCATCCTACATCGTGCGTCTGGATTCCCAGAAACACATTGACTTCTCCCTGAATTCACCATATGGTGGTGGACGTCCAGGCCGTGTCAAGAGAAAGAACGCTCGCAAAGGCACCACTGGAGGAGATGAAGAAGAGGAGGATTGATCTTGAAAACATTCTTTCTCAAAGCCAAAAGCTCGTCCGTTACTCTCATGTCCGATATGGAATTTCACTAAGTCTTGAAAATTAATTAAAATGAAAACCTATAAATGTTTTTTGTTTTTCATTTCTTAGTGAGGATGTTTTGGTTTATTAAAAAGAAATGATTAAAACGAAGTATTTAAAACTTTTTCTAGCCTAGTCTGGTTGTTGGGTCAACCCGGCTCAAAAAACAGTTCTCCATAAATCTCCGTCCTTGACTGATTCCTTCAAATTGCTCAAGCCCATGCGAGATGAATGTCATCCAGCCATGTACGCCTTTGATTGTAAACATTTCTAGGTGCCTTCCACCTTCCGTTGTACTGTTGCTCCAGAAATAAACTTTTAATTTGAAGCGTGTATAGTAGAAAATTGTTTGCATGTCAATATTTCTACAATTTGACCCTCGTTGTTGTGGTGCAGTTAAGCCCTCATCAAACAAACAAATCACAGAAATGAAAATTAAAACAACTAGATCTTTGCTCATCAGATCTACATTCATAGGGTCATATGTTCACCCACTGAAAATATGTACCTCCAAGCTTTGTCACCATTAAAGGACTAGTTCAGTGGATATTAAAGTTTGGTATCATATCTGTAGAAACGACTGAAATCAGACTAGTTTTGTGATGTCACAGCCTCAGATTCTTCAAAGTCTTTATGTATTTTAAAGAAAGTTTATTTAATATTTTCAGTTATTAAATTATTTTTCCTCAAACTTTTTTCAGTTGGTATACTATATATACCCTCCGTAGATTCAGTTTTACTACTTTTTGAAATATCCCATGGTTTTTAAGTTACAAAATTGCAGGAAAAATATGATAGATTACATAAAGACTGAGGAATCTGAGGCTATGACATCGCAAGTAGTCTGATTTCAGTCGTTTCTACCGAAATTATACCAAACTTTAAATAAACCTAAGTATCTCCTTATCGGAATAAGATTTTTGAATGCTTTCTTCACCATTTTGTTTCTTTTGAAGTCCTCTTTCATATGAGATAAACATGCTTGACCATTGAACTAAACCTTTAATGAGCTGAATTACTTCAAGTGTCTTTTAAACCTGTTGAAGTAAGAAATTGCACCACCCTTAGGCCATCCTGAAAAAATGGTGTAATGCACTTGCTCAAAAAATAGGGTAGGTAGCAAAGTTCAAGCTTTTTATACGCTAAAGTGCCATCAATTCAGATCAAATAAATACAAATATTTGAGTAGGTACCAGATTTCTTGGGTAGGGTTATTCCAAACAACAATTTCCTAAGGATAGCCTAAATATGAAATTGTTGTTCAAGTTGAAAAGTGCTGCACATGAATTTCCATTCCCATTATAAATGTTGGGATTCAAAATCTTACTTGCTGGATTGTGTTTATCGCAAGTAAAATAATCCTAATAGCTATTGGTGTCAATTCATGGAATGGTGAATTTTGGGATATTAGGTAAGACCCACGGTCATCCCTGCATGGCTCAGTGTTCCTAAATAGCGTACACATAGGCCTTGGTCAAATTTATGGCTCTCGACAATCTTGGAATAAAAGTTACTTCATCACTGTAGTACCAAATAGGAAATTCATGTGATTGTTGTAGGTTCTGAGATTCCAGGACCAATTCCAGCCTTCAAGATTTCGGTAAATAAGACTAGTAGACATGGTGGCTTCATTTCCCCCTCCCCTTCTCCCACCCCCCTTCTCCCCCACCCTTCTCCCCCACCTCTCCCCCCCCTTCTCCCCCCTTCTCCCCCACCCCTTCTCCCCCACCCCTTCTCCCCAACCCCTTCTCCCCCCCTTTCCCCTTCTCCCCAACCCCTTCTCCCCCTTCCCCCTTCTCCCCCCCTTCTCCCCTTCTCCCCTTCTCCCCTTCTCCCCCCTCCCCCTCCCTTCTCCCCCCCCCCCTCCTTGTGCAAATGCCTCTGTGGAAAAATAAGCAGGTATAGATTAAACAATGCCCACTGATGTGACATGGGATCATGAACAAACCCTCACATTGATCAGAAGATTTCAGTATGCTGGTTCCTTGGACAGTTTCATTTACCTCTGGTGGCGAGCAAACATTTTATAAGCATATGGTTTTGCAGTATCACAACTGGTCTACGAGTCGATGCAAAGCAGTTCTTTCTCCTAATCGATGAAGGGGAAGTCCTTGTGTTGCAGGCTCCTTGGATGAGCCAAGCAAGGAAAATGTGCAGGGGAACGACCTCTTAAGGGGCACTTTTCAAGTCGTATCCCCCATCCCAATCTGTAGATAGAATTAGCGAGCCCATCACAGTAAAGTAAAAGAGCCACTTCATATTCAGAAAGGGGCACTTTTTCAATGGGGACACCTTCCATACATGGGACTGCCAAAAGTCGCCTCTTTCCTATTGGGACACTAATTGAGGGGCACTTCATTTTCAAAAGGGGCACTTGACATTTTTCAGAAGAGGGTCAACGGTTTTTGTACCTATGGTTGTAGCCAGGGAGTTGCCAGCCAAAGCAAGAAGTCTTTTGCTCATTGGTTCAGTTTAGCCCTACAGTTTTGAAAATATTTTAGATTATTAGTCTGGGAGTGGGAGGCAAAAAATGGCTCTACCCGATTTTGGTATCATTGGATGCAGAATTTATTGTAATATCCCAAATCCGCAAAAATATGTTTGGGAAAAATGTTTGAGCCTGAAGGGGCGCTTGATTCTGAAATTTATTGATTGTAGAGTTTTGATGCCTTTAAAACTATAGGACAGAGAACTTAATTTCTGAGTGTAATAAAGTGGTTATAACATTGGGGCCACTTAAAATTATATAATGGGTGCCACTCAGCCAGCAAGGGAAACAGATGGGCCAATTTCCTAATAAGAATTGCTGGGACATAGCACATGAATGAAAATGGAAGATATACTGTAATAGCAACATAAACCTTTGGGTAATTTTCAACATTTAAACTCCCCTGGGTATGGGTAGGGAGCTCAAGAGCGTTTTAAGTTACACAAACGATATTGTTGAGGAAATATTAAGAATAACATGTTCTCCCCTGTAGTGAGCTTTACAGCTATATGGTTAGTGAAACGAATTTTTATCAACCCTCCCCACACCCACATTCTCCTAAAAAAATGCAAGCTTCTTTGTTATAAAGACTTATTCAATGCATTTTTTTTTTCCTGAAAATTTAAAAATGATGCCCTTGTTTATATAATCAGTTTACCTCATATTAAAGCTTGTAGTTCCCAAGCCTATCATGTATTACAAATGTAATTCATCTGGATATACGTCTGCGCAACACATGCATATAAACACTTGTTCCTGGACCATGTCATTATGGTCCCTAGAAAAAACATTTATTCTGTACTATGGAACAGAAAATGTAAACAAGTACTGCAAATGTTGCCAAAATTGTTGCTATCTCTACAAATAGAATATAAATGTTTCTATCACCGAGCTCTTCTGGAAAATCCCACCACAATTCCTATCGTTCCTGCAACATACCAAATGCTACAACGACATCTGACCCCTCACACCCTTCTACGATTTTAACCATCTTACCAGTGGCGTAAGCAGGATTTTCATGGAGGAAATGGGAGGGGGGGGGGGGACGGGAGGGGGGATTTGAATTGAATCGACAAAATATATAGTAGTGTAGTTGAGGTGACACCGAAGGTGTCACGACTTGTCGACGTGGAGTCTAGGGGCCCCTGGAGGGGGGAATTTTCGCAAAGTTGACGTTTCAAGGGAAAAAAGTATGTCCCAACGCATTGTAAGAAGGTGTATTCCAAATTCATGTCAAAGAGAGCTATAATACATCGTATACAAAACATGAAAACGCAGAATGTGGAAATAGGTTTTATTGTTTACGTTTGTACATGGTTATCAGTATATCGTCACTATTTGAAAAATATGGGTTAGTCTAAAAAAAGGTTTTCAATAATTTACTACAAACTTGCATGTGTAAACGTTTTAAAATAAGTCTGTTCTGTATCACATGCCCCCGACACCCTCCCACCCCCCCCCCTTTCTCTCTGTGTCTTAGTTCATGTATTTAAATACAAAATCGCACAAATGTTCAATACATTATTACCAAAGAACCCCTTTTTCTGAGAAAGTGCCCGTTTTAGATCTAAAAACATGCACTTGGAATGTCAAAGCTTGTTGAAGTACCCAAACACTTCTGAGGATTTGGCGAATCTATACTCTCGGAAGAAAAAACAAAACTAATGTTGAATGTCGTGTTCCCATTTTCCTTTTTTCGAGTTGCCGGAATGAAGTGACCTGTTATAATAATTTTAAAAGAAGTAATGCGACATATTCCTACATATCACGATAAACCGACAACAAACCTGCATAGAGGTAGCAGCATCATGAGCTTAAAATATACAGAAAACTTAGCAAAAAGCAAAATGCTATATCAAAATTTGTTCAAAATTAACCATGTTACAGCGTTTTCAAACAGATACCCGATTAGCATAAAAAGCGCGAAGAGTGGCGGCGGAAGGTCTAAGTTATTGGACCGACCATACCCAAACAGCTTGAGGTCCACGGGCCCGCTGAAGGGCCCCGGTGGGGTCCAGGGAAAAAGCCCTGGTCGGGAGTACAGGGGCGAAGCCCACGTAAGCTCTGCGGTTTAAGCATTTTGTAAGGACTTTATTTTTGCATTTCTGACTGGGTGAGCAACAATATTGCTTTGCGGAACAATTATTCTAAACACGAGGTAGCCTTGATATTTTGAAATTCTTGTTAAGTATCGCAGTCATTTAGCCTATTCTCTGTAGAATTACACAAAAACATATTTTTAACAGGAAAGTTATAGACTATCATTTTCCTATTTCTATGAAGTATCGGACGAGGGCCAACCAGAGCAGCTAACCTACAATTCCGTTGTAAAAGACAGCGTCATTTGACGCGTTTTACGTCACTTGTAAACACTGTATATTGCTTATTAATCCTGGGAATCTTAAGAAAAACGTTAAAGCAATTAAACTATAGGGCGCACATGTCTTTAGGACTTTACCGTAATAATTGTGTGTGGCTATAACGAACTTAACATCGCACCGAGGATATAGTTTTCTGTGAAATATTAATCGCGAATTCGATACGAAAATTGTTAGTTATACATTAGAACATTACAGTGAAATACTGAATAGGTCTAATATCACATTGTATAACTTTGGTCAGACTATTGTCAGACAAATTTTTGTCTTGCTCCGACCATTGTAGCACAAATTTTTGCGCCAACCACGGTCGGGGTGAACGGGGCGGTTTCATCGCCTATGTATTATGTGACCTCGGAATGGGATAAGTATATCAGATTATAAACAACTACTTCTGTTAAGTTTGTTTTCCGGTTCTCAAAAATGTATTTAATGAGAGAAGTTGGCTGCAGTGAGCAAGAAACTGGATATTATTATAACCTTCACCCAGATTTAACAGTAGAACGCAATCTAAGAACCCGTCTGATAACCTTTGATGTTTTAAATTTGGAAAAACATGAAAATTACATTAAAGAATGTTAGGAGTATCCCTGTTCATACCTACCTTTAATCACTTTTACTACTGTACAAACTGACAAAGGCTGAATCTGTTACAAAGGTTGATTTGTCGTAACTTAATAACTATGGGTGTTATTGCCGCTATTTACAGATTTAAAGAATGCTCTACCAAGAATATAATGAATGCTCTTTCAATATATCTGTTCAAGCATATAACAGATTAGGTCAGTGGACTATCCCTATACCTTTAACGGATTAGTTTAGCGGTCACGCAAGTTCATCTCATATAAAAAAAAGGGAACTCAAAAGAAACAAACTGGTGAAGAAAACATTTCAAACTTGTATCCCAGATGAGAATTACGGCTCCTGGTGATCAGGGTGGCGCCAGCTACGGGTAAGAGAGTCCCCCTCCCCTCCACACCAGTGAAAAGAGTCCTGTACGCTAACAATTTGATCTAGATTTAAATTTCCTTGATCAGCCTGAGGACTTGATCGGCAGTTTTCAAACTTACACAGCCCGACAGCGCATGGTTTTGTAAGTCATTCGGGAAGTACCATAGCAAACTGCAATAGATGAAATTACTAGATATCCAGCTTCTTTTATTCTCAGGGATGGAGATGACATGAATGTCAAGAATGAAATCAGGAATGTAATACAATCTTGAAAGTAATGAGGAAAAGTTTAAACTCACTCTTATTGCTTTAAAGTGCAGAAGTTTTCCAGGAAAGTCTATTACATGGTGAGATACGATGGTTGACTGTGTATGCAGGAGATTAGCATGTGCGCGCACGCATGCTCACTACATACACCTGTCTCTTTCCCGTTGTTAAAAGGAGACTGAATACGAGTTGGTTTGGACAAAGCTGCGTCTAATATATCATAATCGTTCATCCGAGTTGGATTTAATGAATATAGCGCTGTGCGAGGAATAGTCAGTAGTGTAAAGAGCTATACATTGTGAGCTGGGGCTTTTCTCCCACATGTTTAAAGTTACAGCCTACCATAGTTATGATCAATTACTTGTCAAAATAACATTTTATTACATTATTATTGGACAAATGGCACTAATCTTAAAGAAAGTAATCTCACGAAGTAAGGATTAGTTCAGTGGTCAAGCATGTCCATCTTATATGAAAGAAGGCTTCAAAAGAAACAAAATAGTTCAGAAAGCAAGTTCAAAAAAAGTTATTCCGTTAAGAAGATATTCAAGTTTAAAGTTTGGTATCATTTGTGAAGAAATGCAGATTCCTCAAAATCTTATGTATTCTATCATATTTTGTCCTGCAATTTTGTGGCTTAAAATCATGGTATATGTCAAAAAAGTTGTAAAACTAAATAGAAAAGGTGTTTACCACTGAAAGAAAGGTAGAGGAGAAATAATTTAAATAGTGAACAAATTAAACAACCTTTCTTTGAAACACATTAACAATTGTTAAGAATGTGAGGATGAAGACGCCAACTTTCCATAATCGACTTACTACACCAGTCGTTTCTACACAGATAAGACTAAGCTTTAAAGTTGAATATCTCCTTCTTCTTTTTAATTTATATTCATTTTGCATTTTTCGCGTTTAACAAAGAAGAAGAAGAAGAAGAAAAACAACAACAACCTGGTACTCTGAAGGCCAGCGGTGCTCCTTCAATTGTATCATCACAATATCAGAAACATGATGAAAATCACAATAGACAGATACTATAGATTCAGGAACACCATCTACAACGATAACAAAATATGCAAAAATAAGTTTCTCAGAAAAACCAGAAAAAGGGAAGAAAAGTAAGGGATAAGTTAAAAAAAAAAAACTTTAAAGAACTCCAGATTTAAAAATAAAATGAAATCAAATAACGTATTGAATAATTCAAAAGCACTCAACCTTGAAAGGAAGTTCATAACAACAGGAATGCTTTTATCAAATTGACAAGAAAAAATAAAAGCTTAGCATTAAAAATAACAAAGTTTAGATAACTATCTCTATCATTTATATCGCCGAAGCAATAATCTCGTAGGTAAGTGACAAAACTGCTACACCAAGGAAGGTTTGCAAACACACCCAGAAGGAATGTGTAAACTGGCAGCTCCAAAAGAGATGCATCATTGTCTCAATTTCAGAATGACAAAAGCTACACAGAGAATCGTTACGAATTCC